>CM016621.1:1827410-2427410 GCA_005393395.2 Gossypium australe | reverse complement strand
TTATAATAAAAAATTTCTATTTTAAGAGGCCAAAGCCTCGCCAACCCTCTTGATTTCATCACCGGAATACTTAAATTTTAAGTTTTTAAATTTAAAAACTAAATGTAAAATTTAATCAAAATACAGAATGAGAGCATTTTAAGTTTCTGTATTTTAAATTTGAAAAAAATCACTTTAATTAATGATTTGTCAATATTTTTAGAATATTTAATGTTTGGTTTAAAATATTAGCTAATGGGAACTTTTTTAGTTTTTCCTGTTTATTTATTTATATGATAATTTATTTATTCTTTTACTTTAATTATAATGTGAATAGTTCCAATAAACAATGAGTAGTTACAAACATTAAATTCAATAATTAAATTCACATATTGAGATTCAAATTTAAATTATTAAAATCTCAAAAATTTTAGACTTCTCAACACAATTAAAATCTCACTTCATCAATATTAAATTGGTTTACTTTCCGAGATATACAATATGTTGCTTTATTTTCTTCTAATTAGATTTATTATTATTTTTAAGCCTAAATAGTGATATGAAAATATTCGATAAAAATAAAAATCCTAAACAAGAAAAAGACGATTAAAAGTACTTGGGGAGATCCCTGTATTATAGTAATTAATCACTTTATTATTAAATGGATCAATTTAATCCCTATAATATTAAAAAGAATCAAATAGATATAAATTGTAACAAAGTTAACATTTACTGTATAAAAAATGTCTTGAAAATAATTTTTTTTCAATAACAATTTAATTCCAATCTAAATATTTCATTTACGGAAACTATAAAATTATTAACTCTGTTAAACAGTAAATGTTATACTATTCTAATTTGACCTTATTTACTTCATTTTAATAATATAAAGAATAAAATAATTCATTTAAAAATAGAAAAAGTAATTTAATCATATCCCAGGGACCTCTCAGATTTGGCTTACTAAAAAATAAAATAATAAAACGGGCTTGCGCTTATTAAATGGGGAATTTGATTACCAAAAAAGCTTTTTATTATTTTTCATGTAAATCATTGATTCTATCTTTTTTTACTTGTTCCGTTTACCAAGCCTTTTTTTCCTACATAATTTTAAAATCAAATTGCAATTTCTTTGTCCAAGTTATAAAAATTCGGATAAAAATATTATAAACATCTTTGTACTAAGAGTAAAATTACATTTTATCCCTTTTACTAAAACAAATAGACAAATTAATCTCTATATGATAGATCAACGAGCAAATACATCCTTTCCGTTACAAATTTCATTCATTTTTATTGTTAAAAGCTAGTGCAACTAACAAAATAACGAGGCAAGGACTAATTTGCCGATATACAAAAACTAATTTTTAACAATAAAAATGAATGTAATTGTTAACAAAAAAAAGAGACTAATTTGCTATTAAATTTAACGTATAAAGACTAATTTACCCATTTTTTTAGTCAAGGAACCAAAATACTATCCACTTTTGGTATAAAAGTCTCCATAGTATTTTTACCAGCCGTCAAATACCAAACATTAAATTAAAATTCATAGTTAAGAGTGAGATGGTACATAATTTTAAAAATGAAAATTCAAGTTATAATTTAATTTCAAGTATTACTTTGTATATTCATCCTTGTCAAAATAACCAAGAAAATAAAAAATAGAAGCACAATATAATCAAATTCAATCTATTAATTTAAAAAGAAAATTCACAAACCATATTAACAATCCCATGAAACTAAAAATAATGTGACTTGTGTACCAATTGTCACTAAAAGTCCATATATAATAAAATCACACCAGGTATTTTGCATCTTATTTTTCAGAAAGATCAAACACTTACCTCCGTCACTGGCATCACAATACGGACCGCACTAACGATAGATGGCAAAAATTCCACGATATTATCAACCGTGGCCGGCACTGAGCAGTCCTTTTTTATCATTTATGGCTCCCCAATCACTTGGACTGTCCATTTTGAATGATGCCATTCTCATTCAAGTATTCCACGAATTCATCTATAAGATAGGGCCATGCACCTTCGGCATCGTAGTTCGATAGAGCAGGGTCTACTGTCTGTGATAGAAACACATCAAAAGAAGTTAGCACTGTTTTTCATTAACATAGGATTATACGTCATCGCTGCCTTGGCATTAAAATGAAAACCGTATACTTAATCTCGACCATGATTTTTCGAGGACAAATGGATCCTGGTTGCCTGCACAGTTGTCATTTAGTATCCCCAAATTGTTATTTTGGATTAGAATGAGCCAGACTCTTAGATATTATGGATATGATACCTTATACCTGAGTCTGAGTGACATAGCCATGTATAACACAACACTTGAATTGCGGAATGTATTCTAGCGTAAAGTTATTAATTTAATGTGCAGTTGATGATAGAATCCGATTGATTGATATTGAAGCCTTTTAACTTACTCTAGCAAACTCCAAAAGTTGAGACCATGTGTCCCGAGAGATCGCTTTGTTATGTCGAGCCTGGTTCAAGTGGCATCAGAGCACAAAATGCAGTTAAAGAATAACTAATCAGTATCGAAGAAATAGAAACAACCTCTTAAAATCTAATGATATCTGACAAAACTTTACAAACAAGGATGAACATGCAATTTTCTGGAGATTCTCATCAATGCAAAAATTGTACATTTCATGAAAGAAAGAACTAAATAAATAGCACCTCGAATTTCAGATTCTTGTAAAATATTCAGCCATAATTTCATGCCAAACAAGTTTTGTATCAGTGTTGATAATCTAATTTAAATTTATACAATGAAAATTATAGCAGTTAAGCTAAGTCTCTATACTATTTGTACATTTGAAATTCAGTCCAATTTTTATTTCAAGAAATTTAATCCCTCTACCTTTCAGATTAAAAAATGCAAGTCCAGTTGTTAACACTGTTAAATTTCTTCTGTTAAATTTAGGTTCTTTACATCGCCATTTTTTTCGTTACATGGCTACCAAGTCAATTTTTCTTTTAAATTTCAAAATGTCACACCAACAAATATAACAAAAAAAATTTAAAATATTTGCAATTGGACCTGAATTTTAAAATATGAAAAGTAGAGGGATTAAATTCCTGGAAATACAAGTACAGGAATTAAATTCCAAATTTATGAAGAGTACAGGGACATATAGCATATTTTAACCAATTATACCACAGGATTATTACCTCAAGTAATATTCAATGTCAATTAAAAATGATTACACTCCTGAATTAGTGACTATATATTTCTCACGCATATCACAGAATTTCTAACAAGATTAGGAAGGAAAGTAGCACAATATGTTTCTGTAAGATACCTGTAAAAACTGGCACCAATGGTCAACCAATGGCCACTGCTTCTCAGCGAACAGCAACTGCCACATACCGATTGCAGTATCCAATGCCAAAGATTTCTGACCCTGAGACAGAATAAATCATTACTACCTGCATAAGCTATTACCTAGGGGAATGTAGCTTTACACCGCATTGACATTCCGAAAGCGTTAAATCGTGTTTAAAAGTAAACTTATTACTAAAATATACAGCAAGATAAGTAATCTAAGTCTGAAACTTTATTTTTGTTAATAAACATCCACAAATGAACCTAACAAGGAATAACCATGTGAGGGGTAAAAGTACCATAGAGGCCCTTGTACTAGAAGTCAAATTACATTTTGCCTCTATTCAAGAAATGTATACATTAGTCCTTGTACATCAAATCAAAGAGCAAATTGGTCCTTCTATTAAAATTTTCATCCATTTATGCTGTTAAAAATAGGTGTGATGAAATAACCAGACAGTGCCACGTGGTATGCCACATATACCTCATGCTGCAAAGGGCCAATTTGCTCCTTGATCTAACATACAAGGACTAATTTGCTCATTTTTTGAGTAAAAGGGGCAAAATGCAATTTGACTCCTAGTACAGGGGCCTCCATGATACTTTTACCCAGTTTGAGGCAGTCAACTGCTCACTAGGGAAAAGAAATACCACGGCAGGAAAACATAGTCTGTATCCAAATGAACTTTATTGAAACTTATATAGATGGTATGGTTGACATGAAAGGATACTCTACCTTTTCTTTTGCCCAGCCAAATGCAAAGTTATATATCTCACGGAACTTTTCTGCAGTCACAATAAGCAAAGACGAAAACAATTTTGAATCATCACACAAATATGTTTGGATTATGAACTGCAACACGTTAATAAACCTAAACAATTTGAATAAAACTACTTGTCTGGATATATCTACATAAAAGACACGTCTTCTGCCAAATGCAACATGCATGACATGGTAAAATAATTTCTAGTAGGATACTGAAGATTAGACTCTATAGAGAACTGAACATACGTTCATCTTTCAGCTCAGAACGCATAAATGGTATCCTCTCACGAAACTTCTCCAAAGAATCTATCCTGCCATGAAAATATATAAATTTATGTTAGAATCACATTACAGTATGTCAATATAGAATCTAATTTCATTTCAAGTTAGAAAATTATAATAAGAAAAAGGGTATAAATGCCTACCCTAGTGCCTGCAACCCAGTGAAAAATTCCTCCTTGGAATATTCACACATGGTGGAGGCCTTCATGTGCCATGAAACAACTAACTGCAATTTACTGCCAATATTAGCACCAGCGTCCAAAAATATTGAACCGGATAGGAACAACTTCTAAAAATCCATTGACATCATCATGAGAAACCTCTATGGAAGATTCTAACTGTCTATGATAATGACCAAAGTTCCTTTAATAGTTTAACACAGCATTATCATTTTCTTCAGTCATCATCACATGAATTAGAGCTTTGAACAACTATGCTAGCCAGCATTGATGAATGAAAATTTCAGAACCACACTAGCCAACTCATTAGCTTTACATCCAACCCTCTAAATAGCAGACTGTTTTACATCCAACCAGTTACTTAAAACATAAATTAGAAAAAAAACTGCATCACCATTTGCAAAGACTATTATTATTTCGGGATGTAAAACTTGAAACTAATAGCATTCATGGAGAGAAAAAGGAAAGACCACGGTCAACACACATGCAATGCAAGAAAAGGGTTATAAAAACAGTCAATATTGTCAGCAGGATTCTGAAACTTTTTGTTGATACTTTGGAGCCTTGAGCAAACTGTAAGCTAAAGAGGATAACATACAAGCAGGAAAAAAAGTATAAGCCTTTTATAGAAGAAATTGTACTTCAGGGTGTCTGACATACCATAACAATATCTTGGGGATCCACCTGTCAGAAGAAGGTTCCCACGTGTTATTCATATTTTCAAATGCAAATGATTTTATGCATCCATGAAATAATAGAAAAGTAAAGCAAATGGATCACAAGATATCAGACAACAAATCTCAAAGGATATAGAAAGCTACCTGCAGGTCGTTGCATAGAAGAGTAATACCATCAGCCAGTATCATATCTGTGTAAGGATCTGCATAAAATACGGGCGTAAGTTTTTTTTTTCTTGAAAGGTGTCGATCAATGAAAAGTAAGCAGCAGAAATGAATTTCAGAATTTTATCAAAATGAAAATAAGACTACCAATATCTCAAAGAATAGAAAAAATAAGTTCAGTGGTATTCTCTGTTATATGTTCCATCACCAAAGCAAACCACAAATTATTAAGGCAAACTACAAAAGATGAAGAGAGGAAAAAACGAAAGAAAAGCTTGCCTTTATATCTTTTATAAAGTTCTTCCAAATGTGTAGTATCTGTATAACTTTTAATATGAGACTGCTGGCCATAGAAAAAATCAAAAGCTCCTTCAAGATGCCAATCACTTGCCTTCAAAGCTTGAAGAGCAAGTTTTTCACTGCAATTAAATAACCAAATGAATAAATACATGAACAAAAGAACTGAAAAGAAAGCCACCCACTAATACATTCAATCTACAAATTTCAAAACCATAATTTTAATGGTAACTAGGAAAAAATGACATCGTTGTACATGGGAAGATACATGATTAGTCTTACAAACTCTTTTTTTATCAACGAACCAGATTCAATCATTTGTTCCTTCATTTTCGACTTTGCTCATAAAACCCTTTTCCAGGCTATTTTCAGACTACCTCTACGTTAACAACTATTTTCGAAAGTAAACCCAGAAAAACCCAAATATTAAGAGTACTGAAACTGCAAAGTAACATCAGGTCACCTCGCTCCAGTTATAGTCATGAACTGCTGGACTTTGTCCCGATGACCTCTGCCCAGTTTATGCTGTTACAAAACAACAAAATCATATTACATGATATAAGCTAGAAAATTTTGTCATGCACTGCCCACAAGTTGCCTGTGGTTAAACACTTAAAAAGCAAATTTTTATTTTTTGTAATAAATTTTATCTATAAGAATAACATCTCATATCAATCAACTGACAATTTAATAAGAGCTAACTGTTAGAAAATGGAGGAAACTGGTAGGTACCAAGTCCAAGTTAAACATTAAGATAAATAATACTGAGTTTGAAGTGAAATTAGGTGTGTAAAGGAGACATTGGTGCTCGCAAGCTACTTGAGTTTGACTCGGTAAAAACTCAAACTCAATTCAGTAATAATTGAGCCAA
Source organism: Gossypium australe (assembly GCA_005393395.2). Lineage (NCBI taxonomy): Eukaryota > Viridiplantae > Streptophyta > Magnoliopsida > Malvales > Malvaceae > Gossypium > Gossypium australe. The sequence goes on along the minus strand of CM016621.1, from coordinate 2,420,846 downwards.
GCTTGAGATCAAGCTATTGGTCAAGCCGAATTCAAGCATAGTAACAATCGGCTTGAATGACTCATGAGCCTTATCGAGCTTACCAATTATAATATATATTTTTCATACTTTTATATTACTAAATTACACTATTGCCCTTAACATATATTATTAACCCTAAGCTTAATGGAGCCAAGCTCGAGCTCGTGTAGCTTGATTATATCTTGAGCCGAGTTCAAACTTGAGCATAAAAACAGATGTTCAATCGAGCTCAAACCGAGTATCAAACTCTGAATTTCAACTCGAGCTCTACTCGATTACACCCTAAGAAACCAAACTCAACATAATGTAATAAAATGAACAGTAATTGCTTCTTTACTGTTAGATTCCTCTATTATCGTTTTTTTCCTAAAACTTAATTCCTTGGGATTTTTTTTCCCACGGTAAAACATTATCATAGTACAGAGAAATCTATCAAAAAAATAGAGTACGAAATCAAAAGTTACATATAACCCAACAACAAGTTCTATATTATAGAAGCAGCAATCCAACACAATCCGACAAAAAAACTGAAAACTTTAAATAAAGGGGCAAAACGAAAGAGATTTAAAACAAAAGAAAAAGAAGGAAAAGGAACTAACCATTTTGGAGTTTATAGTAGAAAATGAAAAAAACCCTAAAATCCTGAGGAGAGAAAGTTTATAGATCTTTGAACGACTGTTGCAGGGATAGAGAGGAGGAGGAAATTGCAATGATTTTTTTTCCTTTCAATTTTTCTTTTCCTCTCTTCCGTTTCAGAAAAAACGAGAGAGGATTTTTTTTTTAAATATAAAAATGTGTAAGAGACTAGGAGTTGAAACAAACTATTAGGAAACTAGTGATTTTGTTTTTGGGATGAAAGCAATATTAGTCCCTAAACTTTATATTTTTCTCAATTTAGTCTTTGATTTTTTTTTTCACATTAGTCCTGTAACTTAATAGCTTCTATCGGTTTTGTTTTATGTGATAATGTGTGACTCTGATATTATATCATGTGATAACCTAAAAAATTTTAATTTTTATAAGAAATTTAGGTGATAACGTGACACAATTCTCGAATATCTTGTCATTACATGGATCAAAATTGAAAAAATATTAAGTTACAGTGGACAAAAAAAATATAAGGACCAAGTCGAATGACTAAATGTTGCATTACCCCTCTTGTTTAAGTAAAAAACACAAGACACATTTTGACATTCAAAATTGACTGCTTTTCACATATTGGTATCTAATATATTTTTGGTAGAATGATTTATTTGGTAACTCCAAGTTTATAAAAAAATCATTTTAGTTTTCTATTTAATTTTTCGTCTCATTTAATTCTTAAATTTGTGTTGTTTATTAAATAATCCTAAAATAGATGGAAAAATTAACATCTGCTAACTTTGTTAACAAGGCATAAATGTGAATGTCGTATTTAAAAAATACAAAAATTTAAAAAATACAGAATTATTTAAAAAAAATTAAAAAGCATTAAAATTTTAAAAATATATATACTTAAAATTTTAAAAATTTTAATTAATAACTTTTCTATCTATTTTTGAGTGATTTCACAAATAATACAAATTCAAGGCTAAAAGAGACAAAATTAAATATATGGCTAATATTTTATTTTTATTTTTTGTAAAGTTGAAGGCGAAATAAGTTATTATGCCTATGTTTTTTAGTCAGTACAACTTATATTCAATTACATAAGGTATAAACATAAATTTAGCTCTCAATGTTTATATTTTTTGTCAATTTGGCCCTTATTATTTATTGAGATTAGTTATTGTACTTTTTAAATTTTAAATTTTCAATCCTCGCCAAACAATACCTCTTAATTCATCAAGATAAGCTCTACTATTTCTAAAATCTTATTCAGAAAACATATTATCGGACGTATAATGTCATGTCAGCTTGTTATTTCAACATATAACTTACTAAAAATCCAGTAATGGATTAACAAATGCCATTTTGCGTCAAGTCCAAAGATTTGAAATTTGAAAAGTATAACGACTTTGAATGATAGAATTAGAGAATATAAATTAAATATACAACTATACATATTGTATAATACTAATAATTAAATTTAACCGAATAAATTTAGTTACTACTATTAGATCAAAACTAAAATTTCAGTATTCAAAAAGCAAAAGAACTAAGATTGACCGATTCAAAAAGTATAAAGACTAAAATTAATCAAATTAAAGTAAAAAGACTAAATAAACAAAATTGGTAAAGTACAGGGACTAATAACATAATTTAACCTTAAATCAATAGTAAATTCGCATCGGCCGATTCAACCGGGCCGAAAGGGTCATAGGCAAATGAAATTCTAAAAATGGGCCGAGGCCAGGCCCATGGGTCTAGGTAAGAGATTATGGTTTTTAAGAAAGGGTATTTTAGGTAATTAAGATATTTACACGCAGCATCTGCGTAAAAACCCTAATTCCATCTAAATCGTATATTTTTTTGATCTATCGAGCCGCCCAAAGAATCAAATCTCTGCTACTGCATAGTAAAAGAGAGAAAGAGCGACAATGGAGGCAGCAAGAACAGTTAAGGACGTTTCCCCTCACGATTTCGTCAAGGCTTACGCCGCCCATCTCAAGCGCTCCGGCAAGGTCCTTTTTTTTTTTCCCCTCGGTGCTTGATAAATTCTAGAGATTCAATTAGGGTTTTCGAAATTCAAAATTCGTTCTTTTTTCCCCTTTTTTGTCTACTTAGATTGAGCTTCCTTCATGGACTGATATTGTCAAGACCGGCAAACTCAAGGAACTTCCTCCATATGATCCTGATTGGTACTATATCAGAGCCGGTATGTTCATCTTATGAGCTTAATGTTTTGATTGTATACATATTTACGTTCTTACGAGTTCTTTTTACTTTCAGCTTCCATGGCGAGGAAAATATACCTGAGGGGAGGTCTTGGTGTTGGTGCCTTTAGAAGGATTTACGGTGGGGCTAAGAGAAATGGAAGTCGTCCTCGCCATTTCTGTAAGAGCAGTGGATCTGTTGCTCGCCACATTCTTCAACAATTGCAGAACGTTAACATCATTGATATTGATCCTAAAGGGTGAGTTTTTTTTCAGTGTATGATTGTTTTTCGCTTGTTAAATTCTGATTGCTATGTTAATATTAGTGATTTCATGGTATTAAGATAGTTGATCACCTTCAACTATGGAACTACATTAGAAAGTGTTTTTGAAAAATACGATCCGTGAAGCATTTGATGGATGGCAAAAGCCCTTTATTTAACTTTGTTTCATTATAAAGTGGTTTTTGACATCCGAAAGCAACCCTAAACACTCTTAGGGTGTGCTTGGTTATGGAAAGAGGGAATGGAAAAGTGGAAACAAAATGAATTTCGAGTAACCATTTTCCATCTTTATGCATAGAAACAAGTCATTTCAAATCGGAAACACAAGAGGTGAGAAAATAAGAGAAATGTAAGTTTCTTCAAAATTATTTATTCCCCCAAAAGTTAAATTTTTTCTCTTGTTTTTCAACTTCAATTTTTCCATTTTTCATCATTCTAATTTTCTTTCCTCTCTGCCAACCAAAGTAATTGGCTTTGTTTAGTAGAATATAAGTAGAATGGTTGATTGAATTGTTAAGTTAGAGAAAGTATACAAGTAAGAATAGTTGATTATGTCCGATGCTTGTCGCTACCAATGCTTGTCAACCTTGTGCATGGTTTCGGGTTCGAGTCTTGTAGATAGAAAAAATAGCTTAACCCCCCCGTTTAAGCATCCAAGTCAACTTAAATTCAGTTTTAGTCAAGGTTCAATTGACTTCATGATACTCTCTAAAAAAATAAACAAAACAAAAATAATAGTTTGATTGTGTGATTATATTTGTTTGATGTATTGCTACTTCTCAACTTGTGTCATCTCATCATACAACAGTGGTAGGAGGATCACATCGAACGGCCAACGCGACCTGGACCAAGTAGCCGGAAGGATTGCGGTTGCCATCTGAGTAACTTTTAATCCCCAAATTTACTTGTTTTTGCTGTTAAGCAATTTTCATTTTAGGTACCGAGAGAGTGAAGACATGGAATATTTTTATTTTAGGGTTTGTTGACTTGTTCTCTCTTTATCACCGTCGATTTTGAACCTTGTTGATGAAAACTCGAATCTTTAAATTAATTTTGCCTCTTTTTTTTTTATTGTCTAGCACTCGATGCATGGATTTCGAATTCGATTCTTGGGTAATCCTTTTTTTTTTTATGTAGTAATATTAGGGTTGAGGAAAAAATTGTAAAATCGAAAACTAACTTGAATATATTTTTTAAAAAAATATTATTTGTTAAAGTTTACGGAATAAACTTAAGAAATTATTTTCCTCTAGAAATAGTTATAATTACTTTTGAAACTTTTGCAAATAATATTTATTTTGTTAAAATAACTTAATAGCCAAGTAAATTAAATAAAAACATAAAAATTTTCAAATGGCTTAGTAATTAAAATGTATTTTTTTTAGTTAAGTGATGAAAATAAAATAACTTTTTTTTGGTAGAATGTTTGTAACGTGTATTATAAATTTTAAAAAATGTAAACTTATTATTTTTCAAATTAATCCTTCTACTATAATTTAGTCTCTTTGCATTTACTATAGTCTTGAAAATTATTGTTCAATTTCAAATGGAAAATATTCTACTAACCATGTGAAATAATAAATGCTATTTTTTATATCATAAATGTTAATTTAATCGATCTCCCAAATACATTACCTCATCAAATATTATAAACATTACACTTATGATTGTGAAATATAAGCTAGTTTTGCATGCCTAATTATGTGTTATAATGTTAGGGCTCAAAGTTTAACAATTTCTAAGCTCATTCCGCTATAGACATAATCGAGCTACTCAAATTCGGTTAAACTCTATTTATATAACAATAATAAATTACATAATATATTCTCAAACCATTCCAATCAGATATTAGAATGCTAGATCGATAATTATTAAATCAAATTCAAATTTTATTTTTCAGAGATTGCAAGAGATTTAGCTTTTATTATTGTTATTATGGGTTCAAATAAGTGAATACAGTATGTTCTTTCTTCTTCTTGAAGAGAACTTCATTGTTTAAACCTATGAGATTTTAATGCTAATCAAGAACCAATCTTTATTGAAAGATTCATATACCCAACACCCATATTTCAATGAAATAAAACAATTAGAGGTTCATAAATGGTTTGCATTCTGCAAATCATACGCAACTAGAGACAGATATTCAATCACAATTAGAGCAAAGATATATAAAACAAAATTTGATAAGCCCCAATTCAATTATTTAACATAATTATGTCCTTAAATCTAGAAATCAAGTGATCATAGAAAATAACTGTTTATATCATAAAAGAAACTTGTAAAACCCTACCCCGATCATAGAAATCGAGATATCAATCATCATCAGGATCAACACCTTCAAAAGCCCATTCATATTGTGCTCTAATCTCAGCTTCTTCCTCAGGTGTATAATCGTTTTCGATCCCAAAAAACCTCCTAACATACTCCACACTCTTGTTCTTAATCCTATCAGCAACACCTTGGTTCAACGTATCAAGCATATCTTTGATGTTGAGATAATTAACGGCCAAGATCAACTCGATCAACGACTCATTGTCATGGGTCTTGATCAACTCTTCATCGTAAACCTTGCCTTCTTCCTCCGCCGACGAAGAATCGTTGCCTCGGGCACGGAGAGAGAGGTGGAATTTGCAGTACTCGATGATTGTAGAGAGACACTTGGAGGAAACGTTGGGGAGAGGGATGGGTTCGTCGGTGGCGTCGGGGTTTTCGTCGAAGAAGGTCTTGACGGTGCCCAGTTCCATGGCTACTGCTTCATCGACTTCGAATTCGTGATTGTCGGCGGTTCGGAGGGTAATTTTTTTGGGGACTGTGGTTGCCATTGTGGAGACTAACAACAAAAAGTGGAATTAGGGTTGGGGCTTTTGAAGAAAATGGGAAATTTTTGGTCGATCTTTAGGGATTTTGATCTTTTAAGGGTTTAGAGAGAGAGATACGTAAAACCGAGAGGGTATATATACTGCCCCATTAATAATTAATTAATTAAGAGTCCTAATTTGTATATAATTTAGAATTTCTATTTCAATTAGGAATTTCTATTTGTATAGTGTAATAAAAAAAATAAAAATTAATTACATAAATAAATGTGATACTTGTTGCACCCTCAGCTCGTTTGTAAAATTTAAAAGCTCGACAATAATTATCTATTTGTAAATGGATTAATATAGACTGCGAGTACTCTACTTACCTTTTTGAGTTGATATCATTTATTTTTACTGTGTATTAAAATAAGATTAATAAAGTAATTAATAAAAATACATTTTTTTAAATTTACTTGCGGAGTTTAGATAATAAAAATCTAATGATAAAAAAAAATGCAATTTGCATTTTGAACACGATTTCCGTTTTCTTTTTTTGAAATAATTTAAATTTTAAAGCAAGAATTTTATGGGGGTGCTTCTTTTTTTTCTGTTTTAAATTTTAAAATCAGTTTAGATTATATATTTATTTCATATTTATTCTCGAAATTTAACATCTATACAATTTAATTTTAACCATTACAATTTTATGACTTAAAATTATTCTCGAAATTCTTTTGTTTCTTATTGTTTTCATTATAGCTTCCTTTATAATATATATTAATTACAAATTGAGTGAAAAATCCAAATAAAATAGATTATATTTAGTTTATTTTAAGAAAATAGATTTTCTCGAAAGATAAAATAGATAATTAGACCTGCCATGGGTCGGGTCGGGTCGGGCCGAGTTTGGATTGGGTCTTATCAAAATGGTCTGGCCCAAAAGAATGGGACTACAATTTTGGCTGAACTTGGCCAAACCAGCCCGAATTAATTTTTTATATACAAACTTTTAAAAATATAATATCAAAAACATTCAAATATTTAAATAAATATTTTTCAACAAATTAAAAATAAATTTTAAAAAATATATATTCATATTCGAATAACATTAAGATATGTGTAACTTAACAAGTCAATACCTCTAAAATAGTAACAAAATTAACAATAAAATAAGAGTTATACAATATCCAAACAATAACAACAAAATAGTAGTAACATAATAGTGAAATGGTAGTAAAACTGTGATAAAACAACAAGAAAACGGTAAATTCTTTTGTCTTTTTGCTAATTCGGGTCGGGTTAAGCCCAAACCAAAAAAGCCTTACCAAAATGGTTTTTTTTTTTATCTAATTCTATTTTTCAAGCCTGTATTTCTATCAAAACCCTTCCATTTTTTAGACCGGGCCACCAAATCTAAAAAAATTAAATACTATAGATAAAAGATATAATGTGACCGCTTTAAGAATTATAATATCTCAAATTTGAATTTTATTATGATTTGATTTTTTTTTATGCATAAACGTTATGTGTGGGCTGTTTTCCTAATTTTTTAAGGTTTTAGTTTCAATGTTCCGTCATCTATGAGTCCTTTTTAAATTCATTCCGATCTAAGTTTAATTGTACTTCGATTTTGAGTCTATTTGTGTTATTTATTTATTTTATTTTGGTTATAATGATTCAAACATGAATTGTTTTTTTATTGTACTTGTAAAATATTTTAAAATAATATATTTAAAATTTGTTGATATTTTTTTTAGCTTAATTCACGACATGACTTTTAAATTGTATTTATTTTTCTATTTCGATATTTAAATTTTTTTCTCCCAATTTAATACTTGAACAATTAATTTCTTCTCAATTTACTTAAAATAAAAATTTTCCAATAAAAACGTAACATGTAGCAAATACTTATTGAATTTCAATAATTTTAGAGTAAAATGGGACTAAAATGATAATTCAATTAAAAAAAAGAAAAAAATTAAATACATTTAAGGAAATTCAAATCCCACTAATACTCTCAGCATTTAAAACAAAATTGTAAACAAGATATTAAAATTTTAATTAGGATTGTCATCAATTTTTAGTATTGGAGTTAAAGAAGCTTCCATATACATTCTATTATTTTTATTTTTAATATATTTGTAGATATATATGGAACTCACATTTTTCTGCCTTAAATACAAAAGTAGCCCTCAAACTATACTATTTTTCTCATTTAGATACTTAAGTTCTTATTTTACTCTTAAAACATGATATCAATCAATAAAAAACGTGACATATGGTCCATTCTTACTAGACACCGTACAACTTTGAGATAAAATGGACAAAATTAATAGTTAAGCAGGATTAAATCTATAAATTTGAAAATCGAAATTTTAAAATTCGAAAAGTATAAAAATTAAAAATGACTAAATTAAAATATAAGGTTTAAACAAAAAATTTTGTAAAGTTGAAAGACTAATAATAGAATTGCTGTTATGGAACGCTGTCTGAGTGGGTGTAAAAGAAAGCGATTGATCTGGTGGAGCCCTGTAGTCCACAAATACTAACGGTCGGTAGAGTTGCTGTTATGGAACGCTGTCTGAGTGGGTGTGTATGTGGCATTATTTGTTTCCTTCACTTCTCATCTTCCTGTTTGCCTTTATTAAGTTTTGATTGGATTAGCGGCCATAATTTAGGGAGAGAGCGGCAATGAAGTCACCGTTCAAAGCAGACATTTTGAAAGGGAAAGTGGGTTTAATTACAGGCGGTGGCTCAGGCATTGGTTTCGAGATTTCTACCCAGTTGGGCAAACATGGAGCTTCAATTGCTATTATGGGTCGACGCAAACATGTTCTTCAATCTGCTGTTTCTGCTCTTCAATCCCTTGGGATTCATGTAAACTTTTTTTCATCCCCTTTTTATTTCAAAATTTTTAGTCATATTTATAGCCCTTCTTGTTGTTTGAATTCAGTTGATCTTTTAGTTTTGATCATGGTTTGCATCATCTCAATGATTCCATAAATCCCAATCCTTTGTTAGCCATTGGAGGGATCTCTTTTGGGGACTTAAGTTCATTTTTTTATCTAAATTGTCCCCATTTGTTGCTTGTCTTGTAGGGTCATATTTTATAGAATTCTGCTTCATATGTGTTTGGTATTTCGATGAAATTGGGGAAAAAAATGGTGGTTCCTACTATATATATATACATACATACATATATATATATATATATTAGGGGATGGGGAATTCAAAGTTTCAAACCTGACCTTTGACCTCAGATTGAGTCTTAGGTTGGTTGTCAGGGTTCTTATTGCAACAATAAGGTAAAGGTGAATTCGAGTGTGTTTAAGAACTTTTTCCTCCGATTTTATGGGTAGAAGTAGCATTGTATAAAAAAACATTATAAAAAAACATTCCCGACCTTTGAGTACAGCTGGGGAAAGCATGTGTTTAAAGTAGATATCGCGAGTTAATCCCACATTGGATAGGAAAGTGAAGGCCTCTTTGGGTGTATAAACGGTTACACTACACATCTTATCAGACATGTTTCTCGTGAATTGAGTAATAGTCCGAGTGACATGGTGATTCCTACTATAAATATATGTGTTTTTATATTAGGGGATCAGGAATTCAAACCCAACCTTTGATTAGGGCTGGGGAAAGCATGTGTTTAAAGAAGTAGATATCGTGGGTTAATCCCGCATTGGTTAGGAAAGTGAAGGTCTCTTTGGTTGTATAAGCAGATGCACTGCACATCTTATCAGACATGTTTCTAGGGATTTGACTAATAGTTTGGTGACATGGTGATTCCTACTATAGATATATGTGCATGTATATTAGGGGATGAGGAATTCAAACCCAACCTTTGAGTGGGACCGAGGGAAGCATGTGTCACACCACGTGTTTTAAAAAATGCATTACTCCACATTGGAAAGAAAATGGAGGGTCTCTCTAGGTATCTAAATGGGTGCACTGCATATCTTATAAGACATGTTTTCTTGGGAGTAAAGTAATAATCCCGTGATATATGTATCTAATGCTTGGTGTGTGTTGGATTGGTCTTCTTTTAAAGTTAGTGCCATCTTTGTTAGTATTCTCTTCCTGCTTCATTTCATTAGCTAAGTACCTCTTTGTCCTTTATCATAGTTTAAAGTTGAAATACATGTTTCATATGAGCATATCATGTGAAATGTTACACACACACACACACACACACACACATATGCATACACATTGGATAGGTTATTGATTCATCGATAGGTTGATGTGCTGTATTTTGCCTGATTTGTTTTTTGGGGTTTTTTTCTCTGTACTTTTCAGCTGACATTGCATTTACTTACTATTGTTTTTAAAGGCTGTTGGCTTTGAGGGGGATGTTCGTAAGCAGGAAGATGCAAAAAGAGTGATTGAATCAACTTTCAAACATTTTGGCCATATTGACATTCTCGTGAATGCTGCTGCTGGCAACTTTCTTGTTACTGCCGAAGATTTGTCCACTAACGGGTTTCGAACAGGTATTTTCAGCCTTCTCAACAGGATTTGCAGCGTACACAGTATCGTCTGATCTTTAATCTATCAATGAGAGAGCAACATTTAAGCTCGGCACTGATCTTTGGCCATAAGTACAATAACATTTTGAAGCTTTTGCACATTTTCTTTTCCTAAATGCAGTTATGGATATTGATTCTGTTGGTACCTTCACAATGTGCCGCGAAGCACTTGAGTATCTCAAAAAGGGAGGACGTGGAAGGAGCTCACAGAGTGGCGGATCAATCTTGAATATCAGTGCTACTTTACATTATACAGCTTCTTGGTACCAAATACACGTCTCTGCAGCCAAGGTTTGTCACATAAATTTCATCCTCCGATATCTCTGCAACCACGGCCCTATTCTCGAGTTATGCTTATTTGCAGTGTTTCTTTATGTTAGGCAGCTGTTGATAGCATTACTAGAAACTTAGCACTTGAGTGGGGAACTGACTACGATATCCGGGTCAATGGTATTGCTCCTGGCCCTATTGCCGATACACCTGGCTTAAGTAAACTCGCACCCGACGAGATTACAATCAAGGCTCGAGAGCACTTGCCTTCCTATAAAATAGGGGACAAATGGGATATTGCTATGTCAGCTATCTACCTTGTTTCAGATGCTGGTGAGTTACATATGTTAATCCCGTTCTACAAAATAGGGTCAAATCCGGGGTTTCATCTTTCCTGGTTTATATTGTTGAATCGGTAATTCATCGTTTATGTGAATCTTGAAGGTAAATTTGTGAATGGGACTACACTCGTAGTTGATGGAGGACATTGGCTGAGCCATAGTCGCCGTTTACCGAAAGAGGAAGTCAAGCAGTTGTCTCGAGCGGTCGAAAAGAGATCGAGAGAAAAGCCGGTTGGAGTTCCATCCAGCAAGCTGTAAAAAAACCAACATGGAGTGATTATCAAAGCTTCAACTTATAGGTTATAGAATTTATAAAATGACATTGCCATTTAGGCCCGTTTGGTACAGCGGATCTAAAACTAGTGAAAGATGGATATTACCGTATCATTGTGTTTGGTTGTTGAAATTTGTGATATTTATCACTCTTCTTACCTTGTGTTTGGTAAGAGTTAGTTAAAAAATAAGTGTTATTGGTAAATTTACCATTTTACTCTTAAAATCTATAGTTTCGTGGTATAGGTACTATAGAGGCTTTTATATTAGGAGTCAACTTGCAGACCTTCCACTCAAAAAATGGACAAATTAGTCATTGTATGTTAGACCAGAGAATAAACTGATTTTTCTGTTAAAAATTCCATCTATTTATGTCGTTAAGTGTGAATAATGAAATAACCAAACAGAAATACATGGTATGTCACGTGTTTTTCATGTTGATGTACAAAGACTAATTTTTAATAATAGAATTAAATGAAATTTTTTACAAAAAGATCAGTTTGCTTCTTAATAAAAAATTGATTTATTTATTTTTTGAGTAGAAGGGACAAAATATAATCTGACTCCTAATAAAGACTTCCATAATAGTTTTGCTATAATTTCGTATTTTTCTTTTCATTATTTTAACAGAGACATCAATTAGACCTATAAAACTCTATATGTGCATAATGAGCCACGCAAACACAATTTACATCCAAATAAAAACACTAGAAAATCCTCTTAATCCTGATAATAAAAACACTACAAAAATTTAATAAAAATAAAAAACTACAAATAAAATTTTTCAAAAAATAATTCATCTCATGAATAAAAATAAAAATAATGTAAACAAATGGATTTCAAATTCCTTAAAAGGTCTAAACAAGAACATTGTCAAATCACAAAATCATTATATTAAATAAATATTACTATACGTCATTGATAAATATCACAAAATTTACGTATAAAAATAATGTACCGTATTAATTTACACCTCTACCAAACATATAATTATTTGTAAGTTATGTAATACAATATGTATTATACATATGGAATTAAAGGTTATGGTATGTTGTTTTTGTAAGGGTGGGTTTGGATGGGCGAATGAGTGCAGTGCGGTGCGTTTAGCTTACTTTTTGTCTCACGCTACAGTATCTAATCTCACCGCCACCGCTGTTTTTACAGTAACCGCAGGTAAACACACCGCTCATCCAAACCCACCCTAAGTAACTCAACATGTCATTTCTCTTATCCTCCCCAAAAATACAAGTTATTCTTTTATAATCTATTCATGTAAGGTATAATATATTTTCATTTATCATGGAAAATTTAAAAAATAGCTTTTCAAAGAATACGAATCGTTAGATAAAAAAGTAATTGATTTAATTTGTTGAGAAAAAAATAATTTATAATTCAAAAGAATCCATTTAACCGGTTAACTTGTTGAATTATTTAAAACATGAAACAGTTAATTAAAAATACATAATTGCAATTATTTCAATAAAACAATGAATATAAAGTGCAAATTGCCTATTAATTTAAAGTTATGAGTCAATTTAATTAATTAATTACTCAAAATCTCGTACCAAGATTCAAAACCGTGAACCATTAAACTTAAATATTGGTAGCAAAACAATCCTTACAAAACTCTACTTTTAACCAAGGTATTTGATCAGGATTGGATTAATCAATATTAGGTAAAAAGATTAGTTGAACTAAACGGTTGACTTGTATTTTTAATATTCTTTTTTATTTTTTAATGTTTTATTTAATTAAACTGGTATAAACCCGTGACTTGATTGGTATGATCACCGGTCCAGTTTTTTGAAAACTTTTCTTTTAACATGAACATAGTGATTATATATAAGCTACTATTAGTGTTTTAAATTATTTTTTATAAAATAAGTTTTATTTGACAAAATTTCTATATTTCTAAAAAACATTTTAAATTATTTTTCCTATTTAAAAAAAAAGTTTATTGAAAGAAAATGATTCTTTCAACTAACTTGTAGTTGTTTATTTAGAATTCTATAAATAAGTTTAATTTTTATGGAAATTTTAGGAAGACTGAGTAAAAAGTCAAAGGAATTTGGTGGTAGAGAAAGTCTAGGATGAAATTGAAAAGAAAGAACAGAGCAATTACAAAAGTTAACCCGGTCGATGAGAAAAGAGCAATTTCTACCCCCATTAAGGAAGCAAAGAAAAAAAAATCTGGAAGGAATTTCTTGGAAATATTTTTAAGGATGAAAATTGAATTATAAAATCTTTTAGATGTTAAAGTGTAATTTTATTTTGTATTTATTTATAATTTCTTAATTTTTGAAGGGATTCGAAATAAAAAATTCATTTTCGAAGATCAATGTTAATTTTACCATAATTTTATGGTTTAGTAGGAGATTAAAAGACAAAGCTCCAGCTTATACCCAATCACCATTGATATAACACTGGGGCTAACGGATAATTTACTTTGTCCGACGACTTGAATAGTTCAATTTTAAAATGTAGACCATAAATGGAGTCAAGCGCGCGAGAGCTAACAGCTGTTGTAGTTAATCGATGCGCAATCGAGTGAGCATTGAGTTTTCTCACCGTTGATTTCTTCCAATCCCCAGCCACTATATATGTAAGCAGAGGCCAGGTTATGAAGCAAAGGCATTGTCTGTTTTCTGATTGAGGGTCTCCTAAGTTATTTTGTGGTGTTTGCTTCTTCTTTTTTCATTCAATGTGGGGAACCAAAAGATGGTTCATTTTGCACCAAAGGAGGAAGGTAAATATGCCTAAACTAAACTTGAACTTTCCTTTCATCATTTGCCTTTTTAATGTATTGTCGGTTAAAGTTGGAGGTTTTGAGTTATTGAATAATTAAATCTTATCTTGTTCAATTATTACAGGTTTAGACTTACGTAGACTGTGACACAATTATACAATTGTTACGGGTTTAGACTTACGTGGACTGTGACACAATTGTCATGTATGTGTTTTAATTCGGATATATACTTTGTATTGGTTTGAAGTGTGAGATGATAGAATTTAAAGTCATGTTATCTAGGTGTCTGACTCGAATTTTAACTATTGCTCCACTTAAGTGTCAGCCACATATTCAACATGTTGAGTTATTGTGTTTATGTTATTATCTGAAAATAAATCAAGTTTTGATTAAAATGGTAAAGTTAAAATGTCAAAAGCCTTAGTTCTTGAGTTCAAATATTATTGGTATATTTTTCTAAATTTTATACAAAATATAAAAAGAAAAAAAATTTGATCAAATTGGTTGCTCTACTATTAAATGATAATGGAAGACCAACGGTGCATTTTCACATTAATCACTCTAAAATTACAGTAAACTACCCATCAATCACTTTGAGTAGGGGTCATTCCTATTTTAGATCCCAAATTTTTTTGATATAAACGCATCGTTAGTTTTCTATTATTATTTAATAATGGAGTGACAAATTTGATAAAATCCTTTTTTGCGGTAATTAAATTAACAATTTTTTAAGAGTGATTAAAATAGGAACATCCTATTTAGAATGATTAATGGTGTAGTTTACTCTTATTATACTCATAATTTTTTAAGAGTTAGTGTCCGATTGACTCATGATATCAATTCAGCAAAAGACTTAATAAATAGTATAGATAAAAATAATTTTTTTTTTTTTTGAAGGGTTTGAAGCAAGGAAGAAAAGCCATGAGGAAAAGGCTGAATAAGTTGAAAACAGAGATGAAAGTGGTGAGCAAAGAGCAAAGAAGCATAAAAGAAGGGCAAAGGCAAGTTGGGGCCAAATTGCAAGCAATCAACTATGAATGCGAGCAGCTCCGCCGTGAAACCAATCGAATTATTCAACAAACCGCCACCACTCAAATCCGGTTAGCCCTAATGTTCAATATCCTTAAAGCTCGTGAGGAATGTGATTTCGCAAAGGCTCATCAATTAACTGCACTCCTTCGGTAAATACCATTCATTGCCTTCAATTTTCTTTTCATTTTCGATTCCTAAATTCATGCCTTTTCTTTCCCTTATATGATGCTGTTTTTTGTGTTTTTTGTTTTTTGCAGTGACATAGTAGGCAGGGGTTAATTGGAAGACCCAAATTTGAAAATATTTATACTATTTTATTGCTTTTACTTATACCAATTATAACAGATCTTCATAAACTATAATCCTTATTTTAAATTGATGTTTACATTTCAAAACATTTTTGTGTGGAATGTAAGATTATGATTTTACAGTTTTTGTATAATTCTTTTTTTGTAAAATTAAATTTACTACACAATGTTATCCCAACAAATTATGTAAAATATGTAAGATGTATAATAAATCGTTATTAGAAATTTAAAGCTTGGATGATTAAAATAAATGTATTATCTGATGACATTGAAAATTTTAAAAAATATTTAATCATTTTGATATTTATCCTTGTCGTAACCTTTTTTTTTTTTTGAAAAACGGGAATCAACTTGTGAGGTAAGATTTGTTTCTCGTCCTGCTCTACCATCCTTAACAAATCGAGAGATATGTTACGATCTTAATCATCTTCAAAATCCTGAGAATCCATCACACCTGTATCTTGCTCAAAAAGAGATTCTGGGTTAGTAACAGCGTCGTTTATATCATTGATATCTGGGGACCTATTAAAAAGGCAACGAAAGGTGCAAAAAGAAAAGAATCTAAGAATGACTATTTGCATGATTGGTTATGCATGAAATGTAAAGAATATTTTGATTACGAACAAAAAGGATAAAAGAGCATTTGCTTAGAAATGATGCAAGAAGGTTCATTTCTTATTGAAATATATTTAGGTGTGCTTATTTAACAAAAGGATTCTTATTGTTCCTAGGCTTAGAGCAACAAGTGCGTTTTGAACATTACTCTGAGATTGTTCTAAAGGTTACAGGAATCTCTTCCATGGTCCAATTGTTCAGAACACATCCAGGAGGGCAAGGGCAAATTCCAGATAAATCTCTTTCTTCACTTCCTTCCTTACTCTTCGGGGCCTTTGAAGCCCACTCTCCCTTTTTCTTTGTTAGGCTAAGAACAACAGGATTGACTCGATCATCACTAGGACCCATCGGAAAGTTCAGCAGTACCGAGGTATTAGTTTGATATTGGGATCCGATAATAACAGGTACTCCATGCGAATGCGTGTCTGGTCGAGTCGGGACACTTGTTGGGGAATAAATGGTGTCTTCATCATCATCTACACTGTTGAACACCGAGCCTCTTCTTTTTTCAAGTCCTCCGGCTAGTAATTGGGTTAACTGGCCTATCATATTCTTTTGAAAATCTAGCATTTGTTCCCGCATTTCTTGTTGAATTTTAGTCAGCTGCTCTTGCATCAGTATTTGCCTTTGCTCTATTCTCTCCAACCTTTGCTCCATGTTTTCCAGGTTAACTCTGTAATATTTTTACATAATTAGGGTTTTTCTACAAATTTTAATGCTTATGATATGATAAAATTCAGATTCAAGTTTGAGGAGGATATTTCGTTATTTATCAAATGAGAAACCAGATCACAGTAAGTTAAGGCTCAATTTCTCGAAATTCCAAACACAGAACATTACCTTTATTTTAAGAAATCTTTTCCCGAGGTAACAAAACGTCACATCAAATACGTTAGGACACACCATCTTGAATTCACAAAAAATAGCTCTTTTTATTCAAAACGTTTTTATTTTAAAAAGATATTTCGCCATTTAGGTTAAACGAGAAAAATCAAAACTCAATAAGTTAGGGCACAATTCTCCCGAATTTCTAAACACGAAATATTGCCTTTATGAAAGAAATCAATTGTTGTATTGGGTAAAAGTTAATAAACACGAATCTGTGAAAACAAGAAAAACATGAATCGCGGTATTTACACACATAATGGAATAATAATAATTGCATAATGCTAGTGACAATAATAAAAATGAGAATAAAATAAACAAATCAAGATAAAACGGAATAATAATAAATAACAAATATGCACAACATTATTACTGAAAAATGATATCAATGATGATAAAAATATTAACAACGAAACAAATTATAATAGAAGTGATGATAATAAGATAAAAGGAAATAAGTAAATCTATATATAAAATATTCAATATATTAAAAGTGTAGATTTAGTAGTATATTAATGATAATAATGATAGCGGTAATGTTAAAATAATAATAGTAATATAAAACAATATAATAATAATAATAATAATAATAATAATAATAATAAAGATAATAATAGCAATAAAACATTGAAAGGGAGAGTGATAAAATGAACAAATTGATATATAATAATAAAAGAACAATGAAGAGTAAGGTAGTAGAGATAATAAAAGTGTAAATTAAACAAGTGAAAGAAAAAGAAAAGAAAATATAAAAAGAAACATAATAAGCAACAGCATATAAGAAATAATTTTAAATAAATGGACAATACAATAAACAATAAATAATAAAAGTAAAACATAATATACGAAATGTTTTTAGAAATAATTAGTATATGTAAAAATAAATAAATAATATATAAAAATAAAATAAAAATAAATATATATGAAGAAGTTTGAAATAAACAACCTCAAAAAATCCAGAATATATAACGTATAACATTTTAAAAATAAGCAATATATATATAAAAGAATTTTAAATAATATAATCAATTTTTTTTGATAAAAAATAATATAATCAGTTTAAAATCAAAGGTCAGGGACTAAATTAAAGTTGAAGTTAAATTGAAAGGCCAAATCTAAAAATAACACACGGGGCCCAAGTGAAGCGTGCACAAAATGGATGAGGGCTGAATGTGAAATAAACCCAATCCCTATGCACTGCGCTTCAGTGGACCAAGTTAAAACAAGGGCGAAATTATGGAGGGACCAGAAGCGTAAATCTCCCTTTTTAAGGTAGGTACACGCAAATTCATACCCCATCAAACAGCTGTTTCATTTAATGTTTTAAAACCCATTTTTATTTCTTATTTTGCAACCCCTTTTTTTAGGGGAAAAAAAAAGAAAAAGTTTGAAAACCTTTCATCTCTCAACTCCTTCAGCTCCTCCCTTGGCCGGCCTTGGGTCTGTCATCGGACCACCGTGGTCGGTGATCGAAAGATGAAATGAACCCCCTTTAAGCCCCTTTTGAAAAGGAAACCGAAGGCAAAGCTTTCCTAGCCTTAAAAGCCGAAACGAAGGAGGCCTCTTAACCATCTCTTAAGCCGATTTTGATGGCAAAGGGGACGGTTCCGGCGACGGAAGCGCGGTGCGAATCCAGTAAGTTTTCCCCTTTTCGTTTTTTATTATTATTATTTGTAAAAAATTTCAAAAAAGAATAAATAAAAAATAAAAAAAGGGTAAAAGAAAAAACAATGTTGCATGAAAATGGAGAGATTGATATCAACCTTTTATTGCTTTTTTGCTTTCTATTTCTGATAGTTAATTTTTTTTTTCGAATCCGGAAAATCCCCCCTTGTTTACAATGTTTTCCTTCGGTTTTTATAACCGTAATTGAAAGAAAAAAAATAAAATACAATATTTCCTATTTTTCTGCCATTGTTGTCTGTTGTTTTGTCTTCTTTTGCAGGTTATGGGGAGTAAGTGGAGCGGTGGCCGACAGAGGCAAGTGCGGTGGCAGTGGTGGTGGGTTAGACACCCTAGGTGCGGCGCAAAGGGCTAGGTTTCTGAAACCCTAGTTTTTTCCTAAAAAAAATTAGTTTTGGGCCACTGGGCCTTGTTTTAGTTGGGCTAAGTTTTGGGTTTAATTTGTAAAATGGGCCGGGCAATTTTGGGGTCGTACAACCCTCATGGAAATTTAATCATTTTGAAAAAAAAAAAAAACTCAAAACAGTTCAAATCAATTAAATTATTTAAGAAAAAATTATAAAATTTAATTTAACTACTCGATTTAATTGGTCGCTAGTCAATTAATTTACCACTTCAATCGATTGTTCCGATTATTAATTATTTTTAATAATTTCAATGTGAGTTTAAACTACGAATAAAAAAGAATAATATATTAATATTTTACTGAAATATTTTAAGATTTATTACATTTTTATCCTTTCGAAAAAATTGCCTCAGCATTTGCCATCCTAGCCAGAGGTACCCAATAGAATCACAAAACAAAAAGAGCTTTTAAATTTACAATGCTTTAGCTATTAATTAGTTTTAAATAACGCCAAAAATCTGCAATTTTCTAAATACACTTTCCAGTGATTTAAAATCTACATCAAAACCGTAACTCTGGCCTCCATATTTCACATGAAGGAAATCTTTACAAGGCGTAACTCGTGATTGCTGCTGCCGGTAACTTTCTTGTGCCTGCTGAAGATTTGTCCACTAACGGGTTTCGACCAGTTACTTTCTGCCTTCTCAACACGATTTGCAGCATACACAGTATCGTCTGATCTTTAATCTATCAATGAGAGAGCAACATTTAAGCTCGGCACTGATCTTTGACCGTAAGTGTCGTAACCGTCCTCTTTGAAAAGGCGGGAATCGGACTATTGGGTTTGAAAATGGAAAACGGGAGTCGCCACCGATCTTTTATTAGGTGTGATCGGATCACCTTTGTTTTAATAAAACATTTTGATTTACTAAAACAATGCTTTTGGTCTACGAAAATTTGAGAAAATGGGTTCGGGAGTCGGTTACGTGCGAGGAAGGGTTAGCACCCTCGTCACGCCCAAAATTGGTACCAAATTGATTAGTTAATGTCCTAATGTCGAAAGTTTGAAGATTTTGAAGGAGATCTGACCCCTTTTAGAAATATTCGTGTTTTCCTTAAACTAAATCGAGATTTTCTCGTTTCGAAGAAATAAAGTGTCACATCCAATACTTTAGGACATGATAGTTTAAATCTTCGATCCTAAGATCATCTCATAGTTTTCCGGATTTGCAAATCAAGATTTTCTCGTTTCCGAGGGATTAAAATATCACATCCAATGCTTTAGAACACGATAATTTAAATCTTCGAATCGGAGATTATCCCATAGTTTTTTTTTGAATTAAAAATAAAGATCTTCTTGTTCCAAAGGGACTAAAATATCACATCCAATACTTTAGAACACGATAATTTAAACCCTTGAGTCCAAGATCATCTCAAAACTATCGGTTTACATAAAATGACGCAAACAAAAATAATCATAAAAATATCGAAACAAAACAAAAATATTAAAAATAAAACGAGAAATTTAAAAAAAACAAAACAATGTCAATAATGGTGAAATTAGTAACAATCGGGATAATAAACGTTATAATGTGAATACTATTACTAATAATAATAATACTAATAATAATAATAATACAAAATATGTACAAGATAAATAATATAAATGTAGTAGTAATAATAATAATAATATAATAATAATGGTAATAATAATACTAATAAGAATAGCAATAATAATAGAGTTAGTGATAATAATAGTAACGACACAAAATATGTACAATGTACTAGTATAATTTCTTAATAATAATAATAAAGTTAGTATATACAAGTGATAATACATTAATAGTAGTAATATTAAAATAATAATAATATAGAAAATATAACAACAATAATAATAACAATAATAATAAAAATAATAATACAAAATATGTATGATATAATAATATAGTAATAAAAATACAATACTATGTATGTGCAATAATATAATAATAGTAATGGTAGATATAGTATTATAATAATAATAATAAAGCTAATAATGATAATAATGATGATGTTAATATATAAGTGATGATAATAATAAATATATACAATGTAATATTAGTTAGTAGTATATAAAATAATAATAATAAAGAGAAGAAAACAGTAACAATAATATCAAAATATGTACAATAAATAATAATAATAATAATAATAATAATAATAATAATAATAATAATAATAGAAGTAATATCATAAGAGAAAATAAAGTAAACAAATAATAAAAATAGTAATGATAATAATAAAGTTAGTAATAATAATAGTAAATATAATAATAATAATAACAATAATAATAATAAAAATGAAAATGTAAGGCAATAGCAATAATAAATAAAGTTGCAAACTAATAAATGGGCCAAATTGAATTTAAAACGGAAATAGAAGGGTCAATTTTAACAGACTACAGAATGATAAAATAAAATAAAATAACACGATAAAAATAAAATAAACAAAGAAAACATGGGGTCAAATGGTAATAAAAAAAACTGAAAGGACTAAAATAAAATACGCGTTAAACGGAAAGGACCGAACGGGTAAAAATCCCAGGCCTAGGCGCTCATCAATGAGCCCAGGACCTGATTGGAAACCTAGAGGGATTAAAGGGGAGATTCGTAAAAAGAAAAAGTAACAAAAAGACTGATTGAATGCTGCTGCAAAAGGATAGGGACTAGCCGCGCAATTATACCTATTAAGGAACATGCGCATATTCTTTTTAGTAAAAGGCGCCGTTTCATTGTCATCATTAAAGTTAAGTTTTTTTTTTTTTTATTATGAATTCATTTTTTAATGCCTCAAAAACAAAACCACAAACCCCTTTCATTTTTTTTATTTCATTTCCTTTATTCAAAATAAACAAAGAACCCCTCCCCCCCCCCATTTTCGTTTCAAAGAAAACAGAGGCAGAGAGAGTCCTCTCTTCCTCGTTCATGCCCGACGATCGGGCCCTTCAGACCGTTCGTCGCCCCTCCGCGCCGCCACCGCGTCAATGGCCGACGATGCTCATGGCCGGGTCTTTTAGATCCCTTTTTCGAGTCCCCTAGGAGACGTCGACGTCCGGCCTTTGAAAACAAGGGGGGAGAGGGCCTTCGGCACCCATTTTTCAGCCAAGCTCCGACGAAGGAGGGAGCACTCCGACGAAGGAGGGAGCACTCCGACGACGGGACCGTAAGGATTCGGTAAGTCCTCCCTCTCTTTCTTTGATTTTCGTTTTTAAAGAAAAAAAAATAGAAATAAAAATAATAAACTGACAGAAGATAATAAACGAAAACCGAAAATCAACCTTCAAATTTCGCTTTTTGATTTCTGATGATTCATGGTTTTGCTCTCTTTTTTTTTTTGAATTCGGAGCATCCCCCCATTGTACATAGTTTCATTCGGTTTTTATAACCGAAAAAGAAAAAAAAAATACAATATTTCCCATTTTTCTGCCATTGTTGTCTGTTGCTTTCTCTTCTTTTGCAGGAGGTGGTGGCCGACAGGTGCGAGTGGGCGTGGTGCTGGCGTCGGTGGAGGCTAGTGGAGACTTGCGGCGCCGGGGGAAGGGTTTCCAGAAACCCTAGCCAAAAAATTTTTTAATTTTGGGCCATTTGGGCCACTGCTTATTGGGCCTATTTATTTTTTTTTTTGGGGGTTTGGTTTATATTTGAGCCGGGCAAAAATTTGTGTACTACAGTAAGTACAATAGCATTTTGAAGCATTTGCACATTTTCTTTTCCTAAATGCAGTTATGGATATCGATTCTGTTGGTACGTTCACAATGTGCCGTGAAGCACTCGAGTATCTCAAAAAGGGAGGAGGTGGATAGAACTCACCGAGTGTCGGATCAATCTTGAATATCAGTGCTACTTTACATAATACATCTTCTTGTTACCAAATACACGTCTCTGCAGCCAAGGTTTGTCGCATAAATTTCATCCTCCGATATCTCTGCAACCACGGCCCTTTTCTCGAGTTATGCTTATTTGCAGTGTTTCTTTTTGTTAGGCAGCTGTTGATTGCATTACTAGAAACTTAGCACTCGAGTGGGGAACTGACTACGATATCCGGGTCAATGGTATTGCTCCTGGCCCTACTGCCGATACACCCGGCTTAAGTAAACTAGCACCTGACGAAATTAACATCAAGGCTCGAGAGCACTTGCCTTCCTATAAAATAGGGGACAAATGGGATATTGCTATGTCAGCTATCTACCTTGTTTCAGATGCTGGTGAGTTACATATATTGATCCCGTTCTACAAAATAGGGTCAAATCCGGGGTTTCATCTTTCCTGGTTTATATTGTTGAATTGGTAATTCATTGTTTATGTGAATCTTGAAGGTAAATTTGTGAATGGGAACTACACTCGTAGCTAATGGTGGACATTGGCTGAGCCATCCTCGCTGTCTATCGAAAGAGGAAGTCAAGCAGTTGTCTCGAGTGGTCGAAAGGAGATGGAGAGAAAAACCGGTCGGAGTTCCATCTAGCAAGCTGTAAAAAAACCAACATGGAGTGATTGTCAATATTTCAACTTATAGCTAAAAGATATAGAGGTTATAGAATTTATAAAATGACATTGCCATTTAGGCCCCGTTTGCTACAGCAGATCTAAACAAGGGTGAAAGATAGCCTTAACCCGAGTCGAAACCTTTTATTGATTAAAGCATCCGGAACTACAAACTAAAGCGCTCTTTGTTTCACTTTTGTTTTACAAGAATCACGATAGCCTTAACCCAAGTCCGAGAGTCCAAGCAATGAAGCAATGAACCTCTAACCGAAGCCACCTAAAGAAAGAAGTGTAAAGAAAAACCAAGTAAATAATAACCTTCAAATCACCGTACTACAAAAAATTATATATATATATTAAAAGTTTATGATATAATAATAAAATTGAAAGTTTAAAATCATGATATAATTTAAAATCTCATTACATGTCTATTTATTTATTTCATATAAAAATATAAAATAAAAAACATCTTCCAAAAAATATGGTTTTCTTTGTTGGTGATAAGTGATAAAAGTAGCATATTTTAATCTTATTCTTAATGCTTTTTTAGATAATTATTTATGCAAATTGGTGAATTTTATGCTCCTAATCCTTTAAATTCATGTTTCTATACTTAGGAGAGCATTTGAGAATAAAAAGAACGAAAACGAGTAAAAATTGAGCGAAAATCGAACAAATAATAGAGCAGATTTCAGGAGCTACACGCGCTGGACACAAGGGTTGAACACATAACCATGTGTCAGATCATGTCAATTTCGCGACTTGCATCCCAAACACACGGAAAAACGTAATTTTAGGTTTTCTGGGCATTCTAAAGTCTATAAATACTAAATAGAACAAGAGAATCAGAGGCGATCAAAGAATATTGAAGAAAACAACTCGAAGAACACCATTGGAGCCAACTTTGAAGTAGATTTCCATCAAGATTGAAGGCCTCATTTTAATTTTTTTTGAAGTTTTTATAAGTTTCTTTATTTCTTGTGAATATTCTGTCTTTAAGATGTTTTTATTTACAATTATGAACTAATTCCCTAGATATATAGGGAAGATGAATCCTGTGATGAATTATATTATTTGATTTCTATTTTATGCGATAAATACTTTATTCCTTTTTCTCAGTTATGTGTGTTTATCTCTTGTTTTAATATTTCTGATATATTAATTCATGTTTAATGTGCTTAAATCAGAGGAGGAAAAGTCCTTGTTTAAGAGTAGGTCTAGCATAATTGAGTGAAGTTGCATGCAATTCTAGAAATAAGACGACATAAATTTAACGGATTAGAGTTAAATCTAATAGGGAAATCAATAGATCAAGCTAATGCAACAATAGGGGTTTTAATTAGAAAGAAATTTCAGATAATCAACTTAGAGTCAGTTGCTCTTACTCTCGAAAAGAATATTAGCATAATTTAGGGATTTCTACGTAAGTGAATAATTTGTTTAATTCAGATTCTGAATAATAGATGAAGTCTAGGTGGATTCTTTATTGGGTATTGTTTCTCTCATTGGTTATTATTTAATTATCTTCTTGAATTATTTAATTTAGTAATTTTAGTTTAAACTAATCACTCCAAATTTGTCGGCTAAATAATAGGAAAACGGTAAATACTAGTACTTTTAGTCCTCGTGTATACGATATCTTAACTCACTGTAGTTATACTATTTATCGATAAGTATACTTGCCTATGTCGTATTTTTAGTTAATAACGTGATATTCAAATTTAAATTAAATAAATTTTTAAAAAGAATTTTAATTTAATTATAGAATATACGAATATTGAAATAAAATCATATATTTTAAACAATAAAATAAATTGCTTAAACACAGGGGCGTAGTTAGATAGGCAATCGTCTTGACCACCTCTTAGCTAAGGTGTATAATATCCATTTTAGTTCATTTTAATTTTGAAGTATTAAAATTAAGCTTTTTTTTTAAATAATGTTTTTGGTTTTGACCCTCCAAACCTTTAAATTTAATTTTGACCCCTCAACAATGAATTGCTAGCTTTGCCTCTGCTTGAATGGATCAAATCAGATCTTAACTCGAACCTTTTATTTGAAAAAATCGAGTCACTATTTAATCCAACTCATGAACACTTTTAACCAAGGTTGTTTGAATAGGACCGGATTGACTGGTTGGACTAGGTTCTAACTGGGGTACAAGTCCAGAGAAAGGCATTGACTCAGGAATTGGTACTGTCAAAATGACGAACTAATGACTTGATTGGTATGATCACTCGACTAGTTTTGAAAACTTTTCTTTTTACATGAACATGATGATTATATATAAACTACTATTTGCATTTTCTAAGCACTAATTTCCTATCTCCATTTTTTTCTTCAAATTTCCTTTTTTCTCTTTGTTTCTCTGTACATTTTTATCGGTTGAGACTCAGATCAGCCGATGAATCCATATTGTTTTTAGATTTCGTTCCAACAAATGCTCAGATTCCGATCTATGTAAGAATTAGGGGGTGATATCGATTCAGTTCGGTCGGATTTTTTAAACCATCTATCATAATTTAGTTTGGCTCAATTCAATTCTCAATTTTTCCATATTAATTTTTGGTTTTGGATTTTCAAACTTATTTTGATCAAATGAGTTTTATTCCACAAAATTTCTAAATTTTTTCATAAATATTTAAAAAAAATAAATTTTCAAGAACTTTGAAATTATTCACACTATTTTAAATACAACATATTTATTTTTATATCAAAAAATTAAAATTAAATATATTTTAAATAAAATATAAAAAATTAGTTTAGTTTCGAATAATCACGAATTTTAAACTTGTATTGCATAAACCGTCAAATCGATTTTGTTTTTAAATTATTGAAGGAAAATGATTCATTGAACTAACTTGCAGTATTTATATTTTTATAAATAAGATTAATTTTGTGGAATTATTTGGAAGACTGAGTAAAAAAGTAAAGGAATTATTGAAAGTGTAGAGGAAATTAAAAAGAAAAAACAGAGTAATTGGAAAAGTCTATAAGAAAAGAGCAAATTCCTTTAGCGCATTAAAGAAGCAAAGAAAATAAAATCTGCTGACAATATCTGTTAAAATAATTTCTCTTTTTAAAATGACAAGTAAAAAAGTTAGTTTATCAAATGTGTTTAAACTATTGCTTGAATTTTAAATTGATTCTTAAATTTCAAAATATTTTTAATTGAATCCTTAAAGTATCTATATTGTATAATTAAATAATTTTGGATTTTTGGGTGATAACATGATTATTTTGCATGATTTCTTGTATGTAATTTGGTTTATTTCTGAATTAATCCCTGCTAAATTTGTATTTTTATGATTTAAATCTTGTCAGGGATGCAATTGATCAAAAGCAAGCTAAAAAGGGCCAAATTGAAAGAAAATCATGGAAATGGGGCAAAATAAAAAAGATGGAGGAAGCCACTGACACATCAAGCAATTTGACTTTGTAAAAAGCCAAATATAGAAAATCCTATTTTTAGTTTATTTTATTTTTAATTATTTAAGATTTTATATTAAATAAATTAAGCCTATTTTTAGTAAGCCTCATTTATATAAACAGGGGTTATTCGTATTTGAAAAATCATCAATCAATTAGCTCTTTCCTATTCCCATTTGGAGTTGTACTCTTCTTTTTGTTTTTTTCCTATTTCCATTTAGAATAGAATTACTTTTTTTTTTCTCTTTCAATTTGACGTGAG
The DNA here is from genome assembly GCA_005393395.2 of Gossypium australe. Taxonomy (NCBI): domain Eukaryota; kingdom Viridiplantae; phylum Streptophyta; class Magnoliopsida; order Malvales; family Malvaceae; genus Gossypium; species Gossypium australe. The sequence continues at coordinate 2,393,703 of CM016621.1, read as the reverse complement.
AATCCTATCCATTTCATTTCAATTTCCTATTTCTTTCTAAATTTGTCCAACTGCTTCCCAAGCCCCTTCACTTCCCAATTTCTTCTATTCTCATACAAAATTCAACTACCTTCCACAACTTGCAAGCATGAGTAAAATCATGCGACACTAAATTCTATCTTAGCCTTAGGTCGGTACTCTTTCCGGTCGGGAATCGTGAGATACGAATTCGAGCTAATATCCGTCCAATCGATATTCACCTTTTTCCTAAGTATCGGGATTGATAATGTAATGGCCTAAATTCAAGGTTATCGGAATAATGGTTTCGCAACCATAAATCCAATTTAAATAGAAATTTATTTCAATATATTTGCATGAATATTTATATGATAGGAAATATTTTTATAAATATTTATAAAATGTTAGTAATGTGGTATTAAATTTTCGTTAGAAAATTTTATCGTTTGGGTAGGAAATTAAATGAAAAGGACTAGATTGAAATGAAAGTAAAAGTTAAATTATAGATTAAAAGAAATTATGAAGGACCAAAATGGCAATTATACCATTTTGTAAAGTTGAGGCGGTTTAAGTATGAAAATCTGAGATTTTTTTTTAAGTATATTATTATATATATATTATATTATTATATTATTATATTATTATATATATATATAACAAACTAAAAGAAAAAAAAGCATAAAACAAAAAAAGAAGAACAGAGAGTAAACGTGAAGGAAAGAAAGAAAAAGAGAAAAGAGAGAAGAAAAGGGAAAATTAAAGTTTGAAGCTTGGATATTTAATAGGTAAGTTAATTTAGTTCTTTTCTTTTAATTTTGATGCTTTATAAGTTTTAGAACAAAGTTTTGATGAATTTGAGTTAAAGTTTTTGAAGTTTTAGAGTTTTTGAATATAGCATATGATGAATAAAATGATGAATTAGTGGTTTAATTGAAAGAATTTGAAGCTAGAATTGGATAAAGGACTTAATTGCAAAACAAGCTATAAGAAAACAGTTTTGGGACAACAGCAGTAGAGTAAGTTTGAAAATTCACCAAAAATCGTAGAAGTGGAATTAGAAGTTGAATGAGATATGAAATTAAAGCTTATTGAGTCTATTTTTATATGAAAGAAACAAGGAAAGAAAAGAAGTTATGTATTTTGAGATATTTGGATTTTTGTAAGACTGGTTCAGAATGAATTCGGGTTCCTCTGTTTTGACTTTAGAAACTCATCAAAAATTGAAGAAAAAATAATTAGGGGCTTAAATTTATATGTTTAGAATCCTGAATGAGTCTATTTTCAATAGGAATAAACAAGAACATCATCTAAATCTTGTATAAAGAGATAATTAATTTTTAGTGAAGAAGGGTCAGAACTGCCAGACAGCAGAACATGGGTGACTTTGATGAATAAACTGTACTTATTGGCTAAACCAAAAATTCTGAAACTTTTATGAGAAGAAGATATGTGAGTCTAGTTTCAGGGAAAATTAACAGATTTAAATTTGAAGTTCTGTAGCTCAAGATAAAAATAATTTAGTGACTATGACTCAAGTAGACAGCTTTGAATAAACTAAAAATAATAATAGAATTATAGAAAATGCTACATGTGAACATGAAATGTATTGAATTTATGATTGAATTTATTTATTTAGATTTGGAAAACTCAAATACGAAGCTAGATCGAGGAAAGGAAAAATCCCGGATTAGTAGATTTTGTGTACGAACAAGTATCGAGGTAAGTTTATGTAACTTGAATTATATTCTTAAATGCTTGAAATTTACGTTATTGATGTGAATATAATTTGAATGTTCATTGTATGAAGATTGATGAAACATTGATATATTTGATAAAAAGGGGAAGAAATCTCGGTTGAATGAATGGAAAATTTGATGGATCTCTGAAAAGGAATTGACGGTAAAAAGGATCTAGCCCGGACGGGTGATCCTATCTTGATATAGCCCTCCCGAAGAATATGTGGAAAATGGATTTAGTCCGGACGGGTAATCCGAATTAGGGTCTAAATTTAGCCTGGACTGGTAATTCAGATCCAAGCTCATTAGAGTAATTGTCGTTGCAGGGGATTTAGCCTGGACTGGTAATCCCGACAATACTCTATGAGTTTATATTACAGGGAATTTAGCCTGGACTGGTAATCCCGCTGTAAAGATGAGGTTCGCGGGAGTGTGCTCTCTGAAATGAAAATGTGCGCACATGAATATGAATTGACGGACCCGAATTTGTACACTAAAGTGTACCTCTGAAAATCCATCGAAATCCCGAGTAATTCAAAGGGATAAATATAAAAAGAAAATATTAAAGAAATGGAAATCATGGTATTGATGAGCTCATCAATCATAATATATATTATTGATATATGGAAATTATTGGACTGACTTGAATGTTGAATTTGTAAATGTTAGGGTAATAATGCATTGAATGGGTATATGAATGTTTATCGCTTGTATTGTAAATATTAGGTAAGTATAATTCTTGTTACATGGGCTTACTAAGCACAAAGTGCTTACCCTATTTCCTTTTTCCCTGTTTTGTAGTGTTAAGAGCTCGGAGGTCGGATCGGTGGGAGACTCATCACACTATCAACCCCAATATTTCGGTATTTAAAGAAACTTTAGTTTAGAAATGAATGGCATGTATAAGCTAATAAAATAAATGTTAATATGAAATGAATGTAAGGTTAGCCATTGGTATGGCTTATGTGTTAAAGTTATCTTATAAATATGCATGAATTATTTTGAAAATATGTTGAATTGGAATGTTCTCGGTTTTTTTTAAAAAAAAAATTCGTAAATTCTGGTAATGCCTCGTACCTTATTCTGACAACGAATACGGGTAAGGGGTGTTACAGATAACTCATCCCTTAAGGTTGAATTTGATTCCAAGTCAAAGTGCACGTTGGATTGGGGTCGTATTTGCCGACAGTTGGAGATTAGAATTGGCCGTGCTGTATTCGACTTTCTGAGAACAAATCAAGGAGGAGGTGGTTGAGTTTAAACGACCCACGCGGTTGAGGCCGTTTATTCGAGTTGGGTTCTCCAGAATGCAAGGCTACCGAAATCTTCAATCGGGAACACGTGTATCTCGGTTAGATAATCGGTAAATGTTGCTTTGCAGGTCGTACCGGAACCAGCTACGAAAGGAGGAATTGGTGGTTAGGACGTTTTTAATCGCTATAACCAGCTTATGGTTTAGAGGAGAAGATCAATTTTCGAGGATCGATTCTTGACACCGAATTACCAAGTCTAAGGCTAAGGCTCAATTACTTTGATTTCAAAACCCCGATTTTAATTTTCAATTTAATTTCTAGTTTGTTTAATTTTTTTTTGTGTTATCTTAATTATTTAGTTTCCAAACATTTTTAAACCCCCCTAATCTATTTATTTTTCAGCAGGTTCGTTGAAGTCGTGGGCATGACCTTTGGCACGACAAATTTCTGTTCACAAGATAAACGCAAAAATTGACAAAAACGTCTGATCCCTGTGGAATCAACCCTACTACTACTCTACTACTGTTTAGAGCTATTTGTAGGAATTATATTTGGTGGTTTCGATGCCCATCAAATTTTGGCGCCATTGCCGGGGATTGGATATACTTTTCTAATTTTTGTTTGTTTACCTTATGACCAGGTCTTCATCAGGAGATCTCGAATACGACCCAGAGATCGAGAAATCAGCGCGAGCGCGACGAAAGGAGACAGAAGCTCTTAAACGCGCAAGTAAAGCAGAAGTTGAACTAAGACAAGGGATCCTAGAATCCGACGTCGAAAAGTTGAGCGAAGCAATTCGTACAGAGGCAATTTGACGTGGGAAACAAGTCGATGTGGTTGAACCTGAGACTGAACCACTTTTTGAAACAAAAGGCAACCTCGGTGAACTAGAAAGGATGGCGAACCGAACCATTCGTCAACTAGCTATTGCTCCCAAAGAGCAAACACCATTATGTATCAATTATCCAACCGGAGGAACTCCGTTCAAGCTGAAATTAGGCTTGATTCACCTTTTGCCCACCTTTCAAGACTTGAAGAATGAAAATCGACACACCCACTTAAGAGAATTCCACATGGTCTGCTCAAGCATGAAACCACAAGGAGTACCTGAAAATGAAATCAAACTTCGGGCCTTTCCTTTTTCTTTAGTTGATACAGCAAAAGAATGGTTATTTTACTTACCCCCCGGTTCTATCACAACGTGGGATGACTTATCTCGTGTATTTCTTGACAGATTCTTTCCGGCATCACGAGCAGCTGAACTTCGGAGGGACATAGTGGGAATTTTCCAAATGGAGAATGAATTGCTCTACGACTATTGGAGCGGTATAAAAAACTAAGTGCAAGTTATCCTCAACACGGGTTGACCGAACAATCACTCCTTCAATATTTCTACGAGGGATTGCTCCCTATGGAAATGAAAATGATCGATGCTGCTAGTGGAGGGGTGCTTGTCAATATGACTCCTCAAAGGGCGAGAGAACTAATATCCATCATGGCGGCAAATTCTCAACAGTATCGACCGAATTCGAAACCCACACGACTGGTTCATGGGGTAAACGTTTCATCTTTAGAGGATAAATTGGATAAGCTTACCAATGTTGTTCAAACTTTTACAGAGAAGAAGCATCCGACCCAACTGTGTGGAATTTGTGCTACATCTGAACATCCGACAGATTCGTGCCCAATCCTTAACGACAATTCAACGGTACATGTTGATGCTGTCGGAGGTTTTTTGGGACCTCCGCAAAAACGCTATGATCCTTTCTCCAACACATACAATCTGGGGTGGAAGGATCATCCCAACTTGAGTTACGGAAGTAATCCCCGATATAATCCATCGTACCAACCGATACCTCAGCAACCACCACAACAGCAACTGAGGCCGAGCACATTTCTAGAAGCTATTGTGGAAAGTATTGCTACCGATGCTGCAAAATATCAATAAAGGACGGATGCATCAATACAAGAAATAACTAATCAAGTTAGTAAATTCTCGATGGCAGTTAATCACTTAAAGTCTCAAGGTAAATTACCTTCCCAGACGGAGCCAAATCCTCGACAGAATGTAAGTGCAATAACTCTTCGTAGCGGTAAGGTTCTGGAAACAGTACCAGCCAAAAGTCGTGGGCAAGACAAGGAAGGGGAAAAGCAAATGAAGGATCTAACAGCTAATCCGAAGTCAGAAATTCAGAAACCAGTTGTGATGCCACCTCCTTTTCCAGGGAGGCTTGTAAAAGATAAGAAAGAGAAAGAGGAAAAAGAAATCCTCGAGACGTTTAGGAAGGTGGAGGTAAATATCCCTTTACTCGACGCTATCAAACAAATCCCTCGTTATGCAAAATTTTTAAAAGAATTATGTTCTAGCAAGAGAAGGTTGATAGGTAACGAAAGAGTAAATGTAGGAGAAAATGTCTCCGCAGTACTGCAAAAGAAAGTTCCTCCCAAATACAAGGACCAAGGTATGTTTGCTATTTCTTGTGAGATAGGTAATGTAGGAATTAAGAAAACCATGTGTGATTTAGGGGCTTCAATTAATGTTATGCCTTATTCTACTTATAAGTTAATTAAAGCGGGTCCTTTGAAAGAAACAAGAGTAATAATCCAGTTGGCGGATAGGTCAGTCGTCTATCTTGAAGGACTGCTTGAAGACGTCCTTGTTAAAGTTGACGAATTAATATTTCATGCAGACTTCTACATTATCGACATGGAGGATGACAATTCGGCCAATTTATCTGAGATACTTCTTGGGAGACCATTTTTGAGTACCGCGCAAATGAAAATTGATGTTTGGAGTGGAACACTCACCATGGAATTTGACAGTGAAGTAGTTAGATTTAATGTTTATGAAGATATGGGATATCCCAATGATAAGTTACAAACTGTGCCTTGCAGGAATGCTGATCTTGATGTTAAGCAAGAGGAATTATCGATAATCCAAAAACCAGTACGTGAAGCTGTCATGAAAGCCTCAAAGAATTCCGACAGAGAAAAATGCAAACTTGAATGAAGAAGCTCAAAGACTCCTCAATCCACTGATGATAGGGGAAACTAGGAAGGGCTTCGAGGATAGTGGTAAAAGGTCGAAACCTTTCTGCAAGGACATCCAAGTGCACAATATGGAGAACTTAATTCTCAATAAGCCAAACGGATAACATTTAAGGTCGTTGAGCTAACGACGTTAAACAAAAGCATTTTTTGGGAGGCAACCCAAATTTCTTTTCATTTATTTAATTTTAAGTTTTAGTAAGATTTAGGGTGTAAATAAATAAATTTTTACTTAATTCAGTTGATTTGATGTTTTCAGGAACATAATGGAGATCATGAATTTTTTTCGAAAGTTGGATAATAGTGATGGCGTGGGCACGACATGCTAATTTGGTGACAAATATTTACCTAAAAAAACCCAACTACTTAACCTTCATAAAACACCAAAACCCAAACCCAATACCCATCAATTCAACCCATCCACACTTACCCAAAAACACCCTTAAAACAAACCCTCTCCCCCACAACCAACCCAAGCTGTCGTCACCATCTCCGTCACCGTCGCAGCACCCATCGTCATCACCGTTGCACTACCATCACCGACGCCACTGCACTACCGTCACCGTCTTCCCCCTCTCTTTGCTATAAGGTTAAGGTGTGGCAATATGTATATGCTTGTCTAGGATTAGATCTAGGGAGAGCTTGGTACTTAAGCGGTCTTAATGACTCACCTCCTCTTCTCTGGAATCCTACCTGGTGCATAGTATCTGTTCACTTTAATCAAGTCTCCACAATCCTTGATATCCTGCAAAGCCGTTACCCCCCAACATCGACAAAATTATTGAAGACACACATGGGGAGTACTCTAAACTTTTCATTTTGTTTATTTGAGCTGCTGATTTTTTTTTTATCTATAATATGACACATGCTTGAGGACAAGCTTAGAATAAGTAGGGGGATGAATATATATGAATATAGTACGTATGCATGGATGGTTGATTGGTTCTTGCTACATGTTTTCTCCTTTGCATATGTTCAATTTTGCATTGAATTCATTTAACAAATTATTTTGACATTGCGCCTTTAATCTCATACTTAGTCAACTTGGACAATTGGAAAATTTTTTTGAATTTAAATGCTCAAGTATATAGATTAATCGAAACTTGTATTTTAAGGCTGATATATGTAGCTAGATTTTCATGAGTTGATTGTTTGAAAAAAGTGTATTTGTTTGTGCATGAATAAATGAAAAAAAAATGAAAAGATGAGAAAAAAAATAAATAAACAAAGGCTCAAGTTATGAGTGAAAGTTTCGAAAACGTGACCGAATTGAGTAACCGGGGCGAGGTGTTTGGGTTGTCATCTCGTCTCGCGTAAAAAGGTTCGAGTGACAAGTCGATAACTTAATAACATTCCGCTAATAGAGCTCAATAATAAAGACTGTTTGAACTGAGTAACCGGGATAGGGTGCTTGGGTTGTCATCCTAGTTCGCGTAAAAAGGTTTAACCATGTCTAATTTATTTTTCTAAAAGTATAGTTAGTTAATAATGCCTTGCAATTTATGGGATTCAAACTCAATTTAATGAAATTATCTAGTTCGCATATGTCAAATTTTATGACACTTGTCTTGTTGATTAAACTATATGCTCTGAGCATTTATTTAATTAGTTTTGCCTATGTTGTTTACATTGAGTAAGGATGCAGAAAAGAGGCTCGGTTTTTAAAAAATTGTAGAATCAATTCTAATGTTTAAGAGAACAACATGCTTGAGGGCAAGCATGAGCTAAGTAGGGGGATTTGATAAAATGATTATTTTGCATGATTTCTTGTATGTAGTTTGATTTATTTCTGAATTAATCCATGCTAAATTTGTATTTTTATGATTTAAATCTTGTCAGTGATGCAATTGATCAAAAGCAAGCTAAAAAGGGCCAAATTGAAAGAAAATCATGGAAATTGGGCAAAATAAAAAAGATGGAGGAAGCCAATGACACATCAAGCAATTTGACTTTGTAAAAAGCCAAATATGAAAAATCCTATTTTTAGTTTATTTTATATTTAATTATTTAAGATTTTATATTAAATTAATTAAGCCTATTTTTAGTAAACTCCATTTATATAAATAGGGGTTATTTGTATTTGGAAAATCATCAATCAATTAGCTCTTTCCTATTCCCATTTGGAGTTGTACTCTTCTCTTTGTTTTTTTCCTATTTCCATTTAGAATAGAATTACTTTTTTTTTCTCTTTCAAATTGACGTGAGAATCCTGTCCATTTCATTTCAATTTCCTATTTCTTTCTAAATTTGTCCAACTGCTTCCGAAGCCCCTTCACTTCCCAATTTCTTCCATTCTCATACAAAATTCAACCACCTTCCACAACTTGCAAGCATGAGTAAAATCATGCGACATTAAATTCTATCTTAGCCTTAGGCCGGTACTCTTTTCGGTCGGGAATCATGAGATACGAATTCGAGCTAATATCCGTCCAATCGATATTCGCCTTTTTCCTAAGTATCGGGATTGATAACTCATCCCTTAAGGTTGAATTTGATTCCAAGTCAAAGTGCACGTTGGATTGGGGTCGTATTTGCCGACAGTTGGAGATTAGAATTGGCCGTGCTGTATTCGAGTTTCCGAGAACAAATAAAAGAGGAGGTGATCGGGTTTAAACGACCCACGCGGTTGAGGCCGTTGATTCGAATTGGGTTCTTCAGAACGCAAGGCTACCGGAATCTTCAATCAGGAACACGTGTATCTCAGTTAGATAATCGGTAAGGGTTGGTTTGCAGGTCGTACCGGAACCAGCTACGAAAGGAGGAATTGGTGGTTAGGACGTTCTTAATCGCTATAACCAGCTTATCGTTTAGAGGAGAAGATCAATTTTCGAGGATCGATTCTTGACACCGAATTACCAAGTCTAAGGCTAAGGCTCGATTACTTTGATTTCAAAAACTCGATTTTAATTTTAAATTTAATTTCTAGTTTGTTTATTTTTTTTTGTGTTATCTTAATTATTTAGTTTCCAAACGTTTTTAAACCCCCCTAATCTATTTATTTTTCAGCAGGTTCGTTGAAGTCGTGGGCACGACCTTTGCCACGACAAACTTCTGTTCACAAGATAAACGCAGAAATTGACAAAAACGTCTGATCCCTGTGGAATCGACCCTACTACCACCTTACTTATTTAGAGCTATTTGTAGGAATTATATTTGGTGGTTTCGACGCCCATCATTGGGTTTATTTTGACAAAGCAAAGAAAATTTGAATAGAACCTTTAAGTTATCTTCTCTATTTTAAATATTAAATATTTATTTTTAAATCATAAAAAATAAAATTAATTATAAATTAAATAATAAAATAGTATTTGGTTTGGTTCAAATTAATAATGCATTCCATAAATCATCAAAACTTCTTGGTTTCGAATCAATTTTTGATTTTTCTTATTCGGTCTTAGTTGTGAGGGTTTTTTTTTTTCTTAAACATGTTACCAAGGGCAAATTTAGGGGGGGGCAAGGGCCAAATGGAAGAATTGTCTTTTAATTCCTTAATAAATATTCTATTTAGCCCCTTTAAAAGTGATGAAATCATAACTAGATACAAAATAAAATTATTCTTTAACCGCACAAAAAATTTTAATACAATTCCGGCTTCCCTAAAAAAATTGTTGGATTCGTTGATGACGTGCTTAGCAAAAATTAGTTGTGCACACACAAAATGCATCAACATCTTGGCTACAACAAACATAACATATCGTATTTATTACAATTTCATTACAAAGCTTTTGTTTCGTCTCATGAACTTCATCCAATAATTCAATACAAAACGAACAACTTAATTTCAGCGAAGTTTATAGGAATATAATTGATACAGGCACGCTTGGGGCACCAACGATTTTTAAATTTATGAAGCAACTTAATATTCAAACTTCAATCCTCTTGAGCTCAGATTCTTGCCTTTGCCTGCTTAGATTGTCAAGTTCTTCTCTAAGAAGACGAACGACATTTGCTTGCTTATATTCCCAGTGTTTTACAAGCTTCATTCGGCATTCAACTAGCCCAATGCCTTTTGGTGAACATGAAGAGACAAAGTTGCCAGGTGTCTTTTGGTGAACATGAAGGGACAAGGTTGCTGGTGCCTTTTCGAAAACCTAAGGGTTAAGAGACAAGGTTACTGGTGCCTTTTCGAAAACTTAAGGGTTAAGGGAAAAGGTTACTGGTGTCTTTTTGAAAACTTAAGGGTCAAAGGCCAAGCTTGTGGTTGACTTTTGTTTAGCCTATAAAAAGGTTATGTAATTATCATTCAAACGGGAGAGATTTTAATGAATATTTCATTTAAGTGAGTTTATCTCCTCTCTATCCTTCGTACGAGTTTCGACTCCGACTTATCAAGCTTTGCTTGTGGCATCAGTCGTTTCTCATCCATCAAATTATACCAACGGTTCTTAACTTTTTAGATAACGGGTCTTGGTCCATCTTCGAATTTCATCTTTCCACCTTAACGATATAAGAAACGGGGTGACACTGTTATATAGTGTTGAATCTTTCTTAAGTTAAGTTCGTATTTCCATTTCCATCTTCGATTACCATTTTCCACCTTAAACATTATAGAACCGGGGTGACACATAATTGTGTTGAATCGATTCTCGTTTAAGTTCTTTTATCCATTTCCATCAAACCTGACCATTTCTTATTTTTATTCACTTAAAGCTTCCGCAAATTCATTCATTTTTTCGATTATGTTCCGAAGGCTTGATTCCTCCTCGTAGACAATTGGGCAACCCGCATACGTTTCGACTCACCCCAAGTCGGCCCTTATCATTTGGTATCAGAGCTACAAACGAGGAGTTTCGACGACCATTGTGAAGCCGGAATGAGGTTCATAAGTTTTGTTTTAAAAAAAAATTCAAAAAGAAAAAATTCAAAGTTGTGAATTTTAATTTTCTTTGCAATTAGCATATAGTGTATTTGGTTTTAAAAAAAAAATCGTTCCTATTGTATTTGTTTTCATGTATTTGAAGTAAAAAAATTACAAAAAAATTAAAAAAATACGAATATATATAAAAAAAAGAAAGACGAGCAATGAGTTTTGTTCGGACAACCAACGGGTCGATTCGAGGACGAATCGTCTTGAAGAGGGAGGGGATGATACAGGCACGCTTGGGGCACCAACGATTTTTAAATTTATGAAGCAACTTAATATTCAAACTTCAATCCTCTTGAGCTCAGATTCTTGCCTTTGCCTGCTTAGATTGTCAAGTTCTTCTCTAAGAAGACGAACGACATTTGCTTGCTTATATTCCCAGTGTTTTACAAGCTTCATTCGGCATTCAACTAGCCCAATGCCTTTTGGTGAACATGAAGAGACAAAGTTGCCAGGTGTCTTTTGGTGAACATGAAGGGACAAGGTTGCTGGTGCCTTTTCGAAAACCTAAGGGTTAAGGGACAAGGTTACTGGTGCCTTTTCAAAAACCTAAGGGTTAAGGGACAAGGTTACTGGTGCCTTTTCGAAAACTTAAGAGTTAAGGGAAAAGGTTACTGGTGTCTTTTTGAAAACTTAAGGGTTAAAGGCCAAGCTTGTGGTTGACCTTTGTTTAGCCTATAAAAAGGTTATGTAATTATCATTCAAACGGGAGAGGTTTTAATGAATATTTCATTTGAGTGAGTTTATCTCCTCTCTATCCTTCGTACGAGTTTCGACTCCGACTTATCAAGCTTTGCTTGTGGCGTCAGTCGTTTCTCATCCATCAAATTATACCAACGGTTCTTATCTTTTTAGATAACGGGTCTTGGTCCATCTTCGAATTTCATTTTTCCACCTTAACGATATAAGAAACGGGGTGACACTGTTATATAGTGTTGAATCTTTCTTAAGTTAAGTTTGTATTTCCATTTCCATTTTCGATTACCATTTTCCACCTTAAACATTATAGAACTCGGGGTGACACATAATTGTGTTGAATTGATTCTCATTTAAGTTCTTTTATCCATTTCCATCAAAATTATCCTTTATCTATTTTTTTATTTTATTTATCCATTTTCATTTCTTTCCATCAAACGGAACCATTTCTTATTTTTATTCACTTAAAGCTTCCGCAAATTCATTCATATTTTTCGATTATGTTCCGAAGGCTTGATTCCTCCTCGTAGACGATTGGGCAACCCGCATACATTTCAACTCATCCCGAGCCGGCCCGTATCAATAATATTGAATATACTTGGTTTAGTTTAATAATTACTAGAGACGGCAGAGCCGCTTGATACCTAATAGCATAAGACGAAACTTAGGTAGCCAAGATGATTATATTTGATGCCTACAAGACACATGCAAGTTCATTCTCTGGCTTTTGCATTTGCAGCAGCATCAGCAGGGGATGGCATCAATGGAGAACCCTGATCAAACAAAAAGTGGTGATGAAGAGAAACATGTCACCAGGAAACTGGGTGGTCTTAAGACCATGCCTTTTGTTATATGTAAGGCTTGAATTGATTTGTTTCTTGGTTTTTTTAAGATGTAAAGGGATTTGGGTATTGTATGCTGATTAAATCGTGATTGTTTTTGTGCAGCAAATGAGACGTTTGAGAAAGTTGCAAACTTTGGTCTTTTACCAAATATGATTTTGTACTTAACGAATGAATATCACATGTCCATTGCCACAGGAGCTAACATTCTCTTCATCTGGTCTGCAATTTCCAATTTCATGCCAATCATTGGGGCTTTTCTCTCCGATTCTTTCCTTGGCCGCTTTCTTATTATTGCACTCAGGACGGTCACCAGCCTTATTGTAAGCGAAATATTTTCTTATAAATCCGTAAGGGAACAAAGGACGGGTTTATTAACGTATTATGTATGATTGCTGTGGGCAAGGAATGAGCTTATTATGGTTAACTGCAGTCTTTCCACAAGCAAGGCCTCCTCATTGTAACAGTCCCATGACAGAAAGTTGTGTGAAAGTGAACTCAGTGCAGTTGGCGCATCTGTTCGGGTCGTTTGTTCTCATGCCGTTTGGAGCTGGTGGCATTAGGCTATGCTCCTTGGCCTTTGGTGCTGATCAGCTCCGTGATCCTAGCAACCCCAAGAACCAGAGGGTCATGCAGAGCTTCTTCAACTGGTATTACGTTTCGGTCGGACTTGCGATCATGGTTTCAGTAACTGTTATTGTCTATATTCAACATAAAGCCGGGTGGGTTGTAGGCTTCGGAGTTCCTGTAGGGCTCATGTTCATCTCCGCAGTCATGTTCCTATTGGGTTCACCACTTTACATCAAGTTGAAGCCGAATAAGAGTTTGTTTACAAGCTTTGCCCAAGTCACGGAAGCCGCTTGGAACAATAGAGACTTGGTTTTGCCACCAATGGAATATGGTGGAGCCATATGGTACTTTCACAAAGGCAAGTGCAAGAGTTGAAAGCATTGATCAAATTAAGTGCTCCCCATTTGGTCTAGTGGGGTCATCATCGCCGTAACCATAAGCCAACAGTCATTTTCGGTGCTCCAAGCTAATTCCATGGACAGGCACTTAATTCCTAGAGGATTAAAAATCCCCGCGGGTTCCTTCGGTGTGTTTGCAATGATCACGTTGACGATATGGGTTACTGCCTATGATCGAATCGTAGTTCCCTTGCTATCCAAGTTCACTAAACGGTCATAAGGACTCAGCCTAAAAGAACGAATGGGGTTTGGCTTAGTAATATCCTGCGTGGCAACAGCGGTAGCAGGGTTGGTGGAGAGCAAGCGGCGAGCTGCGGCAATAAGACAAGGATTGGCTGATAATCCCTATGGGGTGGTGCACATGAGTGCCATGTGGTTGGTGCCACAACACTGACTGATTGGGTTAGCCGAGGGATTCAACGCAATTGGGCAGATAGGGTTCTACTACTCGCAGTTCTCTAAGAGCATTGCCAGCATTGGAGTGGCTCTTTTTACCCTTGGCATGGCAGTGGGGAACTTGATTGGGAGTCTTATTGTTAGTATATTGAATAAGGTGACCAAAACACATGGAAGAGTGAGCTGGGTGTCAAACAGCCTTAATAAGGGTCATTATGACTATTATTATTGGCTTCTTACAGCTCTTAGTGTGATTAATGTCTTCTATTACTTGCTATGTATTTGGGCTTTTGGATCAACTGAGAACAAGAACAAAGTAGAATGGGATGAAGGGGATGGCATGGAGGATGAATTAGAAGCAGATGACCATGCCAAGGGAAAGGGATCCCCCATTGTTTTTCCCCATTGAATATCTTTCTATGCTTTTGCACTAAAATATTATTATTATTATTATTATTATTATTATTATTATTATTATTATTATTATAGTTTGAAGTATACGTAGCTTTGTTAATTAGTGTAAAATGCGCGGAAGAAATCATCTCCTCTGTTAGTGTATGCAGCTTTTCCTATTTCATCATATGCTAATGCCATAATAGATTTTCACAAGTTTGAAATGTAATACATACATCATTTTAAATCAAATTTAAAAACTATAAAATATTTCCAATATAACACTTCATGAAATCTCAACTCTTTAAAATTTAAATTTATGAGTCTACAAAAACATATAAAGCATTTAAATCAATTAATGATAATATTTATAGGGAAAATATTTGGTGCAATATTAATAGAGTTTTTAAACTTTACAAGTAAGATTAGAATGATGATAAGTATTTTCATAAGATATAATAAAATATTAAAAATATAAATATAAATAAAAAATAGGACATATAATAAAATTTTAAACTTATTTGTGAAATTAAAAGAATATACAGCAAATACTAATCTATATTTTTTTTTTGAATAATAATCTGACTAGATTTCTTATTAATAAAATTATAAGACAAACAAAAGTTTGGGCCTTGGACCAAAATATAAACAGAAAAAGCAAAGGAAATAAAAGCAGAAATAAAGTCTAACAAAACTAGCAACCTAACCCATCTTTATCCGGAATAAACCAGGCTAAAACATGCAAATCAAATTTCAAAATCCAGTCAAATCAAATAGCTAGATACTACTTTTCTTATGCCCTTTCACATTCACCGACCCAGCATTAATGATAGCAGGTTTCCAAAAACTTCAGATTACTTTTCTGTTATCTTCTTCAATTTCACTCTGTCATTTCCTCTTCGCCTTTTCATTTCCCCTCTCCTTCATTCTAGATGCTTTGCCGAGAAATCTCCAGCGCTCGACGGACGAAATTCGGAAGTCCTCCCAACAGGTAAAAGCTTTCTCCTTTCTTTAGGGCCTCTTTTGCAATAGTATGAGCATAACTATTTTCTATTCTGGGGATGAAAATATTGTAGCAATGTAATTGAAAAATAATGTTAATTTAATAAAATAATTTTAAAAATATTAATAGTTGAACTGAATTTTGAATTTGAAAAATAGAAAAGTTAAATTCTTAAAAATAAAATTATAAAAATAAATTTGAAATTTACTAAAAGTATAAAACATTTTAACCAATTTTTTTTAGGTTAATAAAAGTCCATGAATCGAATCCATAACTATGTATCCATTTTATTTAGGCGTAATAAAATTTCAAATGGTTGCATTCAAAATTCTGAAAATAAACCATGGGCTAGGGTTTAGGCTGGTTTTGGAACTTAGGGGCGCCCTTTTTAGCTGATTTAGAAAAAGCCCTTTGCCTGCCAAAACCAACCCCCAGATGCCTATAGCCGAAGTCGCCAACTTTCTCAATACATAGATATAATCACTATTTTTAGGTTTTAAGACTCAGAACTTGGATCCTCCTCATTATCTCCGCTGCCCGAATTCCCTCAGTAAGCCCTCTTTCTCTTTTTTAATATTTGCGACTACATCTCTCATCTTTTTGTTTGAGATCTATTTACCTGGAATCCAAGAGTATGGTTTTGAATATCTCTGATAATTACTCCGATAACTGATTTATCAATATCTTTGCTTCGACCTTTTTTAATAACTGTTATTGAATCGCCCATTATCATCACTCTATTTAAACCCATACAGATCCCTAATTTTGTCGCCTGTAAACCGGCTTGTGCCTCTGTTGTGCATGGGGATGCAACTGTGGAGTGAATGACTGCCTTCGATGCTAAGATTTCCACCTTCTCATTTCGGACGAGTAGACCAGTAGCCGATCTGAGCAAGTGTCTGTCAAAAGCCGCGTCGAATTGAACTGTTGCTCTTCCCCTACTTGGTATTTGGTAAGTTTTTCCAGCAAACTGAGGAATACTTCTCTCTTCTTTTGTTGCGTCCCATTCTTCAATGAAATTCTTGATTTTCCTTGCTATTTCTGAACCTGTTAGAGATCTTTTCCCATATAGTAGAGAGTTTCTACTGAACCAGATGAAATACTAATCCATATTACATAAGAAAACTAATGATATCATTTCTACGAAATATTAAAAAAAAACTTTGAAGTTTGAAATTAGTTTTTAAACATATGTTTATATTATTAATTAAAATATTTAAAATAATAGAAGTGAAAAAAAGCTTAAAGCATTCCTAAATTAGTTTAAAGCATTATTTATCTCTTAAAATATGTAATTTTTAATATCTTTGTTGAAATAGATTAAGCTTTTATTTTTATAGAGATCATTAGTAACTTGAAAGAGGATATTCAAAGAGATTTGATCATTAGAATTCGGGAGCTAATAAGTCATGATTGGAATGTTGTCTTTAAGTAGATCCAATGAGAGGTAAATTCCATCGCACACTCGTTGGCTAGTATGATGAAGGAAGCGTCGGTTGGTACTCCGATATTTCATAGTGCCCCCTCTTTAGTCAATTATCTTGTCAGGGTGGATAGCATGCCTGAGTGTTTGGACCTGTTAGTTATTGGTAGTTTTTTTAACTCCTTCCTTGTTATCAATATATATGTATATATAACTTTTTTCACTTTGGTGTATAATTTTTTTTGCTTGAATTGATACCTAAAATTACATTTCATTAATTGGTTTAGTCCACTAATGTTAACGGTGTTAAAAAAAAGAAGCTAACATGTGAATCAAATAGAATGCACCACGAGATATTTTAAGCTAATTAAAAAGTGAGATATGACATTCTCGTTAATATTTATATATAAATTCTAAAAAAATTAATAGAGAAAAATTCTAGAAAAAAGAAAAATTATTAAAAAATAAATGTTAGAAAATTATAAAATTCAAAACATAATATAAAAAGTAAATGTCAAAATTTAATGTATACACTAGAAAAATGCAATATTTTTTTAGCTAAAATACCAAAAAATATATTGAAAAAAACCCAAATAAAAAACTAAGAAAATTAGAAAGAACAAAAATTAAATATATGGATACCAAAAAATTAAACGAAATTTAAAAAAATAAAAATATATAATTTCTTAAAATATTAACAATTCACAGCTTTTTTATTTTTATAAATTATACAATTTTTATTTTTAGAATTATTAAGAATTTATATACGTATATTTAATTTCAGGATACCAATTTCACAGCTTTTTATTAAAATAACCTAAAAAAAATTAATTAATTATCAAAATGATCCACATTTTTAATTAAATACGAAAATAACTCAAAATTTATAGTAAAAGTTGGTGGAGTCAAATTATATGGCGCTACCAACTTGCCACGTCAGCAAGGGGCATAAAAAAATAAATTTTTAGTGTAGCCATGTTGAATGATGCCAACTGTATAAAATATAAGGAAAATATTGCAAAATCTGGAAAATTGGGGGGATTTTAAAATAATTTTTCATTTTTTGTGGAGCCATTTTAAATGGCGTCACCACCCTCTACCCGTTTCAATTTTTTTTAACTTTTTTTTAAAATTTTGTATTTTTTTACTTTTTTGAAGTTTTATATTTTTTTCTTATTTTATTTTGTTTATTTATTTTTTATTGTTAATTTTAAAAAATTGAAATGTGTATAATATATATTTTTTAAAATTGTAAATATTATTTTTAAATTATTTTTTAAAATTTTAGATATATTTTTGAAATTATTTTTTATAAATTTTAAAAATATATTTTTCAAATTAATTTTTTAAAATTTAAATATTATTTTGTAAATATTAAGCATATTTTTAATAATATAAAACATTTAAACATTTAAAATTTTTTAAATACATTTAAAAATCATAATTTAAAAAATTATGAAAAGATGAGGGCTTTTAAAATAATTTCCCATTTCTGGTGGAGTCATTTTAAATGGCGCCACCACCTGCCACCCTCTTCCCTTTTCTTTTTTTTTTTTAATTTTTTAAAATTTGTCTTTTTGTTTAATTTTTTTTTCTTTTTTGAAGTTTTATATTATTTTCTTATTTTATTTTATTTAATTTATTATTAATTTAAAAAATTTGTAATGTATATTTAAAATGTTTTACAATATATTTTTTAAAATTTTAAATATTATTTTTAAATTATTTTTTTAACTTTAGATATATATTTTTGAAATTATATTTTTAAAATTTTAAATGTATATTTTTCAAATTATTTTTGAAATTATTAGTTTTATAATATTTGAAATGTATGTTTAATATTTTATTAATTTTACATTAAGAAGCCTCGGGACCCGTTAGATTTTCAGAACATTCATTCGGAAGCTTTGAACCCATTTTTAGATTTTTGAGAATTTAGTTTGTTGAGTCTATCTATTGTAAATAGCTACTATGGTTGCGTTTGGTGAAATTCAACATTTCTTCACTTTTTAAGTATGAGTTTTGAGTTTTTGATCTTAACACTCTTTATACAATAATTTTTTTAAACTATTTCAGAAATGACCAATTTTGATAACGATTTTAATGTCAAAATGGTGCTTTTTAGTAAGGTACAATGACTAAAATGAAATTTTCAGTATAATACAAGGACTTCTAATATACTTTAATAAAAAAAAAAAAAAAAACCTTATTTTACTATATCTGGTGAATGCAGCCTGTTTTATTTTATTTTGTTACCTTACAGTTACAGCAAAGTTCTAGGGATTTTGGGCAGCACAACTTTGCTGAAGTTGAAATCTTGGAACCAGCTGCTCTGTTGGAGAAGCCCATATTGGTTCCTTGACAATGAACAAGCAGCTGCAGCAAATCATCCATATTCCACCCAACCCCCCTGTTTCCCCTACCCACCAACCCACCGGTGAGTTCCATCAATTCTAATTTCTTTTTCTCTTTTTTCTGATTATTTACTGATATATACACTATACAGAAAAGGTTTATGCTGCCTTAATTGAACCGAAGCATGCCAATACTATCATAAGGTAAGATGATAATACTACCTCGGTAATAATACTACCTCTTTTACTTTTATTATTATTATTTTTTTATTATGGATTGTATTAGTAATTACTAATATTACTTTTCTTGAATGGAATGGGAATGGTAGGCGGCTTAATCAGATTGCACCCCTTCAAAATCTCCAGCATTTGAAGCGGATTCAGAAAAAGCAACTCCAAGGGGGTTAGTAATGCTAATATTATCCCTTTTCTTTATTCTTACAAAAGTGTACATTTGAAATTTTCTCCTTTTATTTCATTTCCATATCAACAGACCTTCATTCAAATGTTCATAATAACTAATACCAGCTGTATTCAATTGTTGGAGGAGCTAAGTTTCTCTTTTGAGTATATGTTTGTGACAATTGCCTCAAGTGACAGGAAAACCAGAGTTGTATGTCATATTATGTTTAGCTTCTGAAAATGAAACACAATCCAATAGAATGCCACCGGATGTGGAAGATATTGTCAATTCCTACCACTTGACTCCTTTCATTACTGAAGTGGGTTATCTTCTTTTTTTATTTTGTAACACTATTTTCTCTAATACTCATCTTATTTCTGATCAGTGGGTCATCTAATACAAAATCAAAAGAGTTTTAAAGTTTGTGTGTAACAACAAATAATAGCCATGGCTTACTGCCTTTGCTTTATGTGCGATGGAGGTGCCATCAACAATTGATTCTTTTAACTTGTTTCTTTTATAGCTTTTTTCATTGTCCTTTTGGCGCTCTTTATGGAATGATGGTTGTTTCAAAACTTAGGACATAGTTTGCACCCTTTATATTTTGTTCCATTCTTTCTCTTGTGCTTGTGTGTGCACCTCTATATGTATCTCTCTCCCACTTTGTCACTGTCTGCTGTTGTTATTACTCCATTGCCACATTGTGCTTTTCTAAGTTATTCTGTAAGAATCTCTCATTTATTTTCTCATTCTTTTGTTAATAATTTCATATGGCTAAAATCAAGGGAAGTTGGAAGTTTTTTATTGAACAGTTCTTTTCCTTGACATCTTCCTGTCAAATGTTTTTATTTGAAGCTTCCTCTACTGAAGGCATGGCTTTTTGGATTTACTTTTAAGCTATTATTTATATTTCACATTTACCTAAATGACTTGTAGGTTAACAAATATGCTGCATTATCAAAGGAAGAGTGGGAAGAACAGTGCAAACTATGGCCAACCTCATACCATCCACCAACCTAGTAAGCCCTACATCTTTGGTTTACAGTATTTTGAGTTTAAGTCTGGTAGCCATTAATCATAAATTTTATAAACACTGATATGAAGCTGAGAAATGGTATGCAACTGATAACCATTACTTAGAAATTGTATGAAATGTGAAGAAGTGAACGGTGTTCAGTTTAAATATTTAACCATTTAGTGACCTGTTGCAAATTTGAGGTGTAGAATTTTATGGTTCAAGGTCTTTAAGTTATAGGGTAAACTGCACCACAGGTCACCCAACTAGTGTCTCTTTTCTTTTTTGGTCACCCAACTATCAATTTTTTTAATTTGGTCACCCACCTAATCGATATGATTTTTTTGGTACATTTCTGTTAAGTGCCGTTAAATCTCTGACAGAAGGGTGACGTGGTAGTTAAAAAATCGGTATAATAACAAATTTAGCCCTCAACTTTTACACATTATATCGATTTAGTCATAATTTTAAAAAATCAACCCTCAAAATTTACAAATGGTTTCAATTTCATCCTCAAAATCTTTATCATGAAAAAAATGCAGCTTACCATCCATGAACCACTGTCCATCAGATAAAATATAAGCCTTTTTAATTGAAAGATTAGATCTGTTAAAACCTGAACAGCATTCAACAAAATTCCATGTCTTCTAGCTTTATCAACCTGATGAAAATAAAAAGGCCCAAAATAGGAGCTTGAATGAGTTAAAAAAAAAAAAAAAGAAGCTTTGAAACCCAGAATCAAAATCAAACAGAATACGAACCTGGGTGTACTCATCCTTAAAACAAGCTTTTCATATTCATCAAGACAAGCATGCCACTCTATTTTTTTTGGTTCTTAGATTGTTGTTTCTTTGAAGAACCCCCAAAAAGATGGAAGCATGAAAGGGAAAAAAGAACCCCTTTTATGTATAGAGAAGAGGGAAAAACAACAATGGTGTTGGCTGAATCAAACGAGGCTAAATGTCAGTTATGCTCAAGACTCTTTCGCTTTGTGTTTTCTTTGACTAAATCGCTATTAACAACCGTCCACCAAACTCTTTTAAACTTGAGGATCAAATTGAGACCATTTGTAAATTTTGAGGGTTAATAATTTAAAATTATGACTAAATCGAAATAATATGTAAAACTTGATGGCTAAATTTGTTATTATACCAATTTTTAATTGCCACGTCACCCTTCCATCAGAGATTTAACAGCACTTAACAGAAATGGACCAAAAAAACAATCTTGGTTACTTGGGTGACCAAATTAAAAAAAAAAAAAAATTAATAGTTGGATGACCAGAAAAGAAAAAAGGCAATAGTCAGGCATGTCATATAACTTACGAAGCTGCGATAGTCTAAATGTGTGCTTTAAAGTTTGGGCTATTGACTAGTCAACTCCACTTTTAGGACTAAAACTGTTTATTGAGTTTTAAAAAGAAGCTAAAATGGTGTCAAGTCTTTGAGGGAAAAAAAAAGCAATTGTTACATGGTGGAACTCCCTTGAGATCTAAATGTTGTGAACTGCAATATCATTAGTACTCAAAATATGCTCTTACTTTAGTAGTGTGAAACAATAGACTAAAAGGTGTTTTATTGAGTTTTCTTCTTTGTTTGATATATTGACGCATGAAATGCTTTGCCTGAGAAAATAAATGTAGAAGGATGGGAAATGGTGTTCATGCCTTATTCAAACTAAGGGATATTTTAGTGGATTATAATCACTATGTAAGTACCGGCTTCGGTTACAGGTGGAATATTTTGAACTGCATATTGGCCATTACCTTTAATTGGTGGGATTTTAGAGTTCGAAATGGTGCTTGGATTCTTAAATGTTTAGTTCTAATTATTCGTGGTGCTAAAATTATTTCGTCTGTCGTTTGCAGCTGCCACATGCTATAATATGTTCCTTATATGCTCTCCCTTTTGTTCCATTTGCAGCAATATTCCTGGCATTACTGGATTTAGTGAGGAGGATTCTAAAGCAGTTTTCAATTTTATGAAGTCTACAGTAGAGTTGGCAAAATCTGGTGATCATTTGGTAATTATGTCAATTCTTTTCTCATGCACCAGCTTTATTGTTTGAGGATACGTGTGGGGTACTTGAATGCATGAATCCGAGTCCATTTGCAATTACAGAACCTATACAATGGATAGCTTCTATAAGTAATTTAGAATATAAGAGTTCGTAGTGATTTCTAGTAGGCTAACAATAGTAGGACCCTATGATTGTTTCATTGAAGTGGACCTCAAGATAACATAAGATGCTTGACCTTGAACAAGTATTGTCAAGTTGAAACACTCAATCAGTAATATGAAATCTTAGTTAAAATTCTCAAGTGTCCCAATAATTCGATGTCAAAATATCTGAACTCCCAATATCTCAAAATATATTAATCTGAATGACCTGGACATTTTTGACTAAACACTAAACGTAAAAAAATGCACACTAGGAAATAAAACCCTACAGTCCTAATACTTGGAAAATAGGTGAATTTCTAATAAATATAAATAAAATCTAAAATAGGCTATGTATATGAGAGAATTGTGCTAAGGTTTGAATGTAAAATCTGTACCCAAGCCCCACTCATTACCAACATTGGCCAAGACATGACACTTCACTCTACAGAGGTTGCTAGTAACACTAGACCAATGTTGTTACAAGTTAGGCATTGTCCCTTAGCATCTAACAACAAAAGTCCTGAAGACCCTTTCTAGGTCTTATTTGGTCAGATGCATGCTTGGTGAGCCTACGCACGCTTTTGTAAGATGATAGATCATAGATGATATCTAGTTTCTTTTATTTTCATTAATTTCACCTTTATTAGTAAGGAAGGGGACAATACCAAACTTTCTGCCTTCTCATATTTGAGTATTCAATTGCAGAGAAAGGATTATAAAGAAATCCTGCGTGTTGACCAACAAAAGAGAAAGTAAAGTTTGCATCTTTGTAGGATAAACTGGAGATCATATAAAACGCACACATACTTATTGTGCCTGACCTCACTCAAGTGGATGCTTTTCTTGTGCCTTGCGCATTAGTCAATATAAAGGTTCTAGCACCTAGAATGTGCCTTGCACCCTAAACAAGGGGCTACAGTCTTTGTAATGCTTTGTGTTGCGTCTCAAGGTAAAACAAGACAAGTGTCAGAAAGAAGTAGTATTGTGGTGTCTATTCAGCCTTTGCTGATGTAGGACTTTATAAAGGCTACAATTGTTATACTTATACCTTAGTGTTATGTATCTTTAAGTAGGATTTTATTTTTTTGAGCGATTTAGCTTTTGTATCTCTTGGTATGATGTGCTGTTCTGCTAAGACCTAAAAGTTCACTAGAAAATAGATTTGATGCATGTGATTATTAATGAATTGTCTATTGCTTCTTATGAAATCACCTTTGAGGAGATAGCTTTCGTTAAAGTGCTTTTAGTTCTTGCCTTGTCACTTATATGAATTTATCATTTTTCAAATATTAGTATTTTAACATGGTTGATTGCAATCTTGGCAATGCCATGTCAATAGTAAAATTGAAAGAAGGTTGAGAAAACAAAGAAAGCTAAAGAAAAAGGATAAACTCGAAGGAAACCTCTAAATCTTAAGTCTGTAGTTCAAATTGTCAATGATCAGTGCAACAGATGTTGTAGAATAAGCTATGCATATGAGCTCTTCCCCAATATAAACCACATACAGTACAACCTAAATTAGTAAGGCCAAGTAGAAATCAGTCACTTTTCCTTGTAATCCATTTTCGGTGGTGTTTTGTTCCTTAGTTTCTTTTGGTTGTGGATAGTATGTTATTCTTGTCTAATTCTGCATTTTTCTGCAGATTGTCAATGCTGCTATGATAGTGGATCCATTAGTTGGGCAGATAATTGCAAGTGCATGTGATGAAGTCTGCTCTTGGCATACGGGAACAAGCAAAGCAAAGACTGAAACCTCTGACTTTAAACATTTAGAAGGATTCACTTCTCATGTTGATGCGAACATCACAGCAAAAGATATAACTTTCCTTTCAAATGGGTCAGCTAACAATCTCCAACAATGTTACAAGGCAGTATCTTGTTTAAACCCTTGGTGGTTTGCACAGCAATCACTCCATTCAAGTCCTTGTTATTGTCACCCATTACGACATGCTGCCATTGTTGCTATAGAAGCTTCTGCTGCCAGGGACAGACATTTGTTCCCTGGTTCTGGGCATAATGAGAAGACATATGGAGTTGATTGTAATTCTTCTTCCTCAGGTTCTCAAGCAAAGAGACAAAGGGTCGACCTTGAAAATGTGAGTTAACATTCTTCTGCTTCTGAACCTCTGTCTTGGTGATCCTTATAAACAGAGGTTAAGATAGGGGCATATCCTCCAATTTTGTTTTAGAATTCTGGTGAAGTATCCGTTTGCTGCATGCAAATATATATATATATATATATATTATGATTTTTCTAGGTTTCTTTTATCAAACAAAAACAAATGTTATGGGTTTTCCTCATTTTTCTTCGCAGTTTACTTTAAGGCTTTAACAAAAATTATACCTATCTGGGTTTTCTAAACAAGAACAATTTATTGATCATTAATAGCAAATTGTCAAATGTACGCGAAGTAGGTTAAGTTTGCTCTTTGAAAGGTTTGTTTTTACTAGTTTTTCATAAGAATACCATTTGAAATATAGATTTACATAACAAGACAAATCCAAAGTCATATCTAACGATTTTGTTTTAGGTCAAAAATAGTGGGGAGCAGGATGCTAATACTGAAGGTTCAAACTCCTTAGGAAGGCCGTATCTGTGTACTGGCTATGACATCTATCTTATCTGGGAGCCTTGTGCAATGTAAGTCGTTAACAGAACTTATCTCTCTTCCTTTTTTACATTTTACCTGATATAAAATAATTTCAAAGAAATTTTAAATTGAATAAATTAAATGTAGCTAATTTAATCTCATTTGAGATTAAGATTAGAAATATTTAATTGCAAACACCAACCCTTGTTAATTTCTATTGATGGATGGGATTTGCTTTGTGGTTGCTTGCTTGTGTCTGGATAAAAGCACAACAGATTTGATCAGGGGTCTGGTTTTCCTTATATTTTAGACTATTTTTCTTTTCAAGAGCATGCTTGTTGGTTAAGCAACAAGAACTACCTGCTGTATTGTGTCTTCTGAATTTTAGCTATAATCTTTTTGATGAATCTCTACCAAGTATTCGTCCTTAGGAGTTGAAATACATGTTGCTCCAACTCTTTTTTTCCCCTTCTGAAGTATTGTCTAACACATTTTTGGACATGGTTATGGAAATATGACCTTTCAAGGACTGTCCAATACATGGAAAAACTTGGAAGAACATTCCTCATGTTGGGCGCATGCCAACATTTTGCACACACGTCCAAGTAACATAAGTTGAAATAGTCATTATGCTAAAGATGGTAGCTAAGGTGGAAAATATTTCCTTCCACTTGAGCCTCTTCGGTTAAACTTGGCTGGTAAAACCTTTTGATCATTTCTTCTTTAGATCATTAAAATCATCTTAAGGCTTTGATTGGTGCATTGCTAACTAGCGGCAACCGGTAAATTTTGCTGAAGGAAATGATTATTTGTGCAAGAGAAAAGTTTTTTGTTTACCTATACTGCTGACATTTTACTTTTGGAAGTGATGCCATTATCTGATATGTGGACATTTGGTTTTGCATTTTTGAAGGTGTGCCATGGCTCTTGTTCATCAAAGAATTAGGCGCATATTTTATGCATTACCGAATCCTGAAACTGGGGCATTGGGAAGCATTCATAGGTTACAGGGTGAGAAAAGCTTAAATCATCACTATGCAGTTTTCAGAGTGGTCATGCCCGAACTTGAATTTCCATTAGAAAGATAGCTCTTGTGATATTTCCTGCTGACATGTTCGATACCATTTTTCTTTTACAATTTTCTAGAAATTCATCTTGTATTGTTATCTTTTGTTATGGAAATTGTAATGCTAATTGATATTGAAACTGTAACTGTAATTGAGTGATAATAATACTAGTAGATCCAAGTTAATTTTATCTGTTTCTGTTCCAAGTCTACTTAAAATTAAAGACAAAGTATGGTTCAAAAAAAAGAAAATGAAATTAAAGACGAGTAATATTCACTTGTTTATCCAGAAAAAGCAAGTGAGGTTATGCTCCCTTCTCTAGAAAGAATAAAAGAGATGGTTACGGGTGTTTGAAATCATTGTTTATATTTGTCAAGCATTCAAGCTCCCGTGCAGTTGGTTTCTTAATACTTGTGTAGGCCAGGTGGCTGCTCATTCAAATTATCATTCTTCTGCCCATACTTTTTAATTTTTTCATTGAGATGTTTCGATATTCAAATGTGAAACTCCAATTAAGTATGGAGTCAACTCACATTTAATTTCTAAATGATAATAAAGTTTTAGTGATGTCCATAAAACTTGATGATTCTACCTGAAAATTAGGATACATTATACTTGATCTGGCTTAATCTAAAATTTTAGATTATTTTTAGGCTTGAATTCATGAGTTTAAAATTTTATCTAAGCTTCATTTAAATAAAAAACTACTAAATTTAAACTTTATTTGGCATGTTCATATAAATATTTTTATATTATCTTTTGTATAAAAATAAATTTAAAAAATATAATACATAAATATATAATAAACATTAAAATAAATATATTAAAAATACATTAAAAAAGTCTTTATACTCAAATAACACATATCAAAATGGCAGTAAACAACATTGAAAAAATTTTAGACAATTCAAGCCCGATTAGGCCTAAATTTTATCCTATTTTAACTTATGTTTAAGGGAATAAAATTTAAATCGAATAATTATTTGGAGTTGAATTAAAAATAATTAAATAAATCAACTCAAAATGTCGTTGAAAAACGACTAGTTCCAAAGTTTTGTGTAAGGTGATTTGGATGTTTAATATCAACGAAGAAAAATTAGCCAAGTTCAGTAGCATTAATTTAGATTAAATTACCTCAAAATAAAAGAGAATAATCCAAATAAAAAACAATGAAAACCCAAATAAATGACGGAAGGAATCCGAAATCAAGCGGATGCGAAGCAAGGCGAGCAGCTGAATTGTTATAATTTAAGAATAATCTTCCGACCATCCAACATTTACATCACATACACAGTGAGTTGAAACTCTAGAGTCGCGGAAATGGAAGACTTGCAGGAGTTTAAGAAGAACAACAACAATGGAAACGGCAAAAGAAAGTCCCAATCCCATTCCAATACAGGCAATACTGATCGCAGGAGTAATACACTAACCTTCCCTCTGTTAATGGCTGCCGCTCTCTCTCACTCTCATACTAATACCAATACTCGTACAGTTGCGAAGGATTGCTTAATCAAATTCCTTTCCCATCCAATCCAACCCCACGAAGCCACTTGTATTCTCTCCCTTTGCCCTCTCCTTCTCCGCTCCAAATCCCCTCACATCGTAACCCTCACCGCCCAATTTGTTGGGGCGGTTTCTCTCCTGTCCTTTTAAATGAATCACCAGGTCGTCTCTGACTTTCACACGCTTAAGGCTTTGATTTCTTTGATACCCACTTCTCGAAAGGCCGCCTCCATGGCTGCCTGCGATGGCCTTTTGGATATTTGCTCTACTTGTCTGGGAAGACAACGGTTGCTCCATTTCTCTGCTTTGGAAACTCTCATGTCAGTATTTTCTTTCTTTCTTTCTTTTATAATTGCCCAACGAGTAATCTTATTGCAATTATTTGCTTTGCTTTGCTTGTATCACTCATTCATGTTATCACTTGCAAACTTACGGTGAAGAGCAAAGAAAAATAAAGTAAGTGGTTGTCTATATTTAATACTTTGAACCTTTAGATGATAGATACAAATATGTAGAGAAATATTGGTGATAAACTAAAACAATAAATTGACAAATGCCATTGAGGGTGGTTGCAGTGCATATTTAGTTTTGTTTAGGGGTTTTACGATGCATATAGATGATGAAACTAAGAAACGTGAACCACAATAATGTATTTTCTTGTTTTACATGGCCAGTGTGCATAAACAAACTCATATAGTCAGTTGCATAGTTTATTCACATAATAATCGGTAAACATGTAGTTAGATATTCGCTTAAAACTTCATTCTGATGTTGAGAAATTAGAATTAGCTATTTAAATTCTTAGAAATGGACAATGCCCTTTGATTTGGTATTTATTCACTTTACATTTACTGTAAAATTTGGGGGGGGGGGGTTGATATAGTGAATAAATGGCATATGCACTGGCTCATATAGCCACAAAAATAAGTAAAGTATCTTCCGCTTAAAGAGTACAATAATAAGCAAAGTGTTTTTTATATTTCCTCTGAAATGTAAGATTTAAGTGACTAAAACATATAATAAATAAATTTTAGACATACATTGTTTGGACTTAGTTTCTTCATATTCTTGCAGAATGGAAATGTTACAAAGCAATTTAACTTCTCTTTCCAAAATCCTTATGGTTTCACATTTATATTTCGAATGGCATGTTTTATCAATATGTTAGAAGAAGACTCCAATTATTAATTTGTCCCTTCATTTTCCCCCTGAAAAGATTTTGTTATAGGCTATATATATTTGCATATATTGCTCTTAGGTTTGTTAAAAATTATAACTTGAGGTACTAAATCATTGCCAGGTTTGCATTCCTTGAGGTTCAGGGATCATCAACACTGATTTCTCTAAGCACTGGAGATGATGTAAATATTTCTTCTCTCAGGATAGGCTTTCAGAAAGGTAAACTCCCAGTTTTACTTCTTAATGCTGGCATCATTCTCATAAACACATGCAACATTGAGCAATTAAGAAAGATCCCGAGCAAACTATCTGAATGTTTTTCTGTCTCTTTGAAAGAAGTGTGGAGAGAAGCTCACAAAAAAATGATAAACAGTGATATTTTGGGAGCTGGTCAAGGGATGAACTTATATTTCAGCAATATTACCATCAGCGATCTGGCGGAAAGCATTTTTAGGCTTTCCATTAATGTTGATCAATTTCCAGCCCTTATGTCCAGTAATATTGTTGAAAGAAGAATATTTTGGTCTAGTGAGGATGATTTCAAACATTTCATATTAAACCAGTGGGAGGTCTTACCTTCTGTTGTAAGAAGGTTCTTGAGTGCTTCATTGGAGGTGGATGAAATATTCACATCCTTTATGCAATCTCTTTGTTTTAAAGATTCATTCCCTTCGGCTCTTTCTTCTATCCTTCAAGATCTAATTTCCTGCTTGCCCATTGATTCAGATGAGTTAGACATCCTTAATTTCCTGATGGAGGTTAGAAATAAATTGGGATGTCCCCTTATCAATGAACAAGACATACGGGTTCTAAGAACAGATAACCAATTTAAACGAGAAGTGCACTTTTTTCAAGAAAATTGAGATTCTTGCCATGTCAAGACTCCACATGTTTTATGTTTAGATGATATGTTAAAGTGTCAAGAAGCATATAATGATGGTTATACAGTAGCTTTACGTGGAATGGAATTCCGCTTTGAAAGGGTTGCCCTTATTGTAGACAGATTAGCTTCAATCTTTGGTCAACCATCGGCAGGTGTCAATATGTACTTAACACCACCTCATTCTCAAGGGTTTGCTCGTCATTATGATGACCATTGTGTATTTGTCTGCCAAATTTTTGGATCTAAGCAGTGGAAAATATTTTCTCAGCCAAATGGGCAGTTACCTCGGTTATATGACCCTTGTAACATTCTAAATAATGAAACCATTGATAATACAAGAGACTGTTATAACTTTTTTCTTAATGAAGGTGATGTCCTATATATCCCCAGGGGTTGTCCTTATGAAGCATGTACACATTACGATAAACAAGATGGATCCGTTGGGTTTTCCCTGCACTTAACACTTGGAGTTGAGGTTTAACCTCCATTTGAGTAAGTTAACTTTTGATAAGTGTTTCTTAAATTCTGTTGAGTCAATGTTTAGGCTCACTACCATGAACCATTTTGCTTTGCATCCTAAATAATAATGCCTCTTCACTTTTTATTGCTTAATGTAGATTAATCATTTTAGGTTTCTGAGATTATCTGATGATATTAGTGTCACATGCTATCTGTATATTCTAGGACAGACTGAAGCTCACTCCACTAGTTTCATTGTGATTTGGCTAGAAAAATATTATTCACTTTATCATCAGATACATAATAAATGCAATAGGCATTATTGCTGCTTGCCAGATAATTTGGCCTAAGAGCTTTAATTTCTTGTATGATGTTGTGTTAGATTTTCATAAAGGTTCCATATTTATTCTCTTTCTTGCTTTACTTATTGTTTATTTTGTTTTCTATTTTTTTGCGCGGTAGTTTCTTAAGGATTACCATATATCCATGAGAAAAGAGTGTGTTAAAAGAATGAGGGAATAATTTATAATTGTAGATGAAGTTTTGCTGGTAATAATTTACTCAATTAACACAGGTTTTATAGCTTTTTTCGTTTTTGGAAAATTTTTGCAGTTTGTCTACTTTGTGGAAGAAACAGTGAAAAATGTTAACATTTAAGATATGACAAGTTATTACTTAAACTCTCTGAATTGAAGCCGAGATTTTCATTTACTGCTTGTCTCATCCAAATTGTAATCATGTGCCTTGAAGATAATTTTTAGTCTTTCACGTTTTATATAAACTTGAACAACACTTGTAACTTGTATATCTCATGTTTCAAATAACAATCTTATATCATATATACCACACACCACTCCAAAATCCTTTTTCTTCATCTGTTTGGAAATTTTGTATGGGAAGTAATTCATAGAAAAAATTACCATTTATTAGTTTGTTGGTGATTAGGTTCCTTTATTAGACAGTTGGCATGTGAGGTAGTCCACGTTTCTTGTCTTCAGTTTTCCTCTTGTTGTGCACATGGCAAGGATCTAATTTCTTATTGAATGAGCAACTGATTGCAACATGTGCCCGGGTGATAGTTACCTTCTGATTGGACATTTTGCTGCAAAGAAGCAATATTGAAGCTTTTAGCAATAGAAAACGACTGATGATATGTTTAGTCAAAATGAGTGTATCTATTGGTTTGCCATATCATTTAATTTGGAGAACTTAGGTTTCTATGATGAAAAACCATTGGGTAATTCTTGGAGTTTTTCAATTTTTCTTTTGCATACCTTCTTAGCTATTGCGACAAAGTTCTATTACTTTTACTTGATCGCCCGTCTTTTAGTTATTTTAAGGTCAGGTTTGAATTCGGTTTTAAAGCAGGCACCTCATCACTTTTAACAAGATTAGCAATTCTAGTTTTTATCAGGTATTAATAATTGGACTTTGGTCAACTGAACCACATGGGTAGTGGCAAAGGACTTGTATTCGAGTTTTTAGTTTAGACCAATCATGAGTTCGATCTTTGAACAACCTCTACCCCTACCCCTATCAAGAAATAAAATAAAGGATGTTTGTATTTGCATTTTGTTTTCCAGTTTTCATTGTTTCTAAATTAATTATACACTTCCATGATAAATATAGGTGGTTGTTGCTAATATGAAAATAATGTCCTTTTTTCCTTCTCTTTAATATAAATTTCTATATAGATTAAAAATGATTTTGATTGATTGTGGTGACCATTTAAAAGTTGATAGTTGAACATTGCATGTGGAATGACCCATGTTGACAAATTTATTTAGTTTAGACTTCAGACATAGTTGTCCGTGGGACACTAGCACAATTTATTTGGTCAATGTCTCTAGGCATCTCTTGTGATGTTGCATTCACGTATAATTTCTTAACTTTTGAAGGGGTTAAATATAAAAAAAAAAAAAAAAACCATTTTCGAATATGAAAGTATAATTTTACAGAAAATAATTTTTAATTTTATCAGGAGATTGAGAAACAAAGTTCCAGGCTGTGCCCAAAATCACCATCGACTTAACGTGGAGAAAAATCTAATTAATATAATAAGCATTAATTATAGTTTTGTGGGAGTGTGAGGTTGACCTTTTTACAACCCTCGCCTAATCCGCATGCCGCGTGCTGCATGCTCTATATAAGCAAATGCCAGGTTACGTGGGAAATAAACATAGCATTGTGGTGTTTGATTTTTATTTTCTCATTCAATGTTGGGAATCAAAGTAGAGTTCACTTTCCACCAAAGGAGGAAAACCATTTTGCACCCAAGGAGGAAAGTAAATGTGCCTAAGGTAAAGTACTCAATTTTTTTTTTTTTAAATCTTGATTATTATTGGTATTATCTGCTAAAGTTAAAGTTTTGAGTTATTGAATAATTAAGTTTTATGTGGAATTATTACGGACTTTGATTAATTATATTTTTAGCATAATGATAACATCATTTTTCGTTTCAATTTTCTATATTGGTTTTGTTGTGCATATCCCAATGTTTTCTACGATCTTTAGGAAAATTGTGACATTTTCTGTCGTTTATTTTTTTTATGCATCACTGCCACATAAATATATGAATAAGTTATCTCGTTAATTACTTTAAATATGTATCGTTTTTAATTTGGTCATTTTTTTTTTGTTAATTTTACTATTAAATGATAATAGAATATCAATGATGAATTACAAGCTCGAGTCACATAAATTGCTTACACGCATTGATAATAATTTATTCTTGTTGGTGGTGTACAAGTTGTATAAAAACATAATTTTTAGAAATAAAATTTTAGGCAAATTTGGCTCTCTTCCACTTGGTTAACTCAAAACATTTCAAATTAGATCAATAAGGGTTTGATTTAACTGCATGATGAGGATTCAAAAATTTCAAAGTCTCAAGATCAAGTTCCATTATATATGTGATTTATATTTCATAATTCATTGTAATGCTACTTGATTATAATTGTAGTTATTTAGATTATGTTAATGGCAAAGATGAGGAATTAGGAACTTTAAGGTCCTAAATCCCATCATTTTCCGATAATCCATTCTAGCAATCGACCATGATTGCAGCTATTCAGATTATACTGATGATAATTATTAGAAACTCTATAAACCACGTATTTATAATTTTAGATTTGTATTCTTAAATAAAGTGTTTATAATAAAATTTTAAAAAATATATATCAAAATAAAGCTTTAATTGGGTGATAAATTAAAGATTTCATGAATGCAATTGGCGTGGATTTGAAGTAAAAATAAAATAAAATGCTTTCGAATAATTTCTTAATAAATAGTATAGATAATCATATTTTTTTTTTTTTTTGGATGGTTTGAAGAAAGGGAGAAAATTCATGTAGAAGAGGATGAAAGCAATAATGAGAGAGATGAGAGAGATTAGCAAAGAGCAAGAAAGCATAAAAGAAGGGGATTCGCAAGCAATCGACGATGAATGCCAGCAGCTCCGCCGTGAAACTAACCAAATCATTCAAAAAGCCGCCAACAGTGAAATCCGGTTAGCGCTGATGTTTCAAATCCTTGAGGCTCGTACGGAAGGTGATTTTGCAAAGGCTCATCAATTAACTGCACTACTCCGGTAAATACCATTCATTGCCTTCAATTTTCTTCTGATTTTCGATTCATAAATTCATGCCTTATCTTTCCTTGTATGATATTGTCTCTGTGTGTGTTGTGTTTTTTTCAGTGAAGTTGTAGCCATGGATGAGTTAATTGCAGAAATAGAATCCTGATTAAATTATAAATATATTTAATTTAGTACGCAATGCTATCCCAATAACACATTAAATTCTAGATTTGCATGTAAGATTATGTAAAATAAATGTTCTATTAACACTTACTTTTTTGTCACTTTCATGTATACATGTTGTGATATATGTACGGTCAATCTTCGATTAAAAATTTAACATTTGGATAACTATAATAAAAATATTTTTTAATAGCAGTGAAAATTAAAAAGATTTTACTGAAATAAAATACCTTGAAAGTTGGGTGACCAACAAGAAATTTATATATAAATTCAGCGAAAGTTCTTATATAAATTTTATAATTATCATCATAAAAATTTAATCATTTTGAAAAAAAAATATCAAAACAATTCAAATCAAATAAATTATTTTTTAAAAAAACAACAAACAATAAAATTCAATTCAAATGTTCACCTTTCGAAAAAAATGGCCTCGGCATTTGCCATCCTAACCAAAAGTACCCAATAGAATCACAAAACAAAAAGAGCTTTTAAATTTACAATATTTTAGCTATTAATCGGTTTTAAATAACACCAAAAGTCTGCAATTTTCTAAATACACTTTCCACTGATTTAAAATCTACATCAAAACCGTAACTCTGGCCTCCATATTTCACATAAAGGAACTCCTTACAAGATGTAACCGGTGGAAGAATTTCAGAGATTCCGGGAAAATCCAAGGTTGGTGGTGAAGGCAAGTCATTCTTCTTCGAAGAATAGTAAACATCAGCTAAAAGAAGCCATATAAGATCAGGGTCAATGGATGCAAGTCCCTTTAGTGCATTCACCGATGCATCGTGAAGCCCGGCAACTCCACTGCATGCTATCCCCACGACAAGGCCACTAACCTTCTTCATAACAACTTCCAATGCTGAAGCACTTCTTTTGTTTTGGGATAAGTCAGCAATCATATTGAGCAGTGCTACCTGTACTTTCAAACTCGAAGTTTCAGCTATGGTGTCCTCTGAAGAAACATCAGCACTCCGGTAAGGAAGTTGTAATGGGGTTCGTTCTTTCATGTTTGGCTTCTTTTGGAATGGAGATGAACTTAAAAGTTTCCAAAAATGGGGGCCATCGGTGTGGAAGCGACGGGAAAAGAAATCTCCACCACAAATTTGCACGACACTGCTTATGACACTAAAACACCTCCGGACAACCTGTTGGAAGAACACAAATCGTAATCCGTTTTGATGCAGAAAAACTTAAACAATGCTAATTTGAGGTGATTCAGAATACTTACCACAGTGTTTTTTTGTTGAACACAAACCACCAAGAGTGGCCATATTTTATTCATTGCTGGAAGCAACCTGTTCTCAACAGTACTGTCATCAGCTGCAGTCAAAGTGTCTTTCAGCTGATATAATGAACACGATTGAAGCTCTTCTTCAATTGCTTCTTTAGTCTCCTTCTCCAACTTATACGCTTCTTCGACTTTTGCTAGAGTTGATATGCCATCCTACAAATTGAAGTTGATTAAAATACAGAGCAAAGCCTTTGATGAATCCGTGACTTGGTATCTTCTGTGTATAGAAATTCCTAGAACTCAATTTTTAAGCAAATGAATGAACAGATACCGTCTTATAACCCACACACTACTATAATGCCGCATCAATTAGATGAGAACTTCTAAAAGGTGATATGTAGCATCTGACTTGTACAAATTTCTCAAGGCCTTAAGACCAGTCATCGAATCTCAGTCAATTGCAATGTTTAAAATGACAAGTTTTTCAGAAAAATACCTCAATTATGTCCAGTGCCGCCAAGCATGCTGCTTGACTCATAGAAGCCAGCAAAGGAGTTGCAGCTGTTAAACATGAACCCACGATAGATCCAACAGTTTGTCTATATCTTCTGGAATCAGTCAACTTGAACACAATAGTTTCCCATTGCTCTACAATAATGATGTCGTCATTTAACTAGTACCAATCGTTTCTGCTCTTGGATAGATCCAAGATACAGAATGAAGCTATTAATAATTCAACCAAATTTTTATAATTAAATAAAATAAAATAAAAACACTTACACGCACAACAACAAAAGGGTATCACTTTTCATGCAAAGAAATTGGTTTTCCAGAATAACTACATATAATATTTACTGAAAGAGATGAGTGGCTTGGCTTGGGTTGGCATGGCTTAGTTGGACCATTGAGAAGAGGAAAAAAGTGAACATCTAACAGCAGCAGAGCCCTTTCTTCAAAGATTACAACATTAAAAGTCTGTATAATATTTTTTTCAAGGAAAAAATAATCACCTGATTCCATGAGTGTCAGATCAATCCCATCAGCAAAACCTGAGCTCGAACCTTGTCTTAGTTCTGCTTGAACTTCCTTTTCCCTTTCAGATACTTTGGACTTGAAAAGCATCAGATTACAGTGTGCTTGAGAGGGCAAGGAAAAAGCCTCACGCTTGGAAGCCTTTCCAATCTCAGATACAGCCTAAAAAAGCATAATCATCAGAAATAATCAACTTGATGATAAATGCAGTGGAAAACATGGGATGGGAAAAAGCACAACCAGAAGAAAGAGTGCAGCAAACATGATAGAGTAAAGTACCATTAAAAAAATTAAAGAAAAATATTTTCCATTTCCTTGGTTTGAATCATATAAAATAGAAAACAAAATTCCAAGCCACATCTAGAAAATGCAGAGTAGAACCATCAACACCAATAGGATGCAATAATTAATAAAAGTTTTAAATTTAAAATGTTTTAGATTAGAAAGGAACAAAACAGGAAACATAGAATGCTAGTTTAAAATACGTAAATTAGATAGGATAGTGGAACTAAATTGATAAAAAAAGGAAATTCCAAAGACAAGTTGATTTTGCTATCAGTGATGCAAAAAAAGGTTTCAGAAGGTAGTGAACCCCAAGATGAGATGGTAGATTATGTGAAGTGCTGATCATAACCTGGAGTCCATAGGAAATCAAGTGAATATAGTATGGATTACTAATTATTGGTATATATTGCAAAACTAACACAAATCATTGAAAAGTGAAGAATAGGAACCATTTTTTAACAAACAGAAGAACTGAGACACAACTAATCCAAGAATGAAGAATTGAGACACAACAAAGATAAAATTATGACCTTTAGAAAGGGGATAGTTAAATCTGGGTGTTTATGCCTGCCAAGAATTTCAAGCTCCTGTGAAACACAGCGCATCTGTACAAATGTACAAATAAACCAGTTAAACTAGTATCCATGCAATAAGAATAAAAAATCTGAAAGAAAATAAAGTAATGCAAAATAAATCAAATTAAGGCCCAGCATATAATCAACATTAAACCAGTATTTACCAAGGCAGGGAAACCTGTTAAGTATAAAGAATTTAATGAAAAGAGCACAGGGAATTTCTAGAAATAAAATGTCAGATACAGGATTCTTTATCTGGCCCTGGTTAAATGCAATCCTGTACCACCCAGCCCCTGCCCCCTCCTAAAGACCCAAGACAGAAAGGATGACGTTATTCTGCTGGATCTTTCCATTTTGACATGTTAACTCATACAAATAGATATTCTCACCATTTGAACATCTCAGTTAAAAACTACAATAATTTTGATGTCTCACTTTTTCATTTTTTTTTTTGGCACATAATATGAAACGTTTTCCATAAACCAAAAATGAGTGAACTATTAGCACGCATCATGGCTATAAAATGAAAACAATTCAAACCATCAAATGGGTTTAAGAGTCTATAACCAAAAGATGATCTCAATAATGTATCAAAGACTTCTGCAGATGGTAAAACCAACAACCAATTTTCAAATATTAGACAGTTTATGTTAAATGCCATCAGTAACACTTAAGTATGCAAAAGTACCGGTTCCTCCAACAGAGGCAATATTTTATGGCCCACTCCAACATAGGAAAGCATTGAAGCAAGCACATTTGGCACATGAGGGTTCAAATCGAGATGCCGTAATTGCCGACATACAGAATCGACTATATAATCAGCATTTGCCAAAACCAATTGCCCAACCTAAAGAAAGGAAGAAGTCAGGTACCATTGAATCAATTCCATAATATACAGACAAATTCTAGATAATAATATGCTGTACAAGCACACCGTTGAATGGCCAGATGTAGTGAAAAGAAGATGTAAAACGGCATCAGAGGAACTCCTAACTTCAAAGTTTGAACATATAAGATTCTCGAGTAACAGATACAGAGACGAATTGAGGAAACCACTGGAAGCAAAATCACTCCCGAGGCACAAGGCAAAGATGCCTATTCCTTCAATAATAACCTGTTTCAAGATATGATACACAATCAATAGAATCACTGCAAAAGCATAACAAGAATACATGAATGACTCGAAAGAATAATGTCAATGTAATTTCCTGATGTAACATGGCAATATCACGGAAAAAATACGAATTAATATCTTCAACTTCAGCACCAGACTGCATTAGCAAAGATGGATGATCTACTGGAAGTTCCCAAACTTCAGAACAAAGATATTCATGTAAGATTTTCCCAATACAATCAATGAAGTGACCCCTAGAACCCTTCTGCAATGCAATTTTCCAAACAGATTCATCTAACACAGCAGGTTTATGCTTGTGAGGCTGGCCACTAGAAGATACATCATCAGATTCCTGAAATTCTGCCCCTTTTATCTTGGATTTCTGAAACATTCTTGTAAAAGCATCAACTGCCTGACCCGATATGCCAAATATCATCTCATTTAGAATACATACAGCAGTGCTGGCCTGGCGCAGTAGCTGCCCTGAACCAGTTCGGTGGTACCAAGACTGCCAGCTTTCTTTAGTGTATTCCTTCTGTCTAACTTCCAAAACCAATTTACGCAAGTAGCCCAAGGGAATATCAGTAATAACTGATAAATGACCTTCACTTTTATAGTCTACAAACAAACAATCAAAAGATGGTAAGTAGAAAGCATATGTGGCATGAATTTAATAAATGAGTAGGGAGTTCCAAGATTCAAAATGACCTGCCATTAAAGATAAACCTACAAGTCTAAGAATCCCAGCAAGAGCCTTGTATAACTTCTGACCCCCAACATAAACAAACCAAGGGGGCATGCGTGGCAGCTCAAAATTTGCCTGCCTAGCTTCTGCAGTGTGTTGTTTTCCAATTTCATGGATACCTGTGAGCTTTGAACTTTTAGATGAAGCAGTACTGTGTAAGACCTCACTGTCACCCACAATATGCAAGCCTTTCAACTCATCAACAGAGGGAAGGTATCCTACAGAAGACGACCTTGTTGAAACAAGCTTGCTTAGAGAACCAGTAAAAGCCGAATTCTGACTAAGACACAGGGCAAAAACATCCAAGAATCTAGCAGCTGTAACCTACAATGCAAAAGACACTTTTTAAAGACAGTGATTAAATACGTATAAGCATGTCTTTCAAGTGAAACACTTTCAGATTTTCCAGGTGCAAACTAGGAGGTACTTCAAACTATTATCACCAAGCAACCAGATATTTAATATTGAATAGTATAACATATATGGATCTCTATTTGATAAATCACTGACAACAAACAACTCATACACCACCGTATATGTACTAAAGTAATGATGGAAAAGGCACATACAGGAGATTGGAGGTGATGCAACAGAAACTGAGGACCAGAGTAATATATCACTGTAAGCAATTGCTGAACATGTGAAAGTGCAAGTGATTCATCACTCCCAAGCACTGTCTTTGGAAGCTTTTCAATAAGCCTGTTTTAAGAAGGAACTTATAAGAGAATGCCTTCAAAAAGGAGAAATTCACTTTGTTAGTTACAGCTCAACATTATTTCACAAGTACAAAACCTGCTAAAAATCGCAGCAATGTCATGCTCTACATGATGTTTCCCAGAGGCCGAGAATAAATATTCCATAAAGTCCCGAGCAGCAGCTGAAATCTCTTCAGAATCATCAACAACCAAAGCACATAAGCACTCCTGCATGAGTATCAAGAAATATTATTAAATATATACAAAACAACTAAAAAGCTACAACTCATACAAAATTTCACAGCAATGGAATCAATCACATGAGAAAGAAGGATAACTAGGCAAATCCTTAACATAAAAAGAACAAACATGAAATAACTAAAGCAAACCTTGAAATTTTAAGCACATGATCAAAAACTCAAATTAAAAGCAAGAAGTTGGAATATAAAATAATTTCAAATCATTAAGTGCACCATTTGGATGAAACATTCATGAAGGTCCAGGTTAGAATACTCACTTTACTACCATGCAATTCTCCTCCCACTGAGGTTAAAATCTAAGCAGAAATACCATCTAATGCAAACTAATGAGGGCACTACTTGATTCTCCCACCATAAGTAATTATAACCTAACATAATATAAATGTCCTCCCACTTTGGTCACAAATATGTTTTATAATAATAACAATAACAATAAAAAAAGAGGTTGCTACTTAAGCCCCCATCAAATTTGGAGATGATGACAACTTAGAACTAATACAATTAAAAGCATCCTCTCTTCCCATTTATCATATAATGTACCACTACCACCAAGGAGTACAGTCATTATTGTGAGCTAAATCATAATAGCTGATTTTCTCTCTTCTGTCTTAGGGCGTAGACTATAACCTACAAGGTTCCTTATGTTATTTCAATTTCAGGTAGCTTCCAGTGAAGACTGATACGCGCACATATTCTACATATTTTAGACCCGAACAATTAGCATTTTGCATGATCCTTAGGTAAAATAATTAGACAACGAACCGAGGCAAAGTGCAGCCAAAAACGAAGAGTTTGGGGTGCCGGCTAAGACCAAGAGATTTGAGTAATTGGGATTGGTTTTCTTTCCCTTCGTTCTTCTATCTCTCCCCTGTATTTTCTTTCCCTTTTTCCTCCAAGCCTTCTTATTTAGTTATCCCTCTTAAGAATGTTTCCCTCTTATGATGAGAGTAATCCCAGGATATATTAGAATAAAATTTATTAAGACTTAAAATATATAAAACAAAATACTGTATTTATAGTGCAAGGCATAGGATTTTTATGATTAACAACAAAGAATGAAACTGATAGAATTCAACCTACCAAAAACATCTGTTTGCTCTTTTCTAGTGTGAAATTGCACTTCAATAGCAGCCCCCGGATGGCAACAAAAAGCCCGTGTCTCACCTTTTTTGATTGATAAACACATATCTGGGACATGTAACATAATAACAGTATATCAAAACAAAGGTGCAGTAGTTATGAATATAAATTATCTGGTACAAATTTTGAATAGATTTGGATGCTGTAAAGTATCTTAAAAGTAACAATGAACTTATCAAATATAGATCCATACGTGGGGAAATGTTGCACATAATAGTTTGTTCACATGCCCAGAGGTTTTCTCAATCCACTCTTTTGTACGATCTACATGAAAAGATCCCATTCCTTTGCCAAGATTGGGGCTACTTTTCTCTCCGGATTCAGTCTTAGTACTAACTGAATTGATTGATTCACCATTTACATTTTCCAGCATTCTTCTGCTCTGAGCTTTCAATGGTAACTGACGGAGTTCCTCCAAGAATGAAGTCGTAGATTTGTCCTTATTTGACTTATGGCCAAAAGAATCATCTTTGTACATATCAAGACCAGATAAATTGGCATCATCTTGGAGGACTATCATAAGGTACTCAGCCAATCCCCTAATTGCTTGGTCAATAGCTTCTACGCTTCCAGCAGCCCCACTTATCATTGCTTTTGAAATGTGCAGCACTTTGGCAAACTGACTAACGACACCAGGTAAGAAGAAAGCCAACGCATCTGCAGTACCAACCTGAAAATATTTTAATATGCCAAAAGAATTCATCCAAGCTTTTTCATGTGTAATGAAGCACTATTGCAATAAAAAGCTAGAATTTCTCTACTCAAATCTGATGAGCTAAACCATTTGCAATGCCATAACCTATTCATTTCCCAATCTAATTGTTTCTACCAAGTAAATTCCCTCACAACTAGAATTATTACAAATATATGTTGGTATGCATACTCAGATATATATATATATATATCAACAGCGCATATTCGGAGTGGAAAAGTATGCCTAAACAATTATGGAATTTAAAGTGCAAAATGACAGAAGAAAACAGCCTAAATGTCATGGGTAGATGTGATTCTATTTATTTAAAGCTTAATTTATTCCAATTTCTTTAGTGAATGAGGCCACACTCCTTTATCAAACTAGAAATTTCTGTTAAGAACTAAAGTCATCTACAGGAGGGAATCATCAGGAATATATGTCTGTAAATGTTTTACAAATACATATGAACTACATGCCGGTAAATGCAAAGAGTACTCTCAAAGATAATGAAGCTTACATAGTAAAAGCAATAAAAACAAGCTAATTAGAAGAAAAGGCAAGATGCAATTGCTTCAGTATAAATGTTTTATTCAAAATATATAGGGTGTCTATGATAGGCACCTACATTGAATGAAAGACGCAATGGAGCAATTGATAAAACAAAGAGAATATATATATGCATTATGCAAAAGCCCTTGTTGAGGATCTAATGGAAGTTACAAGTACCTTAGCAACAAGAACACGTAGGGTTAAAAAGGATTCAATACGCAGATTTGCACTACCTCGATGTCCTCGGGTAACCTCAGTATCTGCAGCCTTATCATAAGACACATATCAATTTGATATGAAGAATTAAATGAAATAAGTTAGGCAGAACAAAAAGATTAAATTTACTCCAGAATTAAGAAAAGATAAAAGGGAATTGATGTACTTTGAGCAGAAGCGATAGCCAGTGTCCCACAGCAGCCGAAGCTGCTTCTGACTGCAAAAATGCTAGTAAACATTCTCCTTGTTCCAAGTCAAACTTTAGAGTTCCATTTGGCATCAGCATATCTCTAGTTGCTAAGAGCATTGGTAGATCAAGACTTTGTTTGCACAAGCAGGACTGATTGGAACAATGACGTAAATTCAGAAGCAGAGCCCTGAAACACTTGATAACTCCTTCACGAAACTCTTCTGATGCCTCAGATGGAGAAAGCAAAGCAGCGTAAGTCAATTTTTTCAGAACCACAACCATCTGTGACAAGAAAGCATCACATTTCATTCAACTCAAATAGAAGTAATCAGATATAATATGATCATCCTAATATATACACTAACAGGAAAAGCTAATATAAAATCAAGCCATGAACAAAAGGCTAGCATCAACTTTCTCACAGAAATAAAGGGAAAAAAAAAGAAGAAAACTGAATCCAAAATGGCGAGGAGACCATATTCATGCCAGACACCATGGTTTATTGCTCAATACTTAAAAGAGTTAAAACTAAAACAAAAATAAAAAGACAGATAAATTCCTAGCTGGGCATGGTATAAGTGCTATTAATCTTCAGTTTGATCTTTGATGTCATTCTTCTAAAGTATTAAATCTAATAACCGATCATATTAATAAACCTCAGTTTGATTATCATTTTGCCACTAGGTTCTTGTTTAATAGCAGCAACATATGGGCTTCTATTATATTATATATTAAATAAATAAAAAAGTGTATTGAACAAATCTGTTCACACACATGTTACATTTTCATTATAATTTTCCCTTTTTTTTTCTTCAACATTCAAGGTGTTTGATGAATTGCCAAAGTACCATTTTCACTTCTTTTGCCTATTTCGTTTTATCATATTTGAGAAGGTTCCCTAATTGAAAAGGGGGGGGGGGGGGGTCACATTTTTGCTTTTAATTCATTTTACTTCTTTTCCTGCCTTTCATTTTTTTTCTTTTGAGCAAGTACCTTCGTATAACACCTGAGATGTTTTGATTGATATAAAGGCTAACTGTTCCTTAACTCATAGTTTAGTTGCTAATAATAAGATGGTGCCTATTATTTTCTTGATAACATATTTCTTCTTTACAAAGGGGAGGAAAAAAAAAACATAACAAATAACAAAAGCAACAACCAAGCACATCCTTTTAATACCAGGTAAAACCCTATCCCCCGTGATCTCCATTGCATTCACATATTCAAACTCAATGTAAAATAAACAAAATAAGAGAGAAAGTTAATTAAATAGAAATGAAAAGAG
This sequence comes from Gossypium australe, assembly GCA_005393395.2. Classification (NCBI taxonomy): domain Eukaryota; kingdom Viridiplantae; phylum Streptophyta; class Magnoliopsida; order Malvales; family Malvaceae; genus Gossypium; species Gossypium australe. The sequence continues at coordinate 2,349,688 of CM016621.1, read as the reverse complement.
GCAAAATGACCTGATCCACAGAACTCAAATGGCATTTCTTGAGAAGCTCTTCCAAACACTCCACTACTCCTTCAGCTACTTTATCGCTAACTCTTTTATAATCACTACTTTCACTTTTATTCTGAGAACTCCTGCAATCAACCGCAGCATCCAGCAAAAACAGCAACGGGAACAAAGTGTAGCTAAAAAAATGAAATACCAAAAAAAAAAAGTCAAAATTCAGTGTCGTTAATAGTAAATTGTGCTCATATATATTAATTCCGGAACCAATATGTAAGTTTTTAAAAACAACAATCAAACGAAGTCTAAAAAGAAAAAAAATGAATCGATTACTCAAAGAATGGCTGGAGGGAATTGGGCGGGGAAGAGCGAAGCAGGTGGAGCAACGCCGGGATTGAAGAAGCATGTTTTTTAGGGTTTTGAGAAAGTTCTAGAAGCTCCAAACAGTAGGGTTTTAGCTGTGAAAATATTCTGCTTCTTTCTTCTTCGTCTTCTTCTTCGTCTTCTTCTCTTGCCTGAGATACGGCGGAGCCGCCAGTGATTCTAACGAAACTTTCCGCCATGTCCATTCTATTTCCGTACAAAATCTACAAAACAATTTTTAAAAAGAACCCGGAAGGAAAGGGAAAGCAATGAGAAGAAACGGAGAGAAAGTGTTGGAAAGAGGGAGAAGAAGCGCGAAATGGGTTAAAACGGCGGTGTAACAACCCAAACACGAAATGGGTTAAAATTTTGAACCGGTCTGATTCAAATGAGTATTTTATTCTTGGACCGATGATTAAATAGATTAGATTACTGATTTTTAATTTGATTAGTTCAATCAATTCATTCGGTTTTATTGAGTAATTTATTAAAAATAAAAGGATTGTAAAAAAAATGATTCAATCGTCGATTTAATTGGTCTGTTCAATGGTTCGATCAGTTGGTTCGACTGATTCATGAGTCAACCGATCTAATTTCTTATTCCGTATAGGAATCACGGCCGGTTTTCAGTCCAACAAGTTCAACAAACTAATCCTCTTCAATTATGAAAACTATAATTATATCGTGTTATATTGTTTTTAAAGGTGAGAGTGCCGAGCAAGTCCTTCTATTATTAGATCTATCAACTCAACATTTGTACTATTAAAAATAATCAAATAATAGTAAATTGTTACGGGTAAGGGTAAACTATATTTAGTAGTCATCCAACTATGTTTTTTTTTTCTTTTTTTAGTCACTCGACTATGAAAAGTTACAAAATAGTCATCTAACTATTAGTAAATTTCTTTTTTGCTCACCCAACTATGAAAAATTATAGAACAATCACCAAACTATTCAATTTTGTCTTTTATGGTCACCAACTGGCTAATGTAAAAATGGAAACACCTAAAAATGCAAAAGTTGGGTGACCAAAAAAGACAAAATTGAAGAGTAGAGTGACTAAAAAAATTTTACTAATAGTTAAGTGATCATTTTGTAACTTTTCATAATTGGATGATAAAAAAAGAAGAAACAACTAATATAGTTTACCCTCCAGTTAAATAATTTGCATGAAAATTATTCCTTTTTATTTGCAGTTTAGCTCAAAACAGAAGATTTTATTTTGCATAACCATAAAAAACTCTCAAAATATTATCGCTATTAATGGTAAATGACGTTTTTTAAACAGTAAGTGTCATCTTGTTAAAAATTTGACTTATTTATTCTTAATAATAAAGAGATTAAATTGATCTATTTAATAAAATATTGATTAATTTGATCCATCCAAAATATTATCTCTATTAATGGTAAATGCGAGGTATATTAATCTATTTTAAAATATTAAAAAAGTTTTTTATAAATATTTTATAATTAAAGTTAAATAAAAATATTATATAATTTGTTGAAATTAAATATTGTCTCAAACCCTATTCATGAATAGATCTAAATTAATTTAAACAAAATTCACTTTAACTTGAAAAAAAAACTATATGCAAGAGTTGATAGAATAACTATGATTCAACCATTGTTCCTATCACAACTTCAATAAAATATAGTGATAACAATTTTAAATTATCCAAATTTGCATTGCTTATTTGAATTTACATTAAAAGTGTATACTTAAAATTATTATAAATTTAAAGTAATCATGTTAAATATCTTTAATTTTCGTAAATGTTTTAATATAATGTTTATATAATTAAAATAAGTAGTGTAGGGCCCAGTTTTAGTCCGGAGCCTAATCCAGCCAATTAATCAAAATAAATTAAACCAACCCAAAATAATAATTAAAATGTTCAATCCATTTACATTGGAGCCCAATTTTAAAACCCAAACCTAAGCCCAATAGCCTACTAGCCCACTAAGCTCAAAACAACAAAAAAAAAACAAGTCAGAAACAAAAGAAACCCTAGCCGTTGTCCCTGCGCCGCCAGCAGCCTCCCCAACGCCGCAAGTCTCACGTCTCCGCATCTTGCGCCGCTCCACGTAGCCACACCTGCGGAAAAGAAGAAACAGAAAAGGAGCATAGCAAAGAAAACGGATTGTATTTTATTTTATTATTGAGATTTTAGGCTATAAAAGCCGAAACAAAACATGTAAAAAGGGGGACTGACTTTGATTTTTAGGAAAACGCAAGAGCAAAACAGAATGAAAAAGCAAAGAATCCGCAAGGTTCTGTTATCTTCTTTTATTTATTTTTTTCTTCTTCTCTATTTTTTTCTTCTTCTCTATTTTTTTCTTTTTGAAACAGTGATTGCATGTATATATAAAGTTTTTTTTTTAAATTTATATATGAGTATTAAAATATATAAAAAAAGAAAGAAAAATCACTTTTTTTTGAGTTCTGGCCACCGTGCGCGGTGGCCGGCGGCGACGTCATGACGGTTCGGTGACCGGAATTGGCCGGCGTTCGTTCGGATGGAGGGTTGAGAGAGTTTTGATGTTTTTTTCGAGGAAGAAGAAGAAAATGAAATTTTTTAAGAAAAATTTAGTTTTTATAACTACACAATACGGCGCCATTTTGCATGGCCTCCCCAGACGCCAAAACAGCGTCATTTTGGGGAGGCCGACCCGACTCGATGGGCTCAGAGGATCCGCGTGTTTTTGGACTGAGGGTCTATTTTCGCCCTCAGTCCTTCCGTTTTTTTCAATCTTTTAAATCAAATCCTTTTTATTTTTTTAATTTATCCCGATAGTTTCGTATACGTTGTATTTTGGTCCCCATTAAAATGCGGCATTTTGGTGAGTGGGAATATTTTCCCATTTAGTCCCTCCCTTTTTACGCGCGTTTCATTGGGGCCCTAATTCGTTTATTTCTTTTGAAATTTGGATTTTAAAATTTATTTCTCTTAATCTAGTCGCTTTACTGTTTTTATTTATAATTTGGGACTCCCATTTTTATTTTAATTGTAATTTAACACATCACTCATTTTTAGATTCGTTCTATTTTATTCTTTTTGTATATCATTTTATTTATTACTCATTTACTTGTTATTTTATTTATTTGGTATTTATTCATTTACTGTTCTTTATTTTTTAGTATTTAAAGGTATTTTCTTTTTTATTTCATTTTGTGTATTTTGCTTCATCTCATTTTCATTAGTCATTTTTCTTATCTTTTTCTTATTTTTGCTATTATTATCATTATTTTATTATTGTTATACTTATTCGTATTACTGTTATTATTACTATTATATTAGTGTTATATTTTATATTCATTTGCCTTTTTTCATATACATACAATTTACATTAAATTATTATATTATATATAGTATACTATTAAAACTATATACTTTTATACCTACTTCTATACATAGATATTTTACTTCTTTTAAATATTTTATATACTTAGTTTATTTCAATTTTTACTTATATTATTATATATTATTATTTGCATGAAGTTTTTCACTCCCTATGTATTACTTATTCTAAATTAATATATGTACATTATTTTGTATATATCTTAATTTTCTTCTTGTATAATATTTACTTCAAAATTCATCTAAATACTATTATTTTATGTAGTATTATTTTTAACTCTATTTTGAATCTGTTTCAAACTCATTTGTATTGTTTATTTTAAAACTCTTGAATGTATAATTTATTTGTTATAATTTCTTCACTTGTTTTTTTTTTTAATTTTAGTGTATCTTTTAAAATTAATTATTAATTCATCTAATTTTGAATGTGGATATTGGTGCTTGAGTAATGTATGATCGAGGTTATTGTTGCTATGCTTGTATTGAGTTATTCATTGGTGTACATTTTATTTACAAATTATTCTTTTTGTGTTAAACGTTATTATTCAATCGCATCACATTCGTTTAAAGGATTACGTTTAATTAAAGATATCAAAATCATTTTATCTATAAGTTTTCAAAATACCCGGTATCCAATATTCTCAAGAAGATTGTGCCCTAACTTACTGGGCTTCAATTTTCTTCGTTGAATTTAGGTAACCAAGTATCCCTTTTTCAATAAAAACGTAAAATTTTCAAACCGAAACTTATTATCGGGAATTCAAAAGTGTTGTGTCCTAACTCACTGGATGTGACATGTTGCTATCTCGAGGTAAGAATTTTTTTCTGTATTTGGGAATTTCGAGAAATTGTGCCCTAACTTACTGGGTTTTGATTTTTTCATTCGACTCAAATAACCGAATATCCTTCTTAAATTTAAATGAATGACTTTTAAATGGCAAAAGACAAGCTTAGTTTCGAGGATTCGAAATGTCGTATCCTAACTCACTGGGTATGATATTTTATTCCTTCGAAATAAATGGGTCTCGGCATCTACTTCAATTCATGCAAGTTTTTAAAGCAAAGGGGATCATATTCAAAATCTTTTCAAATTTTTGACATAAAGACATCAAATAATCAATTAGGTACCAACTTTGGGCGTCACGATGGTGCTAATCATTCCTCGTGCGTAATTGACTCCCGAACCCGTTTCTCTAAATTTCGTGGACCAAAACTATCGTTTTAATAAATCAAAATGTTTTAACGATCAATCTTAAGGTGACCCGATCACACCTCAAAAAAAGATTGGTGGCGACTCCATTTTTCATTTCCAAAGTCGGCCCCGTTTTCCAAACATAAAAATGGTTTCGACAAGTAGTATAATATGAAATTATATTTTTATTGTGATATAACTATATTTAGTATATATTATATTAAATTATGATACACTTATGATTTGGAAAAAAATATTATTAAAAATCATGTAAGAATTAAATAAAAGTTTAGTTAAAATGATAAAATCAATTAAAATTATGGTGTCTTCAATTTAAATTTCACCATACGTGATTATTATAAAAAATACATTTTTAAAAAGATGAAAACTTTCTCACATAATATAATGTTCTTTTAGTCATTTTCAAGTTGAATTGGTGCATGATTGACCTATGACACGAATTATTAAATATTATAAGTTTTTTTTATAAATATAATATAAATTAATAGTTATCCCCTTGGTTTATGGTACAATTACAATTTTAGTGCCTCTTAAGTATTAATAATTCAATTTAATCCCTTTTAATTTCTTTGTTTAATACAAATACTTTAGCTTTGCTCTCTTAACTTTTTTTTTTCTTTTATCTTGACCGTCCATTGCAAAACTCCTTGCTTCGTACTTATATACAACTATTTATATTATAATGTGTATTTTTATATTAACAATATACATTAATTTTATAGTATACTATAATATATAAAATGTAAATATCAAATTTGTCCAGAACACTTGAGTGATAGATAATATAATTTTCTTTTTAATTTGTAAATAGAGGTGTAGCTAGGGGCTGATAGGGGCCGACCCCTCTTAAAATAGAATTTTTCTTATTTAGTCACTTTATAATTTTTAAAATTTTAAATTAGTAAATGTAAAATTACACTTTGGCCCTCCTAAAAATGATAAAATTTTGATTTAATCATTTAAAAATGATAAATATGTAGGCTATTCAAAAGGTGAAAATGCATTTTCACAATGTAATTTCGGCCCTCTTAAAAAATTTCTGACTTTGCCCCTGTTTGTAAATATGAAAATCAATTTGGTGTTAATATTAAAAATTTCTGATTTATTGTTGTTTTCAATTAAGCCATTTGATATGATATCACAAATTTCAATTTTAAAATTTCTTTGGATCTTAAGTTAATTATGAATTAATGTTGAATTGGCTTACTAATTAAAGATCTTGGCTTGTTGAATTTGTGTCCCTTTTTTTAAATTGTTTTGCATATATAAGACTTTGGGTATTGGCCCATTTCTTTAAAAAATATATGGATAATTCGTAGATAAAAAAAGAAAAAGAAAAACAAAATTACAAAAAAAGAAATGGAAAATTTATGAAAAAGACCTTAATTTTTAGAATTTTATAATTTAGTCCTAATTTGTTTTAAACCAAATCACCTAAAGAAGTAGGTAAGATGCATTAATCCCACGTAGAAAAAAGAATGGGAGGATTCTAACGTATATAGGTGGGCATTGCACATCTTATCAAACATGTCTTATGAAAAGATGATAATGGTCCTGTATTAAAGTAACTCTTAATTGGTTTGATTTTATGTCGACTGTCCAAAAGCAGGAACGAAAAGCTTGAAGCTGAAAAGACATTAATTTGTCTTTAAGTAACAAATTAAGTAAAACGAGATCCTTCAAGGGTCAAATTGAATATTAAGCCAAAAATAAAAACAGACTGTCTCATTAAAACTTGGTAAGCAATTTATCTCTATAAAATTTTATCAACTTAGTCAAATTCAAGCAAAGGTTAACTTAACAAAATGATTTAATTGATACGATATCGATATTTCAAAATTTAAATCAAATTAAAATTTATACCATAATTTAGGGATGTCCAGTGAAATTAACCCGAAATAAATATACAAAGAGAACAAAAGTAATGGATAAAATCACCTACCCACTTATAAATATTGTATGGTCATTTGCTTGGAATGGAGACAATATTTGATTGGTTCAACTAACAACGGAATATTTAATTAACCCAAAGATCAGATGAATATTTTTATTTTATTTTATCCATCATACATCTAAAAAGGCCTAATTTTAACTGAACAAGTTAGGTAAAAGACCTATAGTGTATTATGATATGCTATGGTCAATTTACGGTTTAAGTCCTTTAAAAAAGAAGTAAAAAAGCTACTGCTTTGAATTTGGTTCATATGGCTGAACTGTGTTGTGATAATGACCCATAGTGCCCATACCATTCATCTCAGGAACTAGCAGTGGCTCAGCCTCAAAACCACCATCTTTTGGGTCTAGGCCAAGTTCTTGTTCCAAGTAAAGCAACCACTTGTTTTCGGCTTCTCCGAAATCAGGACTCTGGGTTTCGTTATGCGATTGGATTCCTTCGGGTTGGAATGGCACTAAGCTATCCAACATGTTCCAGAACTCCAAATCGGACTCCAACGGGATATCAAAGGTGGTCTCAGGCTTGTTCACCTCCTCCGATGTGTTGTAATAACATCCTGTGAAGTTGAACAACGGACCTTCTTGGATTTCTGGATTTGAAACATTGACCTGATTGGAATTAGTGACGTTGGAAGACATTGAAGAACTCGACAAGGCTTCCGGCTCCTCAAACGGGCTGCCATGGTTTGCTTTGTCTGAGATTACCGCCATTTCAAATGCCTCGTTGGCCTTTTTGTCATTGAATGATGACATTGACGTAACACATGAAGACGATGATGATGTGGCCATGGATTCATCTTTTTTATCAACATTTCCATTCATTGAACCCAATCTCTTCTTCAAATGAGTGTTCCACACATTCTTAATCTCATTATCTGTTCTTCCAGGTAAACATGATGCTATTTTGGACCACCTAAAAGAATAATTTTAATTATATACTTTAAGTAATTACTAATTAACATGAGAAGAAAGGGTCAAACACTATTAAGTCTCTCTACAAATTTAAATTTTAGATTCAAAAACCCTAATCAAATTATATGTCACGTCATATGAAAACAACTTAATCAATACGTTCAAGGACTAAATCGAATTCAAAAACTCACTTGTTTCCCAATGTAGCATGTAACCTTATAATTGTGTCTTCTTCATCTTTGGCGAAATTCCCTCTCTTGACATCTGGTCTTAGGTAATTAATCCATCTTAAACGGCAACTCTTTCCACATCTCAATAGGCCTACACAATTAGATTCACCAACAATATTATTGAAAAAAACGACAATAATTTCTAAAATTGCTACTACCAAAAACTTATTTCAAAGTCTTCTCTAGTTGAGATAGTGATAGAAAACAATGGTGACATATTTCATTTGTTTTTAACTTCAAATTTCAACCATTGAAAGATTACAAGTTACATCAAGTTTTTTTGTTTGGCATGTTGAGATGTTGATATTAGACAGGGAAAGAATTTTTTTTCCTTCAAATGTTAACATTGATTTGCATTAATTATATTGGATCATATCTTTAATTTTACTTTTTAAATTTATAAGATTCAGATGTTACATAAAAAAATTTAAATTCTTTACCATTCAATTCGAGAAACCTAAGAATAATTAAAAAAGGGGCCTCGCAGAAATCTAAGTAAACCCTACCACAATTCTTAGGATTTTAGTCAAACCCAATTTCAAAATGTCTTAAATTTTTTAATTAAACCCAAAATTTGAAAATTTTAATTAACCACAAATTGCCATGATTCTTCCATTGTAAGGTAAATGATTGATGTTGACCCTATATTGTTTAATGACCTTATCTTTTAGGTGAAAAACTTGGAAGTTGGGGGAGTTTGAAAAATGTTAAAAAGTATGAACCAAAAGGAAAAGAAGGGCTAGATTCTTTAATTTTGACCATTTCATTTCAACAACAAAACTGTCCAAACACTCAACAATCAATTACATAGAGACAAAACATAATGCCAAAAACATTATAAAAAATAAAAAGCACCAAAACATCACAAGTAATGAAGACTCCAAACATTTTTGTTCAACAAGTACTTAATATTCGATTTTAATCCAAAGATAATGCAATACCATATACTCATATGGAATGGACATTAAATATGGGATTAAATTGGAAAGTAGATGGAATTTTTTTTGCTTAATTTGTAAAGTACATTTATAAGTTTGCAAGGTGACCTTATATAGAGAAGAAATTCATTGTATCTAAGACTTATTATTATGTAGTTAAATTGACAGTGTATAATATTAAATATTAATCCCTTTTTTAGTATAAAGTTGACAAGCAAATAAGAAAAAAAATTGGAAGTATCTGAAAATTAATTAATGGAAATGAACGTTTCAAACTTTGCATTCTGGTCATTGCCTGGTTGAACAACTTGTCAACTTTATAAAAAAAAAAAAATCAAATTTACGAAATTTAATCATACGTTCCACCACAAAATAACATTTTAAAACTATCGTAAATATTTATAAACGAAATGCAATAAATATTTTTAAAAAATTAATTAGAAAAAAATCAAAAATCATTATAAATGAATCTTCTTTTTCGTATATGGTAGTGTGGGTTCATAAACATTGTTTGAAGAAGAATGAAAAAAAAAATGAGATCAAATGGTTGAACATTTAAATCTAGGAATGAAACGAGTTTTTATTGGTATAACGTTGAACTCATATCAGAAAAGGAGGAAAAAAAAAAAAAAAAGGACTGACCAGCTTGTTTAGGGAGAGCCCTCCAATTTTGATGACCATGTTTCTGAATAAAAGTGATGAGCCTCAGATCCTCAGATGGACTCCATGGACCTCTCTTCACTTTCTCTTTATCACAACATGGAGCTCTTCCTTTCCCCATATCTCAATTTCAATGACCTAACAAGACAACAAGAACAGGAAAGAGAAAGAAACAAAAGAAAAACAGGGTTTTGTTTGGTTTTTGGTTTTGTTCTTTGTTTGATATCAGATTCTTGAGTCATTCACCATTGCTCTATCTGTTTATAAATAAATACAAAGAAGAAAGGAGAAAGGGTATAATGGTTGATGCCATGGAATGGGGGGGTGGGGGGGATGATACCCTTTTTGACACCAAATAAATAGGGAGATCCAAGAGGATCACTAAATATCTATAGTTCTCATATATTATTAATTATTATTTTCCCCCATGCATTGATTCTTCCCCCAATTTCAACATTTCTTATTTCAACTCCTTTTTCTTTTTTTAACTTGAAATTTTTAAGGATAAATTAATAAAAAATCTTTTTAACTTTAAGAAAATATTCCACACTAATAGTGGAATTTTTAAATTTCACAATCATGATTGAGGTAATGACAATTATCCCATAAAATATAATAAAATATTAAAAAAATTGGGATACATGACAATTTTTTAATTTGCTTGTAGAGTTAAATGAGTATATCGTCGGTTAATTAAAGACTATTCCTTTAACTTTTAACAATTTATTTAAATAAGTTATGAAACAAGACAACTTCAATTCTTGAACATGACAATTTTGTCTACACTAGTTCTAAAATTTGATAACTTTTTTCCAATTTTAATTTATACGATGATATAACACTATGATATTATTCCATGTCATCACTTAAAAGAATTATAAATTTTATACAAAAGTTTAGGTGATGATGTGATTTGGAACAAACCCAGAGTGCCACGTCATTACAAAAACCAAAATTAGGAAAAGTTGTTAAGTTTCATGACTAATTTAGACAAAAAAAATATAAACCAAGATGAGAAAACTTATCAAGTTCAAGGACTAAATATTATGTTACCCCGTAAGTTATTGTACTTTTGTTTATTTGTCAGTAATTATATTTGGGTGTAATTTTAAATAAATCATTAGATTATTGTTAGTGCAGGAAGATGTGATTTCGAGTGTGCTGAAACGTATTCTTCTCCTATTTAAAAATTGGGATGGGGCTATAATAATTCTAAGCATTGAATAAAAAGAACAGAAACTATAACAATATATAATGAGAATAATGTTCATCCTCAATTTTAAAATTCTAAACCACATTTGCAATCATTGGTTGCCTCTCTTATAAATTATTTATAAATGCTTTGGTATTTTCATTATATATAAAAAGATGCAATGTAAATAATTTTTATGTGTTTAAAAATTAGCAGATCACTATCTATTGGACAAGAAAATAGTTAATAAAAATTTTGTGTTTAACAATTAAAATTAATTTAAATAAAAAATTAGAAAAAATAAATTTCTTCAATTTTTCATTTATAAATATAGGTTAATATGTGTAAAGTTTGAGGAGAAAGGCTTGAACTTAGCCTTAAACTTTAATTAGATTTCTCATTATTTTTTCTTCATATTTTTTTTATTCCTTATTTAATTTAATTCAATACATTTTAAATTGTGAGGTTTAAAGATATGGGTTTGGAGTGAATAGGGATATAATTGAAATAACCCACAAAATTACAATATCACTTTTGAAATTTAAATATACAACAACTTTTATATAAATTACATAAAAATAATATTTTAACTTAAAAAAATAAATTCATATATATTCAAACGAGAAAAGATTTATTACTTAATATAATTTTTTTATGTGACTTATAAAATTAAAATTAATTAAAACCATTAATAATTAATTAAAATATAAAATCCAACCGCGCATCGTGTGGTCGTATTTCTAAGTCTTAATAAAAGCCTACCTAAATCAACCATTCATTGGAAAATAAGCTTTATGATAAAGGTTTATTTAAGCACAATAAAAGTACTTGGTTGAGTTTTAACTCGATTGGTATGAGTATTGTTGTGAATGTAGGAGAACGTGGGTTCGAGTGTGCTGAAACGCATTATTTTCCTATTTATGGGTTGGAGAGGAGATATAAGTAATTCTAAGCATTGTGTCGAAAAAAACAAATACGATCAGAATCTATAATGAAATTATTCAAAACAAAATATAATAAAAATACGATAGTTAAGATTCCAATAACTACATGACTAAGAAAAAAAAATCCTTCAATTTTGGGATGTCACATTGGTTCTTGGCCTCATTCTCGTTACTCTGTCTTGGTATGTAAATATAACAAAGATGCCAAATCAAGATGGCCTAATTGGTAGGGTAGAAAACTTGTCAAATAATCCAATTACTTTAAAATGTGAATTCATCTATTTCACGGAATAAAATCAATTTGTATTTGTAGATTGACAGGTGAAGCGGTAAAAAATTTGTGTTTAAGTCTTTAAATAATATGTCCCGAATTTTATCTTGGACAAGTAAAGGGGTGAAGCCAGAATAATTTTTTAGGGGCGGATAAAATTTTAATTTTTTATGGTTTATATCTTTATAATTTGTAAAAGATTAAATCGAATTTTTATAATTTTAGGGGGGTAAAGTGTAATTTTACCTTTACTAATTTAAAATTTTTAAAAAATTCTAAGGGCCAAAATAGTAATTTTATATTTTAGGGGGCCGGGCCCATGCCAGCCCCCTTAGCTTCGCCCCTGGACAACTAGTGTCTCTTATTTTTTGGTTAATATATCATTTGATAACTGAATTTGATTTCAATGTTCAATTTAGTATTTGAAGGTTTTTTTGGTCCCATTTAGTACCTAAGTTTGGCTTCAATATTCAATTTGGTACCTAGATCAAATGACATCATGTGGACCAATAAATATTTGTCACATGTACTCTCGTAAAAAATATAAGTACTTAGTTGGGACAAAAAAAAACATTAGGTACCAAATTAATAGTTGGGACAAAAAAAACATTAGGTACCAAATTAAATATTAAAACTAAACTCAAGTGCTTAATTGAAAAAAAAATTTCCTCCAATATCAAATTGAATAAACTCAAGAACTAAATTAAACATTGAAACTAAACTTAAGTACCAAATAAGATATTAACCCTATTTATTTTATAAAGTTTCATTATCACAAATCTAATACATCAACAACTATAACGTAGAATCAAACTAGTGAACGAAGAATCGGATGAAACCTATTCATGATATATACACATATTAAAATTGAAAATAAACAAATCATAATTACGACAAGTGAAACTCGATAAAATATGGAATCACATAATATTAATCATCTTAATTTAACTTTAAAATTTTCTATTTAAAAAAAAAAAAACTTTGCAAAAGGTTGTATGTCATTGTTCAAGTTAATTTTATTTTTTTTAACAAATTGATTTAAAAGCATCACCATTCTCACACATGTTTCAGATTGCCTAAATTAAGCAATTCTTGATTAGATAAAAAGTGATACTTGTAAAAGTATAATTTTCTTTAAAAAAGTAATCACTTAAATTCCTATTGGCACACAAAATTCAGTGTTATATGTGTGAAAGATTGATTTGATAACCTAGAGTTAGGTGAACTCTAACTTTATATGTCATCGTGTTTGTATCGTGTTTGTATTGTATTTGTATCTTATTTAGTTAATCAAAAAATATGGATACAATCGTTAATAATCTTTTGATTTGGTGATAAGAGTATTATGTTATAGGTATGAGAGTTTGGGTTCGATCTCAGTAAATTTTATTCCTCATCCCAATTATAAAAATAGAAAAAAACATGGATAGAACCTCAACATTTGACTTACTGATTAAGAGTGTTTACCATATCCTCAAAGTCGTGGGATTGATTTTCAGATTGTATTTGTATGGTTAACATGAATTTTTCTTTTTAAGTAAAAATAAAGTCATGTGAAAACATGATATTTAATGATACTAAATTATGGCATGCTCGACAAAACAACATTTAATTTATGAACTTAGTATTTTTTTTTTCTAACTTAGCCCTTGAAACTTTTTGTTCATATTAGTCTCAAAACTTAGTAATTTTTTTCAATTTGGCTATTGAACTCTTAAATTATCCACCTCATCACAAATTTTAAAAAAAATTATATAAGATATAAAAATATTTTTTAAAAAAATAAAAAAAATCAAATGATGAGATGACACAATCTCAAAGTGTCACGATGGCCCGGCCCGAAATGTGGGAGGATTTGGGCAAAAATATAGGATCAAAAAATGGGTTGAGAAAAAATAAGGCCTGTTTAAAAAATGGGTCGGGCCTCGGGTAACGCATTTTTGGCCTGGGCCCGGCCCGAATTCACTAAAGGACAAAAAAATATGCTTTTTTTTTTGTTTTTGAATGTTATTTTCTTGTTGTTTTCTCTCTATTTTGCTACCATTTTACTATTACGTAGTTACTATTTTGTTGTTATTGTTTGGATTTTGTATAAAACTTATTTTATTTTTAATTTTGTTATTATTTTAAAGGCATTTGTTAATTTTTATTATTATTATTTTAGAGACATTTGTTTGTTAAGTTGCATCTATCTTAGTGTTATTTAAGTCTACATATTTTTTAAAATTTATTTTCAATTTGTTGGGAAATATTTATTTTGATGTTTTTAGTATTTTTGATATATTATTTATATTTAAAAATAATATAAAAATTAATACGAGCAGGCCGGGCCTTGCCCGAGTTTTAACATTTTTATCTGGGTCGGGCCTAGGTAAAATTTTAGGCCCATTTTTTAAGCCCGGCCCATGAGCACCTCTACACGTCATCATACCTTAACAAAATACAAGTTTAGGGACCGAATTGAAAAAACCTAGCAACTTGCTGATCAAAGAAGTTTAAGGACAAAATTGAAGAAAGTTATCAAGTTCAAGAATTAAATGTTACTATCCCGTTCGATATGCTTGATGTAATAACACAAAAGTTTCAAAAACATACATGGAAGATAGATATTTATTACTATTATTATCTTGTGTTTGTTATGGAGTAAAATATCAATATTATTTATGAGTGTACAATTTTATCCTTATATGTAGTAACCAATTTTCTTTTCCTTTGTAATATGGCTTATTGCTTCTTCTTCTTTTTTTCAACTGATTTTTTATATTTAATAATTTTTAAAAATATTTCATATTTTTTAAATTTTTATTAAAATAATATGTTATAATATGTGATATGACCAAGTTGTTTATTGATAAATATTTTCTTTATTAAACCATTGAAATGATCATATATTGATTTATTTTTATAAATTTGTTGCTTTATTGATTTTTATCGACCAAACCTTAGTACACAGTTAATGAACCCACGAGTATAATATCAACTACCACGGTAATGACAATTAAATATATATATATATATATATATATATATATAAACAAATACATGGAAGAAAAAAGGGTTAAAATGATCATATATGACCAATATATTACAATCATATAAAATAAAAATAAAAAACACATTCAAGCAACTCAAAAGCAAAGCAACTAATTAATAAGATAATATTAGTCTCCTACGCAATTAAGTAAGTTATACCATTTTACACAAATAATATGAAACTTAGTTCATAGCACATTCACATATCTATTGTTACTTATATTGTTCTATAGCATATTCACCTTCTAAAATGTCATTACATATCATCTATCATCAATAGGCTAAAGTCAAAACACAATAAAAAGTTAGGTGAATACACTCGAAATATCATATCACTAATTTCCCTCTACTAGCAATCCCCTCGCCCATATCTCATTCTATTCGGTTGGGATAGTGAAGAAAATAAGCATATTGATTGGATTACTAGGAATCTTCCTTGAAGCAGCAAGTTTTTCAACTTCAGGTAGTCCTGCTATTTTCATCAACTCATCCGCATAGATTTTTGAGCAATTAAGTGCTTTGTCCCTAAACTCTTTGTCAATTCCTTTGTGGCTTCAACCATTTTGCTTCCCAACACCTCAACAATTCCTGAAAAATCCGCCCCGTCATTAGAATTCAAGCCTATCCTACTCTTTCTAGCTCTTTCGACCCTTCTAATTTGGCCTTTGCTAGGAGATGGAGACCTTGATTGGCCATTGTCTTCAAGACCCCTTTCATACCCAACATTTTCAGTTTTAGTCATGTCAACTTCTCCTACACTAGTACCATTTGCATTGTTCTCTATTCCACATTATCATCTTCATCCTATTCTAAATGCCAATTGTTGCCTGGGCATCTTTTTCAGTGACACGGTCTTTACCATATATCATACTAAAATATTCAAAGTATGACAATGTTCTATTCTTGAATGGGTCTGCATTCTTATGACTCTGCATACATATTCATATAAAAATTATTTAATGTGTTCAAATATAAACACATATTTCATATATAATCAAAATTTATTAATTCACCTTAAGGAATTCATTCCAACCGCTTGCTTAGCTGTCACCACTTTCCTTGTGCTATTCCATCCAGAATCTCTAGTGTGCTTGCCATAAATCTATGTCATGTACAATTGACCACTCATTCCTAAGTGTCATTAGCTTGTTGTCAATGTGAGGCTTAGCCTTGACACCAGAATGTGGGAGTTTTAATTGTAACATTCTCTCAAGCATAGGTAGATACCCTTGTCTAAAGCCACAATCAACGTTGTCGCTACTTAATACCGAATCATCTTAAATCCAATGACTTAACACAACTAGTATCATTCTTCTTCAATTCCTAGACCCAATCAAATTAAAACATCCATTCTTCTTTGAACATTAATACCAAAATTAGGCATTCTTTATGGAATACCTGTGATAAACCATAATTTATACATATTTTAATCCCATGCTTGGCTTATTTTTGGATGAATTTTCATTAGATTCGATGAATTCGATGCTCCTAATCCCTTAATTTCATGTTTTACACTCAAGAGAGCTTAAAGAGTCGAAAAGAACGAGAAACGTGCCAAAAAGGGACAAAATGGGCCTACCTCAAAAATCAACACGGCCTGGACTGTAGCATACGGACAGACCACACGGCCATGTGTTACGAACAGAATCGAACACGGCCTGGACTGTCGCACACGGAAAGACCACACGGCCGTGTATGACGGGCAGAATCAAGCACGGCCTAAGGCTATTGAACACGGATGTGTCACACGGGCGTGTCTCTGCCGAACCCAGGTTTAATTCTATTCGAAAAAGGCTACTTGTGGGACAAGAAAGGAGTCCGAAAGCCTATATAAACACCCTAGGGGAGGACCTAAGGAGACACGCAGGGTAGAAGGCAGAAAATACTCGAAGACAGCTATCGGGAGCAGCTTGGAAGAAGGATCTCCATCAAGAACGAAGATCTCCTATCAATTTCTCTTGAAGTTTTTGGGTTTTCTTATGTTTTGTTGTTTTCCTTATTTTAAGATGTTTCCCTCTATCAGTATGAACTAAATCCCTTAAATACCTAAGGGGATGAAACCTAAGACGAATCTTATTATTATTTGATTTATAAGATAAATACTTGTTCTTATTCTTAATTGTGAATTCTTATTCTTGTTTTGATAATTCAGGTTATTGATTCAAGTCGAATGTGCTTATTCAGAGGAGCAAAAGTCCCTGTTTAAGAGTAGATCAACACAATTAAGCGGAGTTGATTGCAACTCTAGAAATAGGGTGTCGAAAATCTGCCGGATTAGAGTCAAATCTAATAAGGGAATCCATAGATCGAGTTAATGCGACAATAGGGATTTTAATTAGAAAGAGATTTCAATTAATCAACTTAGAGTCAGTTGTTCTTAGTCTCGAAAGAGATATTAACATAAATCAGGGATGTCTACGGATTAAGTCAAGTAAATAAATCGTATGAATCAAAAGTAATAAATGAAGTCTAGGTGGATTCTTCCTTGGGTATTGCCTTTCTCATAAAGTTGTCTAAAAGAATTTTCCCAATTCATTCGCTGTCGTGCTTTTAATTAGTTTTAGTTTAAAAGAAATCACTCAAATTCTTCGGCTAGATAATAAGAAGATAGTAATTACTAGTACTCTTGGTCCTTGTGGATACGATATTTCTGGTCTTACCATAACTATAC
The DNA here is from genome assembly GCA_005393395.2 of Gossypium australe. Lineage (NCBI taxonomy): Eukaryota > Viridiplantae > Streptophyta > Magnoliopsida > Malvales > Malvaceae > Gossypium > Gossypium australe. Next base: position 2,331,949 of record CM016621.1, on the reverse strand, counting down.
TATTAAACAATAGGTGCGCTTGCCTTTATTGTGATCATAGTTAGTTAGAGACACATCAACTTACAATTGTTTAACGTCATGCTAAAATTGTTTATCAAGCAATTGGGAGATTAGATAGATTAATAACAATTTACAACTTAATAAGATGCTAACAATTCAACCAGTAATATAAGTAGCAGACTAAGAATGAGAATAGTTAGATCTGCCATCTATGAAGCTTTTACATGTGGAATTTTTTTTTAAAAACACAGGTTTAAAATATATACTTGGTTTAAAAAAAAAAAAAACATGACTTGAGAATTGAAATAGTTAGCTTGATTTTCAATTAAATCAATAGTGGGTTACAGAATACATATAAGTAATTGAGAATTGAAGAACTTAATGCTTATTTATAGAGAAAATATAACAAAGAGCAATTGATAATGAATCATGAAATTTTTTTTATTAAAAACTTGAAGTATTCATAATCTTGCCTCGTAAATGATGAAATTTGAACAATTTTTTTAATATTTATTTAACAACAATTAAATATTTTATATATTCAGTATTTCTGTGGAGTTTTCAATTAAATAAAAAAAAACATCATCATAATAATATAAATTTAATATTTCTTCCAACTAAATTAATACAAATTAATTTATTCATTCAGTATTGATGAGAAGTTTTCAATTAGCCATTTACTTGATTTCAAAGAAATTAAATGTTTATGGTTAAATTTTGATTTTCATTTCTGTACTATACTTAATTTAAAGATTTAGTCTCTATATTTTAATTTATCATAATTTAATCCTCCTCCTTATTATATGTATTGCCCAAAAATCCCTTAGTCAACTATTGTAGAATTTTAAAAAAATAAAAATAAATTAAAAATAAATATTTTAGTAACCATAAACTAACCTTTCAAATTAAAAAGGGAATTTCAAGTTTAGAATTCTTAAAAAGAAAAAAATCCACACCAGTGGATTACAAGTTACAACAGAACATTAATAATAAATGAACCGAAATTAAATCTTAAAATTGAATATAATATAATATAGGTACCAAAATCATAATTTAACCAATATTTATTACATTGGTTTCTTAAAGTTAGTGATGTCATGCATGGATGATCATTATCTGGATTTAATACTCTTAATTACATTTAGGGTTTAAAAACATTTAAATCAATTAAGACTTCTCACTTGATTCGTTAAATTGATTTATATATTTAATTGAATTTTAAAATCATGTTCATTAAACCCTGTTTTTGTTTTTTCAACACCAAAAATGATGAAATAGCAAAGTTCTAACAAATGTTTGGTGGAAAGCAGCTTGCCAATAGTTTGAATGATGGAAAAAAAAGTGAAAGATAAAAGTAATATTAGTTTCTGATTTTGATAATTTTTTTAATTTGATCCTTAAATTTGGATTCCATTAAAACATGGATGAATTTAAAAAATTCTTTGGTGGTGAGAGTGAGTTTTATACTTATCAAACTAAAATGCAGTTTCACCACTGTATTGACATATCTTTATAGTTTTTAAAAGGATTAAATAAAACTTTTATCATTTTTTGAGAGACCAAACTACAATTTTATCATTTATTTACTTAAAATTTTATAATTTTTCACGGGCTAAAAGCATAATTTTCATTTTAAAGGGGTCAGGACCCTTGCTTGCCCCTCTCCCTTCGTTCCTACATTAAAGTGCAGTGATATGACACTCTAATATTATATTATGTCATCACTTAAAATTAAAAAAAAATTATATAACATTTAAAAGTTATGAAAAATTTTATTTTTCTAAAAAAATCAATTGATGATGTGGCACAATTTTTGAGTGTTACATCAACATACCTTAACAAAATTCAAATTTAAAGATCAAATTAAAAAAAGTTGTCAAGGCCCCAAACTAATATAAGAAAAAAAAATTTAGAGACTAAAATAAATAAAAATATCAAATTCAGAGACTAAATGTTACTTTTGCCTAAAGCGTTATTTGCTGAGAGAGTGTGTTGTTGGTGTAGGTAAAGACTTGGCCAAACAGCAGTGACATTTTGACTTAAATTTTGTTAGTCATTGAAGACTTGTTTTTCGTTTCACATTGTGGCTTACATTTTTGGTGAGGTGAACCATTGTCAAAGCAAACTACATGCCAAACCTTACTTATCTCCTTACGTTTCTCATGACTTCATCAATACCTAAATTCATTAATCAAATCCAACACGGTTAAATTATGATTTACATGTTTTTAAAATATTATAAATTTCATCCTCAAACGTATATATATATTTAAAATTTGATGTACATGTTTTTAATATAGTCAATGTTAAATTTAAGCTACCATTTAACATACAGTCGTGAAAATTGCTTTAAAGGACAGAGATGAATCATAATTTTTTTGGGAGGGGACAGTGTAAATTTATCGTTATATTAACTTGCACTTTTTAAAATTTTGAAGGGACTACAAGACAATTTTGTCATTTGGGGGGCAGGGCCGTCCCCTGCCTTCTTGTTTACGCCCCTAATACTATTACTTTTTTAAATAATCGGTAGGGATCATCTAGGGATCCGAATTTAGAATTGCTGTAATTCAATAGATTATATATATATATATATATATATATATACACACTCAATTTAAGCATTTTAAAATGCAAAAATTCTTGGAATTAGAATATCAATTTTATTAAAACTTAAAAAAGACTATATGAGCACTATCTTGATTAGTAGCAAAGAAGGAAAAAAAGAAAGGGACTATTCTGCAATTGAATTTTAAAGAGTTGGTAAGGAAAACATATATATTGAAGAAAAGTATTAAAATGTCACAATCTAATATGATTATATAGAAAGTACAACTCAATTAGGTAGCATAATTCCTAAGATGTAACCCCAAATCTTCAAGTTCAATGTTTAAAATCTTATAGGGTCTTGGCTACAAAACATAAATTTTATTAATGTAACTTAAATATTGTGTGAGGTTGCTTGAGAAGAAAAGAATTTAAACTCAATCAGGAATCTAGGTCTTGATATATATATATATACATACATACATATAACGAAGACATATTTCAATAGTAGTGTAGGGACCCTTTTTGATGCTACAATATCTATTTCTACCTAAATTTTGGTTGTTGAGCTAGCCATTTAGCCCCTTTTATTTTCTTTGTATAAAATAAAATAATCTTACTATAAAAATATTTTTTTATATTTTATAATGTTTGAATAGCGAAAATGGACTATTGGATTGGATTAAGATAAATTTGAGTATGGGCATGGAATATTTTCTTTGAATTGGATTGAACTCGACTTATGAACAAATCTTTGAAAACTAGTTCAAAGTAGGGGTGAGCGTTCGATCGAATCGAATGAAAAAATTTTGAGTTAATCGAGTTGACGAATCATATTTTATCATCCTAATTTGATTTGAAATTTTCTCGAATCGAGTCGAGTGAGATGGAATTCGAATCGAATCAAATCGAATATATTTGTTCAAGTTAAATTTTAAAAAATGATTTTGGGTCCTTGTAACCATTGTCACTTATCGTAATAAAATTTGTCCACCTTAACCAATTTTTTTTATTAACTTTCACACCAAATAATTTATTTATTAATCTTTTATATACGGGTTAGCTTCTTTGCTTGTTTAGTTCTTTAAATTATCTTCATATTCTTGTCACTATGTATTTTGGAATTAAAAAATATATTAAACGTAAAAATGTGATTTTTTAATAAAAGTTATTTTAAAGATAAAATGTGAAATTGATACCAATATAAAATTTTAACACGAATATTTTATGGCATAATTAATAATTCAATTTTAATATAAATATTCAATATGACTAAACAATTCAATAATATAAATAATATAAAATGTGAAATTTAATTTAATAATATAAATAGTAGATATAAATAAAATTATTACTATTTATGTTTAGTGAATTTTTTTGGATAATTTTGATTTTTTATTTGAGAGTAAAGGGTGAGAAGTAAAAGTTTAGGGGGGAAATAAAAAGTTTTGGAGAATAAAAGTTTGAGGGAAAATAAATAGGGGGAGTAAAATTTTAAAGGGAAAATATTAAAAAAAAATTGGAGGGGGGATGGGTTTGGGGTAGATGGGAGGTGAGATGGGAATGGGGTAAAAGTTTTAGGGAGTAAAAATTTTGGGGGAAAATAAAAAGTTTTGAGGGTTTTTGGGAGTAAAATTTTGAGAAAAAGTAAATGGGAGAGTAAAATTTTGGTGGGAAATGGATTTTGGGTAGATTGGGGGGTTGGGATGGGAGGGGAGTAAAAGCTTTGGGGGGAAAGTGGGAAGGAGTAAAAGTTTTGAGGGAAAGGTAAAAAAGTTTGGGAGTTTGGGGTAAAAATGTAAAATATTATAGTTTGATATTCGAATTATTCGAATTATTCGAGTTATTCGAATTCGAAAACTTAACTCGATTCGAACTCGAAATTCGAAAAAAAAAATCAAGTTGACTCGAATAACTCGATTCGTTTAACTCGAAATTCGAATTTTTTTTCGATTTTTTCGAGTCAAATCGAGTTTTGCTCACCCCTAGTTCAAAGCTCAACAAAATCTCGATATTCGATCAGTTGAGACTACAAACATCCTTCCTCAATGTCAATAATGGTGTTTGTTTGTTCGTACACATTCTTCTACCTAAATGTCAATGAAGAAGGCATGAGGATAAAAGAAGGGGGTTACAAATAGGGGTGAAGATAGAATAATTTTATCAGGGTTAAATTAAATTATAAATTTGTGGAGAGGTTAAACTATAAAGTTATCACTTCGAGAGGAATCACAATTAAATAATAAATTTTTGGAAAGTCAAAATGAAATTTTACAATTGTATTAATTTAATTTTTTATAATTTATAAATGGATAAACAAAAATTTACCATTTGGGGACTAGGGTAAATCCCTACTTGTCCCCTTAGACAAAAATTTATAAATGTTGACTATACTGTTGCTATTTTAAGTTGCTTGTTTACTTAAAATAACAAATGTAATGGAAGTACTAGATTGTAGTGGGCTTGACACTATGAAAAACTATGCAAGCAAAATAGAAATAACACCAAAATTTGTTTACACAATTCAATTTCTCTACGTTTGCGGAGCTTAACTCAGTGAGTAATTCGACCATCTTTTATCACGAATACAACAGGTGATTAACACTCTATCACTCCCAAAATATAAAGATCTCACTTTTTGTACCTAAAAACTAGAACACTCACCTTCAAATCCTTCCCCCTAAGAATTTGGACAGTAAACACTCAATAATGTTTACAAAAATAGTTTTTGCGCTCTCTCACAAAACAGTTCCTTAATGAACAATTTAGAATGCACTCAATAATCTTTCATACAAAACTTATACAAGCCTCGAAGCATATATTCGAATTCGGCTTGCTAATATAGAATTTAAGTGAGACAATGTAACTCATTGAAAATTGCTATCACATTAATAACAATCAAAATAAAAATCACTCGATCACATATGCACATTCTAAGAACTTTTCACTCGAATCCAATCTATTCTTCAAATGTCAATGATTAGTTTTCATATATGTACCAAAAATATCTTTAATAAAATATCACATAAACAATTCTAAAGATTTTTTCATTAAATTATCAAACTAAATACGATAACTTTTTAACCTCCTCAATAACAGTCTATAGTTGACACTACCAAATACCAGCTGATTTTAACTTGAGGTATAGCAATGTTTATATCGTGAAATTCATGGTAGCATACATGTTAGAAGTACATATCAGTTCCAATGATCAGTCCAAATTTTAGTGCCTTTGAATATAATAAGATCATAAGTTGACATTTTTTAAAATGATTATTTCCCGGACACTGACTTTCTTTCTTTTTTTTTTTTTTTTTTTTTTTTTTCCTTTTGATTAAAGATACATTAAGGCTTCAATTAAACAAAATGTCAAATTTTCATTATCACTCTCCTCTCTATATATTACACGTAAGTTCGAGACGTAATCATTTATTTTAATTTAATTATTTTTTAAATTTCGAAATTTAATAATAATTAGATTTATTAAGTTAAATTATATTATTTCTAAAATATTATGTTGATAAACTTATAATCCATTAGATATTGAATCTACCAAATATAATAATATTTCTTATTTTATTAAAATACCCAAATCATAACTCAACCACCAGAAGTAAATATCAAGAAAACATGGCAGCCATGCATAGCAGCCAAAGATAACTTCAACAATGATAAACCTAATAGTATATCAAAATTCATAAAATAAAAATAAAAAAATTCAGGTTATATTGGTATTATTTTAGAAATAATCCTTCATAAGAAAAGTTTAATTATGCCCCCAATCCTTATCATGTTTGAGTTTTTAAAATTTAATTTCTTTACTTTAAATTCCAAGTATTAGAACATGCATTTAAATTTAACAAAAAATCAATTAACAATGTTATTAATTGGACTTAAATTTTTGAATTGTACTAAGGAAATGTTTGAAGAATACAAAGACCGGGAGCATAATAAAACCTAAAAGTAACTAGGATAATATCAAGGTTTCTAGAATCGAACTGAACTAACAAATAGTATCGAAAATCAATCAGGATATCATTTTTTTATTTTTAATATTAATTTTTTTAATTGAATTGATTGGATTGATAAATTAAATTTGGTTTTCAATGATAGACGATTAATAAGCCATGCAATATCTTCAACCGTAACATGTTGAAAAAGACCAAACCCTCATTAATTAAAATAAATTAGTGAATTAAAAGGTTAAAAGTCTATTTGTTAGGGAAGCAAACATCATAAATAAAATCGTATACTACCATTCGCTATACCTAATCATATTGACATCTCTTTTCTTTAGGGTTAGTAGACTGTCACTAACAATGGAAGACTTTTTTATGACTACCAAACTAAAACTAGTCTTTTATTTGTATATTTTCGAATAATAAACAAATATATATTGGGGGATATTAATAAATAGGGGTTAGGAAGACCTTTTGGGGCATTGATAACATAAGCTTGACGATTTGCTTACGCGGTGAGTTTAGAACGTGACACTTGGCAGACCCCAAAGACTTTTCTATTTTTAATTTATTGTCTTTCTAATTAAAGTCTTTTACTTTGAAGATGTTGGCTCATGCTGCATTTGTGAATAGGAGTTGCTTAAGTACACGAGTTGTTGGAGTTCTTTTATGGTGGGAGTTGAGTTTAAGGTTGACAATGATTTGGGTTCTGAAAATTAGTGTAAGATTATTTAATGTATAATTTTTTTTTATTTTTCTTGTTCAAAAAATATAAGCTTTAAATAATATTTTCAAGTTATCGAGTATATTAGTGATAGATAAAAATATTCATAAGTTGCATCATTCAAAAAAATCGTGACAAGTTATGATACTGTCAAAAATTATTTGACTCGAATTCTGCTACTTATTGAAAAAATAAATACATGACAAAATAAGAGGATTTGAGGGGGCGAAAGACCGAGGGCTATAGGACCATATAGCACAAGTTAAATCCGTATAGAACTGCTCTTCTTCTATTTGACTTTGATTAGAACAGAGTTTTTCAACCCTTAAATAGATGTAGTTGGAATTCCTCTTGTATCATTCTTGTATCATTCGTTTTTCAACATTAGTGAATTTCTCTTCCTCCCTGTAATTTTTTTCCCAAAAGGATTTTCACATAAAGTTTGTGTTTTTTTTCCTTTTTTTATTACTTTACGAACATAGTTACCACTATGATCATCATTTAATGTTACGTAAACCAATCAAATTAAAATTGAGTACAACTTAAATCAAACCTAAACATAAATATTTTAACATTGAGTCATAATTCAATCTCATCCAATACTTTTTACATATGTGATTATATATATTTTTAAAAAAAATCCAAAAACATGGCTGTAATTCATTGCTTTCGTATTTGGTCACTAGGGTTCAAAATGTAGACTAATCCATGCCCCCAAGAGTCTTATTTTCATATGAAACGACTTAAATAATTCTTATGACACGTCTTTTCCTTGTTTTAACTTTGTTTTTATTCTATGATTTAACTTAAATTTGGATTGTAAACAGGGGATAATTTCAACCAATTGACATTGGTGACATATTGTTCAAGTAGTTTTGAATAATGTTCCAAATTTTGTAATTTTGGTGTATGTAACCGACATGAGCAAAGAAAGAAAATTATGGTCCCCATTCATGTCCTTAAAGTAAAGATTCCATGAATCACTACGTAGCAATGACGGCATGCATATGGGGAGTCAAATGAACAATCAATTTTATACCAAATATAATAATTGAGTAGTAATTTATATTTTATTGTAGGTGAGGACGAATGTTTAGATCGATAGATTCGGTTGAATTGAAAAATAATCGAAGTATTGATTTAAAGGAAGAGATTAGATTGATTAATTTGTAAACTATTTTAAACTATGGTTAAATGATGAATTGATAATTGATTGAATTGACATCGATTTATTGGAAAAAAATTAAACCCTAAACTCATTAACTAATCGAGCCAAATCCACCGGACAACCATCCCGACTCAACCCAAATCCAAAAAGAAAATGAATAAAACTGTTATTGTTATTTAAATGTGTTTATAATTTTTTAAAATATTTTTCTGTTTTTCCCTAATATTTTTCAGAATTTTGATTTGATTAATTATATATATGAAATTTCGAATTTGATTCAGTTTTCGTAAATCACTAATTTCATTTTATGTTTTGTTATTATGTACACAAATAATTATAGTTATAAGCAGATTTTTTTTCTTCAAATGTATATAATTGAATTAAAAACAAAGTTTCATATATATAGTTGGACAAAATTAAAAGTTTCATGTTCACAATTAAACTAAATTAAAGTTTATATATCAATTTATACATCCAACAAAAGTTCATATATATTTTTAAAATTAATCCCTTTAGTTTAACATTAATTTTATTAAATTTACTAAAGTATATAATTGAACTTTTATTATTAATAAATTATACCTTTTAATTCTCATTAATATAAATTAAAAAATTTTAACCTTGTTTTTCCTAAAATACTCAACCAAATAAAACATAAAGTCATTGGAATTTTAAAGTACTCAACCAATGGCTTTCTTAAATTATGTCATTGATTGAGTTGGTGTCACAAGTTAATTAGGCGTCAATTCAATTAAAAATATATTAAAATGTCCTTTAATATGCAAAGTATATTATTATAAGCTTGTTTTTTTTAATATCTTTTTATAAAAAATCGATAAAATCCAATCATAATAAGATTTGAACCTGTAACACAATAAATTATATATGTGTGTGTGACTTTACCATTCAACCAAAGACCCATTTAAATTTTATATAAACTTCTGATAAATATATTTATTATATTTTTCCATTCGCATAATGGATGTACCATATTCTAATAAATGTTAAAGTTTTGTGTGGAATAATTCAATACATAAAAGATTTAAGATTATTTAAGCAAAATATCACCTTCCCAAATTATGATCTTCATTCTAAACTGGTCCCTAAACTTCAAAATATTCTAATTACATTCTTAAATTATTGATGTTATATCAATTAGGTTCTTTTGTTATTAAAACCTAAGTAACACATCAAACCTTATATAGCTAACTTTAAAATGAAAAATTTTAAATCAATAGAATGTTGTCGCATAATTTTTAAAAGTAAAAACTAAAAATATAGTAAAATTGAAAAAAGAAAAGGTGAACGGTAAAGTTTCTGTAAAAGTTTCTAAAACCTCAAAACTGAGGTTTTTAAAACATCTAATTTTACAATATTCAATTTTTTAAAAAATTTCATTTTAAATTATGTCATTTAACAGTTAAATTAACAATTTTAGTAACAAAATGACCTAATTAATATAACATTGATAATTTAAGGATGTAGTTTAGGAATCAATTTAAAATAGGGTCATAATTTGAGGATGTTTAGTGCAATTAGCTATAACTATTTTACATGCCAAAATTTTTAGCCTCCTTCGTATCTTTAAAAATTTTGTGTCAAATTACTAGGGTTGTTTTGCGCAAAAAAAACTAACCAAACTTAAAATCGACCTAAATTGAGGTATTTTGATGGTTTATAGAATGTAACTTCAAATATTTTAATATACAATTAATTTTAATTTTTTATGATATAAAAATAAATATTTATAAATAAAATAGTGAAAATAAATTTAATGTTCTAGAAAGTTTACTGTTTTTTAAAAATATTTATGAAAAATACCTTGAAATTTCGTCAAATAATATTCAAAAAACATAAAACAAAGTTCCTTTTATAAAAATAAGTCTAAAAAAATCAAAACAAAAAATTAATATAAAAAACCGAGAATCAAACTGAATTATGATGAACGCTCTAAAAAATCTAAAAAATCCAAATCGAACCATACTGATATCACCCCTAAAAATTATTGACCCACTTTATTTTTATTAAAATTTTTTAAAGAAGCGTCAATGCTAACTCTTATTGGGCCTAAATAAATCTATAATCAATGGGCTAAATACCCACATAATTATAATTAGACATGTAATAATATTGTGGGTATTATACCTTGGAGTGTGACGATTCACAAAAATTCTTCCACAATTAAAAACTATACTAGTTGAATCTTTAATTCATTTTCTTTTTTCTATTAAACCAAGTTTTAAATTAAATCTACCAAAAATATCAATACCATACATAGTTATCGAAATTTAGTTCGGTCCAAAATATAAATTTTAAATTTTATCAAACCTTTTAATCTAAATCAGATTAGGCTTGCTCATTATAATATTTTTTATTTTTTAAATATAATAATTTTCATAGTTATCTTGAAAATTTTAAAAATATTTTTGCACTACCATACTCAAGTTAAAGTGTTCCGAAGATAAAATATTATAAACAATAATTTTACAATTATTCTTAAAAAGATTAAAAATATTATTGGCACACCATATTCAAACCTAAGTGCTTTGAAGATAAAATATTATAAATAATAATTTTTAGAATTATTCCAAAAAAAAATAAATTATTCTTGGGGCCCCATACTCAAAGCCCAAGGTCCCGAAAATGGAACATAACAAATAATAATTTTTACAATCATCCTGAAAAATAAAAAAAAAAATATTTTTGCACCACCATACTCAAGGACCCTGAAAATGAAATATAATAAATAATATTTTTTTATAATTATTCCAAAAAATTAAGAAAATATTTCTGTACCACCATACTCCAACCCAAATACCCAAAAATGAAATATAATAAATAATAATTTTTACAATTATGCCTAAAAATTAAAAACATATATTCACAGCATCATATTCAAGTCTAAGTGCTTCGAAAAATGATATATAGTAAATAATAATTTTCATAATTACCCCGAAAAAGTAAAAAATATTTTTGTACCACCATACTCAAGTTAAAGTGGCCCGAAGATAAAATATTATAAATAATAATTTTATAATTATTCTGAAAATTTTAAAAATATTTTTCGGGCACGTCCCAAGTCCCCAAAAATAAAATAATAAATAATAATTTTTATATATATTATCCTGAAAATTTCAAACATTATTTTTGCACCACCATACAAAATCCAAGTGCCCCGAAAATAAAATAAAATAAAATAAAAAATAATTTTTACAATTATCCCAAAAAATTAAAAAAAAAAGATTTTTGCACCACTATACTAAAACCCAAGTGCCACGAATATGGAATATAATAAATAATAATTTTTACAATTAACTCAAAAAGTTAAATAAATTTGAAATTTTGGATTTGAATTAATTTATTATGTAAATGCTAAAAATGAAATGTATAAATTGTGGTGAAAATAATTGGAATGTAATATAATATATATTTAAAAAAATATACAAAACATGATTTTATTAAATTCAAATATATTATAAATTTCAAATTCACTATTAAAATAAACATCTAATACAAATTCATGAATTTTAAAAATAATCATAAATACTACACTTTTTAAAATATTTTACTTAAGTCAAGTTACAATATTTTTAAAATTCTAAAAGTTTCCAAATTTTACCTAAAATGAAACTTGAAAAATTAATAGCACTTTAATTATCTTCTCTATTTGTCTCTTATATTTCTGTTTTAATTTTAGGTAATACTAAACTTATGTATCATCAAAATGTTATTTATATATATATATATATATATATATAGCTATAATTGTTAGATTTGGCTATGACTATCCTTTTATATGATTGTAGTTTACAAATTGATGTCATATCACTATGTTTATTTGTAATGGAAGACTTGTTCAATTCTACTTATGTTTAACAACTCTTTTAAGTGACAAATATGAAAGTTGTTTTTGTCTAAATTTTTTTATATTTCTCAAATGATTAAATATAAAAGTCAGTTTCATTACTAAAATCTAGTTAGTATATAAATATGAATATGATTCCATATAAAGATTCTTTGGATTTTTTTGTTTTGTTTAGTTACTAATATATCAAATTTTGTCAAACATGAATTTATAGTTGAAATATCAGGCAAAACTATTCGTTATGGTGTTAGATGTTGAAATTCACCTAAATATTAAGGTTTTGATAATGCCCTTGTGCAAGACTTCTAATCAAGACAATGTCAAACTATGATATTTCGCCTTCATCATATCTTTGAAGGATTGAAAATAGAATATTTGACTACAAAGGATCAACTTGAATTTTGCAATAGTCTAAAAAAGATATAACCATCATAAAACGATAGTTCTATCTAAAGCTCGTTTTGATTATGTGAGTGAGTATAACTTTAGAATTTTTAAGATAAGTTCTAAATTAAAATCTGAGGACTTGTTATAAAAAACTTTATCAACCTTTCATGCATCTAATGTGTTCATATAACAATAATATTTGAATAATATTTTCAAAAATATTCTAAATTAATCTCATGTCTTTTGGTTGTTGAACAAAATAATAAGATGTCAATGAAAAATCATGGAAGTCATCCCACTAGTCTTATTTCATTCTCAAAAGTGAATACAATAATGCATAGTAATTTTAAAAGTGACAGAAGTTTTAAGTCATGATCATAGTCATAGATGTGGTGGATGATATTATAATTATTGTTATATTATTGGTAACAAATATGTTGTCCACCCAAAAAAAAAAAATAGTGAAAAGAAAGAGAATGATGGTCCAAATGATCCTCTAAAAAGTATTGAAATTTTGAATCATTTTTGTAGACTAACTACAATGCAATCTATCTTTAAAGATAGAAAAATAATTTTCTCATCTAATATTAAGTAGTGCACATATTAATAGTATATTGTTAGTTCCAAAATCGGTAATTGTAAACAGAAATTGAGTAGTGTCACAAGCAATGCCAACTGTTTTATGCATTAGTGAAGAATAAAGTTGAAAAACAATGAATGCTTGATATGTTTACGAAGTTCAGTGTCCCTTCGTCTGTGGGGTCTTATCCAGAGAAAGAATCCATTATTTAACACCTCGCACAATAAGTGATTACAAGCACTAACACTCACAAGATTAATAACCTCACTTTTACACCTAAGATCTAAATCACTCTATAAAAACCAAGTGACTCACTTGACTAAATAAGCGCTAAAATTTTCCACACATTTTCCTACACAAGCCTTCCAAATATATAAGAGTTAAAAGGCACATAAAAGAGCAAGATAATCAATGATAACTCTTCAAATTTTGAAGATATGTTACTAAGTTACTCGATCCAATCCAATCGCTTCAAAATAAGGAAGTCAATTTCCCTGATTCAATCCAAACCAATCTTTAAGATTTCGGATATTATAGATGTGCTTACACACATGCAAATTATCAATAATATCATATCCCCATGATTTTCGTTACCAACTTTAACATGACAAATTTACTATTTGATATGACGGATTAAATCATCTTGAATTATCTTAGTTATATAAATCTATATATTAAACTACAAGGCAGAGATTGTAACATGCAATAATATACAAGTTTTCAACTTAATTCAAAAGGCCAATTTCTTGCATTCACACGGTTTCTTTTCATTAATTTTCCAGTCATAGTCTTATTTTCGGATCTTCAATCATTATTTCCTTGAAAAATAAGAATAAATTTGTTTTTCTTTTGCCACCCACAAGTGTCTAGCTGTTATATAAGAGGAATACAAATAATAATATTGTTGAAAGATTTGTGCCTGCTGCTACTGTGCTAGCACGAACGCGTCAAAAAGTTGGTTCAACATTTATTCTGGGAATTAGTATTAAGGTTTAAAAACATGCCCCCCACTCCCTATACTTTTATATATTTAAAATTTAGTCCTTTACTTCTTTCTTTTAAGAAATTTAATCTTTTTATTTTTCGGATCTAAAAATACAAATTCACTTGTTAACACCGTCATGATTCTTTTGTTAAATTCTTGTCCATTATAACACCATTTTTTTTTATTATATGACTACTAAATGAATTTTTTTTAATTCAAAATGTAACACAGACATATTTTAACAATATTAAATTTTAAAAGTAGGAATTAAAAACTGATCAAAAGTAATGAGATTACATTCCTCGAAATAAAAATAAGGGACTAAATTTCAAATGTACAAAGAATAAAATAAGTTTGAGCATATCTTAATCCCTAAACGAAACCCGTCTCATGATGTTATTTATATGTATTTTTTGTACATTTGAATTTTTTTTAATTCCAAAAAATTAATCTTTACATATATATTTATTAATAATTAAAGTCTAATCACTAATACCATCAAAAGACTTTTGTTAAATTAGATTAAACGACTTCTTTCAGGTGACCAATGTAAGGAAAAAACCCCACCTACGTTTCGCTTTGTTTTTATGATTTATGAAACAACCCTAAAATACTTTACAATCTCAAATTCAGAATAAAAAAATTTTATAACCCTAAATTCAACATTTTTATTTACTTATTTAATCTTTCCCGAGTGTAACATTGACCACACGTAGACAATTTCTTTAAAAAGAAAATCTTAAAATGCCACATAATTCAATTTTGTGAAAGTCCATCGACAACGTTATCAATTGGACTTCAATCGAAAGATTAAAGTACAAAGTACAAGAGGTGGGAGCATAATTAAACCAAAAATAACACAAAAATATTTATTATTAATAATAAATAAAGAGCCAATCATGAAAAGCAAGACCTGTGCTTATAAAATAAAGAGTCAATCATGTTGAATTGATTATTATATATACATATCCTTAGAATTACTAATACTAATAAAAATACAAATATTGAGCAGTTGTTCATATCAGAGTTTGTACCTTTTTACAAAAAAATAAAATAAAATTATGACAGATGTTAAAGCTGTAACCAGCTTATTTATATTCTTCAATCCTCAATATTAAATATTTAAAAATTAAAATTTTTCTGCCACTTTTAATTCCAACACCACACTCCAAAGTCTTCCAAATCACAAAATATTGGAATCTTCCACCTTTTTCATTTTTTAAAGATATTAAAATATACCTGTCCTTTTTACATTCATCTCTGATTGTAATGAACAGTCACGAATTCGAAAGAATTAACTTCCATTGATAAAAAACAAAATTCAAAAATGATAATTATACTTGGTAAAATTCTCTTTTTTTTTGTTTATATTTATAAAAATAATAATATAAAATTACGAAAATAAATAAATAAATCCAAAGTGATTGGTTGGAGTAGATTGAACCTTGTAAATATTTTAAGGAATATTTGATGTAAACACTCTGTCATTCATTGTATCAAGACTTGTTCTTGCTCTTTTCCCTATTTTTCCCAATATGCAAAATCTTTTTGTCTTGTTCAAAAATAACGGTCTAATTACAGTTTTAGTCCCTCAATTATGCTGATATTTAAAATTTTAATTTTTTTACTTTTATTTAGCGTAATTTGGTATCAAACTAATAATAATTCTATCGTTAAAATGATGACATCGTTTTTTGTTAATAATTTTCTTACAGTACAAATTTACACCATTACTTTAACAATAATAATTAACAGTGTTATTAAATTGGAAAATATCAATAACATTATGAAATTAAAGGAATCAAATTGTGTCAATAGAAGGATTAAACTCCTAATTTTAATATAAAAGAAGGACTTAAAACTAGAATTAGACAAAAACGATCTCAATCATCTATATGATAAAACACAATTAACATTTTCTATTTTTAAATCAAAATGAAAATTGGAGCCTTCTGGTGAGGTTAGGTTGGTCACATGTTTGATCAATGTTCTATTATTATTTAATTAATTCACTACGTAATTGATCTCAGCATGATTCAATTCACTCGCAATATATATATAGTATGACATAAAAAGTATATTCCGGGTTGAATTATATGGAATCATGACTAAATAAAAGAAAATTTACTTGTGCAACTCGAAATTTTTGCTTTATTGTTCAAATATATATATATATAATTTATTTATATATTGTCGAAATCATTTTTGTCTTTTAAAAAACGGGGTCGGCTTTAAAAACGAAAGTGGGAGTCGCCACCAATCCCTTTTTACTTAGGTGTAATTGGATCACCTTGCAAAACGTTTTATTTCAAAACATTTGATTTTGGTCCACGAAAAGCAAGAAAACGGGTTCGGGAGTCGGTTACGTATGAGGAAGGGTTAGCACCCTCATAACGCCCAAAAATTGGTACCTAATCGATAAAATCATGTCCTAATGCTGAAAATTTGAAAGAATTTTTAAAATATGAGTTCTTAAAAAAACTTAAACAGTTTGAGTTAAAATTTGAGATTCCTTTGTTCCGAAAGAATACAAACATCACATCCAGTACGTTAGGACATGATATTTTTAAACCCTCGTAACTAAAATCATCTCATGATTTACAAAATTTTATCAAAAGGATATTTAGTTATTTAGTCAAATGGAAAATCGAAACCCAGCACGTTAGGGCACTATTTCCCGAATTTCTAAATACAAAACATTGCCTTATTTAAAAAAAAAACCTTTAAATAAAATATAGTAATTTTGCAAAATATATTTTATTTTAAACAATGATCCATATGAAAATATTGTATTAATACATCATCAAATATAAGTACCAAAAACTATCATGACATATTAACATTTCACATTAATATAGGCAATATAAAATACAACTAACGACAATACTTACACTAAAGCAATCGTAAATAAATGAAAGAGTATGGACAAATATAAAGCAATAAATAATACAATAAAAAAAAACTACAAAATAAATATGAAAACTTCTCATGCAAGATTAAATATTTCATGCTATGACATATGCCAAATAATAAATAAATATTGAAAAAATATAAAAAAGAATTAAAAACAATATATATTTTGAGTAAATAAATAAAATACGTTTTGAAATAAATAAATAATTTTAAATAAAAACATATTTATAATAAGCTATTACATATAAAACTGCGTATTTAAGAATAAACAATATACAAAATTACATGCAACATTAAGGATAAAATAATTTAAAAGTTAAATAAAAATATAATATAATAATGTATAATAAAATAAAAATATAATATAATAACTAAAATAATGTACAATATATGAATAATATTGAAAAATAATAATAATAAATAATAATTTAATATATATATATATATAATTAAAATAAGAAAGAAAATAAAAAGAATAAAAAAATCAAATGAGTAAGGATTAAATTAAAATGATAAAAATAATTTAAAGTTTAAAAAAACAAAAAAAGGACGACATTGGAACACGCGCCGAAATGCAGGGACCTATTGGGCAATTGTGCCCCATCTCCTAAACGATGCCGTTCTATTATTAGCCCTTTAATGGCCCAATGGACTAAATTGAAAAATAAGCAAATATTTAAGGTTGAATTAAAAATTAAAAAAATTAAATTAAACGAAATTAAAAATAAAAAATTTAAGGAATGACTAAAATGAAATTAGATCATTTAACAAAGACACACGGATCCTTCCCGAGTTTTCGGGGTCAACGCACAGATCCTAGCCCTGAACGACATCGTTTTATGCTTATTTGATTAAACAAAAACGACGTCGTTTTCTCATTACTATATAAGTAAAAAAATCAGTTAAAAATTCATTTTAACATTCGTTTAAAAAAAAATCAGAGACCCCCCCAAAAATTCTCTCTGGCCTTCAGCCTTAGGTCAGGGATCCGTTGACGCGCTGTCACACGCGCCGCCGCCAGAGGATGAAAACCTCAGTTTTCTCCGCGTAAATCAAAGGTAATCTTTTATTATTATTATTTTTTAAAAACTGTATCCATAAAAGTGCGTAGATTTGAAGAAAAAAATAAAATAAAAACAGAATAAAAAAATGAGAAAATCACCTCTGTAACAGATTTTCAATTTTATTTCTCTGTATTTTTTGTGTGGATATATTTCTCTGTGTATATGCCTATTCTCTCTGTTATTTGTGTGTCTGTGTTACAAATAAAACTTTCATAATTAAAAATTTTCATTTAACTATATTCAATATTATTTAATTTAAATTCAGCCTTAATTTTTTATTAACATTTAATTTTAAATTTATTAAATAATGATATTTATGAGTAGTCATTAGTCTATCTATACTTCCATAGAGAATGCAATTATGTACACCAAAATTTGAATACAAACAAAAGTAAACAATTTTCATTTCGTAAACATAAATCACGAATGAATGCTCTTCAATAATTCCCAAGGGATGCAATTATTCAATAATTTAAATTTTCTTATTTAAATTTTTTAATTCAAATTTTGTCGAAGAAATTTTAATAATTTTTTTATGAAATATTGTTTGTTGATAATTGTATTGGATTTGAAGAGTCTCTATCGGTTTTATCCCTTAATTGTCCCTCGACTCTACTGAAAGCTCGAGTGGTTCGAAAAGTGATAATTACCCAACAATACCATGTAAAAACATCGATTCAAATCACATCAAGAATATATGTTGAGATTTCTTTGATCGGAGCAGGCATTCTCGCTCTGTGAATATACCATCTTTTCGAGTTCTTGACAGAGTTGGGAGACAAAACACTGAGATAAATCAAGCATAGACCTCCGAGCCCAATTTAAGACCTGTTCAGGGGCCTATTAAGCTTCAATGAACAACACTACGTAAATTTCTTCTCTTGCAGTTTAAATGCCCTCTACACTTTTCGTTTAGAGATCCGATCTGATTCAACTCTGAATTTAGTCGAGATATCCCGTGCCTTAAATTCAACCCTCAAACATCTTTATTAATGGCGTTTGTATCCAAATTTTCGAACCTTCCCAATGTTGTAACCATTTTTTTGTAAAACAGGGCGACTTTGGTTTTGAAAATGAAAACGAAAAACGGGAGTCGCTACCAATTTTTTTTGCTGAGGTGTGATCAGGTCACCTCGAAAAGTGGTTTTAAATAAACAGTTTGATTTATCAAAACAACAATTTTGGTCTACGAAAGTCCAGAAAAGTAGGTTCGGGAGTTGGTTACGCACGAGGAAGGATTAGCATCCTCAATGCGCCCAAAATTGGTACCTATTTGATTAATTAACGTCTTAATGTCGAAAATTTGAAAAGATTTAAAAATACGATCCTCTATATTTAAAAGAAAACTTGAATAAATTAAAATGGATGCTAAGACCCTCTTATTTCGAAGAAGTAAAATGTCATGCCCAATAAGTTAGGGTACGACATTTCGAATTCTCAAAACTGAGCTTGTCTTTTGACTTTTAAAACTCGTGTATTTAAACTTGAGGAGGATCTTCGGTTATTTAGGTCAAATGAAAAACTGGAACCCAGTAAGTTAGGGCACGATTTCTCGAAGTTCCAAATACTAAATATTGCCTTTGTTTTTTAGAAACCCTTATCCTGAGATAACAAAACGTCACATCCGGTGAGTTAGGACACGACAATTTTGAATTTTCTGGAATAAGTTTTTATTTAATTTTTGCTTTGATTTTAAAAGGAAAATAATAGGCTCTTTAGACTCGACGAGAAAAATCAAAACCCAGTAAGTTAGGGCACGATTCCTTTCGAACCTTAGAACGCAGAATATTTGCTTATTTTGAAACAAAAATTGATGTATCGGGTGAAATGTAGCATGGCTTCGTAGTACGACGGAAAATGAATTGCAATACCGATATGCATAATAGAAATGAACGCGATAATATAAATAACAATAGTAAAGGCGAAGATAAAATAAAAACTAAGCAAACAATAATAGATGAAAAATGATAAATCAATAAACAAATAAATAAAGTAAAAGAAAAAGATAGCAAAAACATAAGCCTATAGCAAATAAATAAATAAATACTGTGTACAATAGTTTAAAAAATAATAGAATAATAATAATAACAAAAATACGAAATAATAATAATAAATTATAATGGAAATACGTTAATAAATGAACAACAATAATAATAATAATAATAATAATTATGACTACTAATACTAATTAAATAATAAATGAAAAATAAATAAGCCATAATAATAATAATAATAACGATAATAAAATATTAATAATAATAATATAAAAAGGGTAATGAACAAATAAATATTAATAATAGCTAATAAACTAGTAAAATAAAGGCATAAAAGGTAAGTAATAATAAATAAATAAATAAATAAATAAATAAAGTAAAAATAACAATAAAAACAATAACAATAATAGAAAATAATACCATGAAAGGTAATAGGTTAATAATAACAATAACAGTAACAGTAAATAATAATAATAGTAATAATAAATATAAAATTAATTGATAATAAAACAGCAAAAATAATAAAAAGGACTAATTTTGATTTAAAACAGAAATTTGGGGGCAAATTTGAAATAAATAAAAAGAAAGGGACTGAACTGAACGCGCGAACAACCATGAGGGACTAAGTGGGAAATTATTCCCTGTCCCAAAAACGACGCCGTTTCAGGTATTTGCCTGTTAAAAGGCTCAAGGATTAAATTGAAATGAAAATGAAAGTTAATGGCAAAATTAAAATAAACAAAAACAAAATAGGACCACATTAAAATAGCTTCAAAAGCGGAAGGACTAAGGGCGCAAATAGACCCTTAGTCCAAAACACGCGGACCCTCCTTTCAAGGCGGGTCGGATTCCGGGTCGAAAGCTCAAAACGGCGTCGTTTTGGCCTCCGAGAATGACCCTCAAAACGACGCCGTTTCTATTTATTATAAAGGCCAACGTTTTGCTAAAAAACTTCATTATTTCCCTTTTTATAAAAAAAAAAAAACTGAAATAACCTCTCCATCTCTCTCTTCCTTTTCGGTCTTTCCCAAGTCCTGCCTAGGGCATCCGGTGTCTATTGCCTCACCGTCGTGGGCCAATGGCCGGCGTTGCAGGAGAAGGACTATCCGGCGACGAGGGGACCAAGGTAAGTACCCGATTCTTCCTCTTCTTTTTGTATAAGATAGATAAAAAACAAAATAAAAAAATTAAAGAATGAAGCTTTTAAAATGTAAATCACCTTCCGAAAAATTAAAAAAAAACTCAGTTCTATTGCGATTTAATAGTCGAATTTTTGCTCTTTTTCTTTGTATTGATTCGTGGGTGTGTACAAAAAAGAGAAAAAGAAGAGCCCCTAATTGATTTCGGTCTTGGCCTTATAGCCCCGAAAAATATTACAAAATATTGGCTCTATTTTTGCCTTTTTGCTGTTCTCTGCTTGTTGGCTTTGTGTTGTTGCTGTTACGTGTTCTCTTCCCTTTTGCAGGTGGTCAGAGGGAGGTGGAGAGGTGTCAGGCGTGACAGGCGGTGGCAGAGTCAGGCCTGGGTACAACAGTTGGTGGCTGCGGCGCAAGGGTTAGGGTTTCAGAAACCCTAATTTTCTGAAAAGTTTTTAATTTGGGCCTGTCATATTTTGGGCCTTGTAATTAGGCTTGGGTTAATTGGGTTTGTAAACTTGGGACTGTTAATGGGTTAGGGTGTTGCCTGGGCTTTTGGGTTTGTATTGGGCCTCGGGCAAAATTAGGGCTCTACACCCAAAATACCCTTCCCACCGCCACCTGTAACATCGGAAGTAGAAAATAGCCACCTAATGTTCCACCAAATTGTTGATTTGCCCCCCCCCGACACTCACTCACTTTTCCACTAAGACTGCAATTCCATCCTTTGTTTGGATGCCGAGAAAATGCAAGAAAAAAAATAAACAATCAAAAATTCAAATCTCAAAAGAATTCATCCAATTTCCACTTTCAGCTTTCATTGGAAAAAAAAAAGAAAACAAAGAAAATGCAGCATTTTCCTAATTGCCAGACAGAAAACTAAACATGACAAAAAGAAAATATATATTGGGCAAAAAAAAAGGGACATTTCCCCCTTTTTTTGTTTCAGTCCTCCTTACATTGAAGAACTAAAAATTAAAAAAAAAAACTTACATCTCTTCCCTTTTTTTCCCTTTAATATAATATATTTACATGAAAAAAAAATGACATCGTTTTTTGTCCTTTCACCTGTCTAAAAATCATTTAAACAGTCATCGGAGAATGACCATAGTAGATCCTGTAAGTCACGTGACTCAACCCCAAGTTTTAACGCTTCCATAACCCTCTCAAAAACCAGTACGTGACATGGAATATGAAGTACCCCTTTTTGTTCATACCCGTATTCCTGAGCCGATTTATTAAGCAAACCGACGAAAACTGGGTGATTCAGCAACTCCGCATTCACAATGAACTGCTCCATCTCTTCCCCTACGTAAACCGGAACGTAACCTTGAGGCACCGTCTTTTTAACCGCCACACAGAAAGATTCAGCCCTAGCGGCTGATGCGGCGTAAGAACGATGACGGCTACCGGAAGAAGAGGAGGAAGAGTCAGAGCGGAGGAGGTTGTACTGGGTGGAAACGTCGACGACGCGAGAAAAACGGCGAATGAGTTGCTTCATTTGGTTATAATAATGCAAAATCAAAATAGAAAAAGAATAAAGAGCCCAGAGTGCAAAAAGAGATTAATGGGAGGAAAAAGAGAGGAAGAAGGGGAAATATATAAAAAGGGGGGGAAATGGGAATAAAGAAAGGCGATAATGAGAGAGGTGGGGGTACAGGTAGGACGTACTTGGCAGGTACTATTTACTCATATTATTTTTTAAGTATTTTTGTTACAGAACATCACTGACCATAAATCCAATTGTTGTTTGTAGGGTTTATTTTAATGTAAGAAAAAATGTTGGTTTCTTGTCCTAATTTTAATGGTGGTGGGTGAACATGTTCGACTCCATTAGTTTAAAGAATTAGTTGAAATACGAGTACGGAATTGATTTCAGCCTAAGCTCTTCTTTTATAATTATTTACATAGGAGTTCTGGCAGTGACCCTGGCCCCATGGAAAATTTATATTTAGGCCCTTAAATTTTTTTTAAAAATTTTAAATTAGTGAAGACAAAATTGTACTTTTCCCTCCTTAAAATTATAGAAATTCGATTTAATTCTTTAAAAATTATAAAGATATAGACTATAAAAAATTAAATTTTCATTCGCCCCCCTAAAAATTTGTTCTGGCTTCACCCATGCAACCACACATTTATTTACGCTCTTGTATTATAGTTAATATATGTTAAAATTCACATAAACTATTTATTTTATATAAAATATTTTAACGGTTTAATAAATATTTTAAATTATATCATTAGAATCTTAATCGTACAAAAATGAGCAAAACTATTTTAATTTCGCTTAGGGATCGAACTCTTTTGTCTGGATAGTTTAATCGATAATTAAAAGAAATCCACAAATGGATTTAGGATGATGTCAAATATTATTTTAATTATTTTATTATATCCTAAAAACAAATAGTATCGATTTAGGCTCGCTTATGGAATTTTTTAACTCTACTAATAGTGTATAAAATAATAATTCATTCTTAAATAAAATAACAATATACATTTTTAATTAAATATGAATTTTCAAAAAAAAATTCCTTGTGGAAAAGTGAAGAAAGGATGATTTAACCGATTAAGCTTTAAATAAATCTTAAATATCAATTTCATACATCCTATTATTGAAAATGCTATACTCAAATGTTTTCTCCCCACAAATAAAAAAAATAATATTTTGTATGCAATAATTTATTGAAAGTTCATTGATTTTTTATAATTATTTATATAAAAAATTACTACAATTATTGCATTATTTTAAAATTTGAAACTTACCATGCATCTAATATAAACCTATTTTATAAAATATTTTGTATTACAAATTGGATTGTTTTGAGTTTTTAACTTTTGGATTTTAAAGTAATTTTAAGTTTGAATCATCAGATTTTGATTGTTTCAAGTTTGAGTCACGTTATTTGATAATGATGCTCAAATTATCAAATTTAAATTATTTCAAGTTCAAGTTATAATTCAAGTTCAAATTTACACATTTACTTTAACAATAATAATTAACAGTGTTATTAAATTGGAAAATATTAATAACATTATGAAATTAGGATTAAACTCCTAATTTTAATATAAAAGAAGGACTTAAAACTAGAATTAGACAAAAATGATCTCAATCATCTATATGATAAAACACAATTAACATTTTCTATTTTTAAATCAAAATGAAAATTGGAGCCTTCTGGTGAGGTTAGGTTGGTCACATGTTTGATCAATGTTCTATTATTATTTAATTAATTCACTACGTAATTGATCTCAGCATGATTCAATTCACTCGCAATATATATATAGTATGACATAAAAAGTATATTTTGGGTTGAATTATATGGAATCATGATCAAATAAAAGAAAATTTACTTCTGCAACTCGAAATCTTTGCTTTATTGTTCAAATATATATATATATATAATTTATTTGTATATGATGTATTTTGAAAATATAATATTGGTGATATAATAAAGAAATTGTAATGATACGAGACGGTTCACTTAAAAGGGCAGAGAATTATAAAGAGATTAAAACGACTAGAATGTGAGTATTAGAGAAGAGAATGTATTTTGGCTTTCTATCTTGATGCCCGTGGACCTTTAAGGGATTGTCCTTGATCCTTTACAAGTTGTCGCTTTTCGCCCAAGGTTTCAAACTCTTCGGGATTTACTTGGTCTACTGGTACATTATCGTTGATATGTGTGAGTTGTCATGTTAAGAGAACAACTATATATGACATGTGAATGTCGAAAACTCTATCCATGTCAAGTGAATGATCTTAATAGAACAGAGGCGCAAGACTTAGACCAGCAAATGTCTTCAGCTTGCAAGGTGATTATTAGACAATTCGTTGACATGCAAGGTCTCAGGGATGTGAAAGGGCTCGCAATATATACAATATAGAGTGGCAAAATATGGCATATTAAATTTTGGGTGAGTCTAATTTATTTATTTTTTTAAATGAGAGGTTTAATTAAAATTTTTGAGAAAATTAAAAGAAAATTTTGAAAATTTTAAAGGGTTTAATTCAATTTCAAAAAAAATAAAGAGCTTGATGGTAATTTTACAAATTTAAACTGTCATTTAAGTCTCAACCGAACAACTAGGTTGCCTGATGTAATTGATTTAACAATAATATTTCAAAATTATAAGGGATAAATCTCAAAATTATGTATAAATTTGGTTCAATATATAATACTATATATAAAACCTGATTTAATTTTAAACCAAATTTTATGTGCAGTTTTAAAATTTATTCTAAATTTTAATTAAACACTTTAAAATTTAAATCTCGATGATAATTTAAAAGCTCGAGTAGAATTAATTCTTATAATTGCATTTAAATAAAAAAATTATACCAAAATAAATCAAAATTTAAAAAAAAAATCACACATCAATCTCAGTTTCCAACGAAATCAAACTCGTGAACACATTTATTTAACATATTATTTTTGGTGGCTGAATTATGTATATGATCTACAAAAAGGACGGTCGAATTTATTTTGTCAGGGAACAAATGGTGGGGGAATTTTGCTTGATTAAACCCTCAATCAATAATTTGTTGGTGATAATGACTCTTTTTCTCTTTTACTCATAATTATACTAAAACTATAATTAATTATTACAATGCATTAAGTAAAATATATACTAATTAAAATAGAATAAATTTGGAAAAAAATCTTAACCCAAAATCTCATAGTGATTGGTATATTTGCGAATTTTTTTATAAAATTTGGTCTAAATCTTAACCTAATTGCATTGTGGGTCCTTAAAAATATATCCAATGTGCAAAACAGAAGAAAAAGACGATTCCCCCGCAACTTGTCCAACGTCTCTCTTGCTTGTGAGTTGTGACCTCTCTTAAACCTACTCCCTAGTCATAATCTTATGGGTCTACATCTATTATTTTAAAAAATAATACGAAAATGACAAGTGTACATCATGTTAAAATTTTATTTAATACGTAATAATTTTTTATATATAATATGTTTATTAAGAGGAGGTTGACTTTTTTTTGGATAAGTTGTTTGCTTAGAGCTTATAGACACCTTCAACGGGTCGATGTTGTCTTTAGTTAGGAGTTTTGTCTCTCGGTTTTGACAAGAGTCTTTGAGGTTATTCGAACCTTCCCAAAATACCCTTCCCACCGCCACCTATAACATCGGAAGTAGAAAACAACCACCTAATGTTCCACCAAATTGTAGATCTACCCCCTCGACACTCACTCACTTTTCCACTAAGACTGCATTTCCATCCTTTGTTTGGATGCCGAGAAAATGTAAGAAAAAAAATAAACAATCAGAAATTCAAATCTCAAAAGAATTCATCCAATTTCCACTTTCAGCTTTCATTGGAAAAAAACAAAAAAGAAAATGCAGTATTTTCCTAACTGCTTGACAGAAAACTAAACATGACAAAAAGAAAATATATATTGGGCAAAAAAAAAACCGGGCATTTCCCCCATTTTTGTTTCAGTCCTCTTTACATTGAAGAACTAAAAATTAAATAAATAAAAAAAAAACCTACATTTCTTCCCTTTTTTCCCTTTAATATAATATATTTACATGAAAAAAACGACATCGTTTTGTGTCCTTTCACCTGTCTAAAAATCATTTAAACAGTCATCGGAGAATGACCGAAGTAGATCCTGTAAGTCACATGACTCAACCCCAAGTCTTAACGCTTCCATAACCCTTTCAAAAACCAGTACGTGACACGGAATATGAAGTACCCCTTTTTGTTCATACCCGTATTCCTGAGCCGATTTATTAAGCAAACCGACGAAAACCGGGTGATTCAGCAACTCCGCACTCACAACGAACCGCTCCATCTCTTCCCCTACGTAAACCGGAACGTAACCTTGAGGCACCATCTTTTTAAACGCCACACGGAAAGATTCAGCCCTAGCGGCGGATGCGGCAAAAGAACGATGACGGCTACCGGAAGAAGAGGAGGAAGAGTCAGAGCGGAGAAGGTTGTACTGGGCAGAAACGTCGGCGACGCGAGAAAAACGGCGGATGAGTTGCTTCATTTGGTGATAATAATGCAAAATCAAAATCAAAATAGAAAAAGAAAAGAGAACCCAAAGTGTCAAAAGAGATTAATGAGAGGAAAAGGAGAGGGAGAAGGGGAAATATATAAAGAGAGGGGGGGAAATGGGAATAAAGAAAGGAACAAAAGGGTACACATAGAAAGGCGATGATGAGAGATGTGAGGGATACAGGTAGGACGTACTTGGCAGGTACTATTTACTCATTATTTTTTAAGTATTTTCCTTACAGAACACTGACCATAAATTCAACTGCTGTTTGTAGGGTTTATTTTAAAATTTAATATCGAGTTAAATGAAGTAACCGTAGCAATGCTCACTTTAACCGTAGTCCTATGCTGTACGGTTCCGTGACTGGTTTTTGTCCCTTTCACATCTTTTACATTTTTTACCTACGTGTCACTTCTTTGTCTATTTCATGGGCGTGAACAGCACTACCCAATCCCTTTTGATTTTTTACGCAAGTGTAAAGTACGCTCCTAGTTTTGAATGGGGATGGTGCTGCAGTTTATCTAATTCATAATAATATAAAGTGAAGGACATTATTTTTATTTTTAAAATTGAATATAAAATTAAACTACCAAAACATAATTATTTATTTAAAAATTACTTTTATATTTTGAAAAAATACATATTTTAAAAATTTTCCATCCACATGTTGATTTTTAGTACTAATATAAAAAGTTAACAAGTTAACCGAATATTAATTTAGCTAATAGAATTACAATATAAAATGAAAGAAATAATATCACGTTTGGTACTTCTATTTTTATAAAATGTTTAATATAGTACTTGTATTTTAAAAACATTCAATATGGTATCGGAACATTAATATGTGTTTTATTATAGTATTTGATGTTAACATTGTTAGCTGAACGCTAAATTAGCCAATAAAATTTTGACACGTTGAATTTTTTTTATCAAATCATTAGGTCCACATAGGATAACTGAACATATACGATTAAAAGTAAAAAATATATGACTTAAAAATGACTAAATTAAAATATAGGATTGGAACATGAAATCATAATAAATAAAAAAAACAACACGTTTAACCTTTTTTTCTCTTTGATATTTCTAAAAAAAAAAATATTAAGATGGGTATGGTTAATAAAGAGGAATCTAGTAAACAATCAAAATGGATGATGCCTGTAATTATTGAAGAAATAAATAAAGTATATCTTAATTAATGTATGGATGTGATAGTATAATTAAAGTATTAGATATATTTTAATAAAAAAATTAGAATGTTTTTATTATAAAGTTTTTTAAATAATAATTAAACCACTCACACGATATTACGTTGGCTTAAAGAAAAAGAAAATATAGTTTCCAACTGTACAACCTATATTGTCTTGGGCAACCATTTAATTTGACCTTAAAATATTAGTTGTAAATAATTTTATTTAATTTTAGAATATTTGTGAAAGTTTGAAAGTCATTACTCAATGATTGATGTAAAATTCTGCACATTCACACGGCAAAAAAGGCAGTGTAGGCTCACATGACTGCATTTTAAGGAAAATCCTTTTTTTTTTTTTAAATTTTATAAAATAAAGCATAAAAATTGGGTGGATCTGATTAACTAAATTAAATTGTTAGTTGCTTAGTTGCAATCATATGACATTAATCACCCTCAATCTTCATTTCCCTAATTCATTATAATTGAAGATGGAAATTTTAGATTAATTTTTAAATAAAATTATAATTCCTTTGTATATGGGATGATAATAGAGAGGTCAAACAAAATAGTAGATTTAATTATGGTTTGGGTTATCTGTTTAGGTTTGAAGATTTGTTTAAAATACGGAAGTGTAAGAGCTCAAATTCGCCCGGGCTCGTCAGAGTAAACCAAAAAAATACAACAAACATAATAAAATAATAATAGTCCCAATAACAATTTATTTTTACAAGCCCAAATGCTAATTACAAAATTTCAAAACCAATACCTAACTCATTTACGAGCTAGCCTAAAACACTAAGACCCAATCACTAAACCTAACCCTTGACCTAGTTGAAGCCCAAAACCAGACCCCAGCCCAAAACCAAAGAGCACAGCAAAAACCCTATGAGGGCTTCCAGAGGGTTCCAGCACCGCAACCCAGCCAAACATTTGGACTGCCTCGGTCCTCACACGGGCACGGCACCACGTCCGCGCATACGGCCTCCGTACGACGCCACATCCGCAACAGCCTCCGTACCTGCATCAAGTGATGGACGAACAACACAGCAAACAGAAAGAAAGCAGTTGTATTTTTACATTATTTTTATTTTTATTTCGATTTCCGGCTTTAAAAAGCCCGAAATCAACCACTGTAATCTTCTACACATTCTTCACAATTTTCACGCTCACTTTTCTACGCACAAAGATAATACATCAATAGAAAACAGATTTAAAAGGTTGCTTTTTGAATTTCATCTCTTTTATTGTTCTTTATTTTTGAATCTATTTCTATATCTTGTTCTTTCCTTCTTTTTCCATACGCAAAAAAATAAAAATAAAAAATGGCGATGACTTACCTGTGAAAGTCGAATCGACAGACTCTCTCTTTCGTCGAAATCGAAACAGAGGTAGCCGTCGGGGGTGGAAATGTTGAAACATTCGAAAGTGATTTAAAAGGGATTTTGCAAACGACCAGAATCTGCCATTAATCACCAATTACCATGGCACTTTAGTGGTCAGATATTCTTTTAGGTTGCGGCTGAGAGAGGAAGGGTTAGATTTCGGCTAAGAAGGAAATAATAAGGGGGGCTAGGGTTTAGATTTTAGAAGAAGAAAAGGGGGGAACCGAGTTTCTGATTAGTTTTTAGGTTTTGTTATCTTTTAAAAGCCGTGCGAAACGACGTCATCTAGAGCCTGATTAAGTGGCTTCAAAACGACATCGTATAGGACGACCCGACTTGACCTGACCCGATAATTGGAAGGATCCGCATGTTCTGTTAATAGGGGATTATTTGTGCGATTGGTCCCTCTTTTTCGTGCCTCTTTTCGAATAGATCCTTTACGTATTTTCATTGTTTTTAATCTATCTTTGTAATTTGTGCGCCATTTCGATTTAATCCAACTTGCACGCTGCGTTTTAGGCTTTAGAAATATTTTCGAGTTTAGTCCCTGATCATTCATGCGTTTTTTTCTTTGGTCCTTGACTTTGTTCAAATCAATTTATTTCTTTATAAATTAGCCTTTTAATTTTATCTTTCTTTCGATTAAGTATTTTTTTAGCCTTTGTTTATAATTTTTGCAAACTTCTTTATGATATTAAATTTATTCATTTTTAGACATTGTTTTAATAAACTGTTTTGAATTATGTTATTGATTTTTCAACGTTTTAATTTGTTTTATTTTCTATATGTATATATTTTTGTGTATATTTTAAATATTTAATTTTATAATCATTTATTATATATTTCTTTGTCTTAATTACTTAATTTAAATAATCTTATATATTATACATACGTATAATTTATATTAAAATCATCTTATTTTATATCTATTATTAATTCCATATTATTTTATATATACACTTTCTCTTAAATCTATCTATGTATATATTATTTTAAATCTATATATAAGTATACAAAATTGTTCCTTTAAAAATCTTATTTTAAATTATATTTTATATCAAACACTTTTCTATAGTTTTATATATATATATATATATATACATTATTTATAAAGTTTATTTTGGGATAGGTATAATTGTTTTTAGATTATATTGTATATTGTATATTGTATATTTTAATTTTCTTCTTACATAATAGTCATTTCACAAATTCATTTATAAAATTATTGTACTGATTAATAGTTTCTTTGCCATGCGACATTGATGATATCGTTTTGAATATGTTATGTTGTGAAATTATCGCTATTATATATTTTGAATTGTATGTTCATTATTCTTGTCATCCATTTGCATAAACGTTGTATTCACCTAATATTCTTTCCAAGCTCAATACTATATTTTTGTTTCTTATTATCTAGTGATTCAATCAAAATATTTCAAGTCGATTTTAAAATCACTTATTTAAAAGTTTTTAAACAAGGCTGTAACGCCTTAAACTCAGCCCATAAGTTTCGACCAGATCTGGTATGCTACGGGTTGTACATTGAAAACTTTTTCTTTATTGGTTTTGGAAATCGTAAGTTAATTAGACAATATTTGAATAAATAAGTGACATTTGAAAAGAAAACCTTGTATTATTATTATTTCGTATAATTAAACCCTTGACATAATTTCATAAATTGCAAACATTAAAAACTACTTAGGTGAATATAAACTATGGGGCCTTATTACATAAATATTCCCAAAATTAAAAACTTGAAGAAAAACCGAAAATAGTCTATAGAATTAAAATTTGATGGCCCCTCGAGTCCGTCTCGGCTCCCATGTCCACGATCTACTGCTCATCTGCAAAGTTAAGGAAAATAAAGGGGTGAGTCACCAAGACTCAATGTGTAAATCCCGAAGACACATCAAAGGCTTGGCCCACAAACACATTATGAGCCCCGGCCCATACATAAAGGCATCAATCATAAATACATGAAAATAATGAATGATGAATAGCCCAACCCATCTTAGAAATCCATCCTCTACACACCAACCCGTACCAACCATCACACCTTGGGGATTTCTACAATCAACCCGCCAACCGCTACACACCATATCGACAGCTGTGCTGCCTGTCTTAAAGACCGATCACTGTGTGACCTATGTGGCAAAGCCACCGATCGCCATGCGACCTTAATAACACATCGTAGCATTTCGACAGCTGAGCTGCCTGTCATAAAGACCGATCACTATGTGACCTATGTGGCAAAGCCACCGATCGCTATGCGACCTTCTTCCCCTTCATTATCATAATCCCACCCCATGCATACACACATAAAGAAAACATCATACAGGCTTTCATATATTTCGATACACATAGAGATTTCTATGATTACGTACCTGGCATCCTTGCCTAACCCTTTTAGGGTTTTATTCGACTGTCTACACAGTCACTTTCTGGCTTTTTAGCCCATAACACATAAACTACAATTAAAGAGTGTGTCAGAGATCTACACACCTGATTACCGTTAGAACGAGACCCTCTAAGTCGACGCTATCCGTAGCATTAGGTTACGAAACATTAGGTTAAGGCACAACTAACGAAAAGAAAACAGTTGATCATCTTAAGGAAAATTGAAATCCTTACCTTGAAATCTCGAAAAGTGATATGAGATTCAGGGACTAGTGTTTCCGGCTTTTAGATCTAAGAGATCTACTTCAATTCCCGATGTCGCCCATCAAGAAAATACATAAAACCATTAAACCATTAGCTTTTAGGCTTTGTCTTCCAAAAACCGAAAGAGATCTTAAGGAATAACAAGAGTCGACATTCACCTTACTAGAGAAGATTCAGCTACTCCTAGAGGATTCCGGCTTTTTACGAAAATCAGGAAGAGAAGATGATTCGAAGAAATCTATGGAGATTCGGCTTTTAATGAAAAAATCGGCAGGAAGAAGAAAAGAGAATTTTGGCAGACTAGGGGTAGGTTCAGCCTTAGCAATGATCAAAAGAAATATAGAGAAAGGATTATGAGGTTTCGGCTTTTAGAAGAAAGAAGAGAAAAGAACAATGGAGTTTTCGGCTTTTATGGAGAAATTGGCACAAGAGGAAAAGAATGGAAACAGAAAGTCAAGTGAGAGGTTTCGGCTTCTGAAGAAATCAAAAGAAGAGATTGCAGAGGATGGCTAAGGATTTCGGCATAGAGAATGAAGAAAAGAATAGGGTTCCAAGTGCCGGAATTGAAGAGTACCACCCCATATTTATAGAAGATTTCGGCACCTACTGCTTAAAACCGAAAATGCCCTTCCTGATAACTAACAACTAATCAAATAGTAGGGAAAATTTCGGCACCCCTTTGCCATAAAGAAACCGATTTCTTCCTTCCTCTAGGTGATGGAATTTCGGCCAACACCTAGCCTTGCAGATAGCTCCTATCTTTTCTCCTTTTATCTTCCATATTATCAACTATAATATCTACATTATCCCATTCACATAAATCCGCCTATTTTTAAGCCTTGTTGCCGTCCACTCAACCTAACCCTAATGCCGAAAATTAGCTAACTTAAATTAAAAGAATTGGGCTCCATGAAACTTAAGTCTGGGCCCCTTACTCCCTTGTGTGGCGTCACCTCCTTGCTCCCTAAGTGGCGCCACTGACTACTGGGCCACAAGCCCATTTTGATATTTTAAACTCAGACACCACCTTTTAAACCCTATAGTGCCCAAACAAAAATTTAACTAAGGCTTCAGCCCAATCCTAAGCCCAATTTGGACCCCTAATGCTCAAATTAACTCATTACACATATTCACCCATTAAATGCATAGGCCCAAAAATCCAGGATATTACAAAGGCAATATTTAATATTTGGAAATTCGAAGGAATCATGCCCAATCGTGCTGGGTTTCGATTTTCTGTTTGACCAAATAATCAAATATCCTTTTCAAATTTCGTTCATATTTCAAAACAAGGTAATATTCATGCGTTTGGAAATTCGAAGAAATCGTGCCCAATCGTGTTGGGTTGTGGTTTTTGTTTGACCAAATAAACGAATATCCTTTCAAATTTTGTCCATATTTTCAAAATAAGGTAATATTTGTGCGTTTGGAAATTCGAAGAAATCATGCCCAATCGTGCTGGGTTGTGGTTTTTTGTTTGACCAAATAAACAAATATCCTTTTAAATTTTGTCCATATTTTTTAAATAAGGTAATATTTGTGCGTTTGGAAATTGGAAGAAATCGTGCCCAATCGTGCTAGGTTGTGGTTTTTTGTTTGACCAAATAAACGAATATCCTTTCAAATTTTTTCCATATTTTCAAAATAAGGTAATATTTGTGCGTTTAGAAATTCGAAGAAATCGTGCCCAATCGTGCTGGGTTGTGGTTTTTGTTTGTCCAAATAACCAAATACCCTTTCAAAATTTCAATACATGTACTTGGAGAATTTTGGGGATAATCTTGAATTCGAGGACTCAGATTGTCGTATCCAATCGTGCTGGATGTGATACTCTATTCCTTCGTAACAAGGGAATCTCAATATTCAATCAAGTTATTTAAAATTACAGAAAAAAGAACATAATTTCAAAATCATTTCAAACTTTTCAACATTAGGACATCAATTAATCAATTTGGTACCAATTTTGGGCGTTGCGAGGGTGTTTTCTTCTTGAAATTCATAGACCGAAATTGATTTTATAGGTGACCCGATCACACCTAAATAAAAAGGATTGGTGGCGACTCCATATTTTTAAAGTCGATTCCCGTTTTTCAAATCCCGACGAAAAAAATAGTTTCGACAGGAAGGGTTTAAACAAAAGTACGAGACTCAAAAAATGTGATTGGACAAAATATTGTGCCCGTTCAAATTATGAGCCAAGTTTAGGCTTCAACATCCAAGACTCAAGCTTGGCTCAACCCATATTATTATTTTTTTTTGTAATATACATATATATTATGTAATTTATATTACATAAAGTTGTCTAAATTTAAAATTTTTAATAAAAGAATAACCATATAAATTATGAGAAAATATTTAGTATACTGCTGAAATTTTAAATTCCATAAATAAGATTGAGGAGATGGCAAGTGAAATTTTTAAAATTTTCGTTTAGAGATCCGATCTGATTCAACTCCGAATTTAGTCGAGATCTCTCGTGCCTTAAATTCAACCCTCAAACATCTTTATTAATGACGTTTGTATCTGAATTTTCAAAACTTTCCAAAATACCCTTCCCACCGCCACCTGTAACATCGAAAGTAGAAAACAGCCACTTAATGTTCCACCAAATTGTAGATCTGCCCCCTGACACTCACTCACTTTTCCACTAAGACTGCAATTCCATCCTTTGTTTGGATGCCGAGAAAATGCAAGAAAAAAAATAAACAATCAGAAATTCAAATCTCAAAAGAATTCATCCAATTTCCACTTTCAGCTTTCATTGGAAAAAAAAAAAAAGAAAACAAAGAAAATGCAGCATTTTCCTAACTGCCAGACAGAAAACTAAACATGACAAAAAGAAAATATATATTGGGCAAAAAAAAAAAGGACATTTCCCCCATTTTTGTTTCAGTCCTCCTTACATTGAAGAATTAAAAATTAAAAAAAAAACCCTACATTTCTTCCCTTTTTTTTCCCTTTAATATAATATATTTACATGAAAAAAAAACGACATCGTTTTGTGTCCTTTCACCTGTCTAAAAATCATTTAAACAGTTATCGGAGAATG
This sequence comes from Gossypium australe, assembly GCA_005393395.2. Classification (NCBI taxonomy): domain Eukaryota; kingdom Viridiplantae; phylum Streptophyta; class Magnoliopsida; order Malvales; family Malvaceae; genus Gossypium; species Gossypium australe. Next base: position 2,296,321 of record CM016621.1, on the reverse strand, counting down.
ACTAGAGTAGATCCTGTAAGTCACGTGACTCAACCTCGAGTCTTAACGCTTCCATAACCCTTTCAAAAACCAGTACGTGACACGGAATATGAAGTACCCCTTTTTGTTCATACCCGTATTCCTGAGCCAATTTATTAAGCAAGCCGACGAAAACCGAGTGATTCAGCAACTCCGCACTTACAACGAACCGCTCCATCTCTTCACCTACGTAAACCGGAACGTAACCTTGAGGCACCGTCTTTTTAACCGCCATACGAAAAGATTCAGCCCTAGCGGCGAATGCAGCAGAAGAACGATGACGACTACCGAAAAAAGAGGAGGAAGAGTCGGAGTGGAGGAGGTTGTACTGGACGGAAACGTCGGCCACGCGGGAAAAACGGCGGATGAGTTGATTTATTTGGTGATAATAATGCAAAATCAAAATCAAAATAGAAAAAGAAATGAGAACCGAGAGTGTAAAAAGAGATTAATGAGAGGAAACGAAGAGGGAGAAGGGGAAATATATAAAGAGAGGGGGGGAAATGGGAATAAAGAAAGGAAGAAAAGGGTACACATAGAAAGGCGATGATGAGAGAGGTGGGGGGTACAGGTAGGACGTACTTGGCAGGTACTATTTACTCATATTATTTTTTAAGTATTTTTCTTACAAAACATCACTGACCATAAATCCAACTGTTGTTTGTAGGGTTTATTTTAATGTAAGAAAAATTGTTAGTTTCTTGTCCTAATTTTAATGGCGGTGGGTGAACTTGTTCGACTCCATTAGTTTAAAGAATTAGTTGAAATACGAGTATGGAATTGATTTCAGCCTAAGCTGTTCTTTTATAATTATTTACATACGGGTTCTGGCAGTGGCCCTGGCCCCATGGAAAATTTATATTTAGTCCCTTAAATTTTTTTTAAATTTTAAATTAGTGAAGGTAAAATTGTACTTTAGCCCCCTTAAAATTATAGAAATTCGATTTAATCCTTTAAAAATTATAAATATATAGACTATAAAAAATTAAATTTTCATTCGGCCCCCCTAAAAATTTGTTCTGGCTTCGCCCCTGCATCCACACATTTATTTACGCTCCTGTATTATAGTTAATATATGTTAAAATTTACATAAACTATTTGTTTTATATAAAACATTTTAACGGTTTAATAAATATTTTAAATTATATCATTAGAATCTTAATCGTATAAAAATGAGCAAAACTATTTTAATTTCGCTTAGGGATCAAACTCTTTTGTCTGGATAGTTTAATCGATAATTAAAAGAAATCCTTAAATGGATTTAGGATGATGTCAAATATTATTTAATTATTTTATTATATCCTAAAAACAAATAGTATCGATCGAGCTCACTTATGAAATTTTTAAACTTATCATTATATCTTTTTCTAAATTTATCATTATATCTTTTTCTAATTCGAGCCGGATAAGTTGAATTCAGTTAGCCAGCCATACATCATCCTTATGTATATGATGGTAACTAGGAAACTTGCAAATGGGAAGAGTTTTCACCTAGCAAAGAAGATTGATTGTTAAATCAAACCTTAGCTCAAAGTTACCTATATTAATTGGCCCTACTTCTTAATGTGACTAAGAAAGCTCCTTATATAGTCTTGTATACATATGATGACTAGCCATGAAACTTTGGTCTTTGCTTGTGGGAATGTTCCAACTATTAAACACTAAGATGCTAGAGACATGGCAACAACTAAACAACTTGGAAGAGGAAAATTGTTTCACTTCAATTGATGTATTTGATTGAGAATCAAATTTCAATCTCCGCACTATCACTCAAGCTTCATTCATCGTTTATTATTTCAATCCAATTTTATTTTAATTTAAGTCTCACTATTTTTCTGCATTGACTTGAATTGAGTGATGATTAAAACTTTTGTCACACTCGCTTGGTTTGGATTCGAATCGTGTTATCTTATTCCTTATCCTTAATATTGTATAAGAAAAAATCTCATTATGTATGAGTTTTAGAGGTGTTTATGGGTCATGCAGCTTGTCTAGCCTTCTCAGCTTGTTTTGCTTTGGACCAAGCTAGGTTTTATATTTTTCAATGTCGTGTCTTACCAATACATATAGTTTTACTGTTTATAAGTAATAAAAAATGTTATGTAATATTAATCTTTTTTAATTAAATTTAAATAAATATTTATTTATTTTTAAAACAATGAAATGGGCTTTTTAAACGAATTTGAACAAGTTAGACTCAAGCTTGAAAGTTTTTTAGGACTAAACCTCGGATCAACTTGATCCATAACACCTCTAATGAGTCCTATCTAAATTTATTTTAATTAAAGTTTGAATATATACTAACTATTAATCTGATTATTGTTATTTAAACATATTTTTATAATTGTACTTGACTTTTTAAATAATAATAACTTAAAAAATTGGAAAAAAAAAAACTTTTTTCTACACGTAAAAGAAATAGTAAATTCAAACTATTTATCACTTAATATTTTAAATCTATTTTATTTATTTTAATTTTTTTTACTTAATATAAAATTTTCAATAAAAAAGTATTAAATAAGATAAATAGATAAGTAACTACTTATCACTTTATGTAAAAATATTAAATTACTTTTATTTTATTAAAAAATTAAAATAAATTATTATTTTTAAACGAAATATTTAAATTATTATATTTATTTTTATCTAAAACTATAAAATTTATATTAATAAAATTAAAATTATGAAATATATAATTTTTAAAATTAATATCGAGTTAAATGAAGTAACCGTAGCAATGCTCACTTTAACCGTAGTCCTATGCTGTACGGTTCCGTGACTGGTTTTTGTCCCTTTCACATCTTTTACATTATTTACCTACGTGTCACTACCCAATCCCGTTCGATTTTTTTACGCAAGTGTAAAGTACGCTCCTATTTTTGAATGAGGATGGTGCTGCAGTTTATCTATATTTACATGAGTTAATTTAAATTCATAATAATATAAAGTGAAGGACATTACTTTTTTTTTAAATTGAATATAAAATTAAACTACCAAAACATAATTATTTATTTAAAAATTACTTTTATATTTTAAAAAATACATATTTTAATCCACATGTTGATTTATAGTACTAATATAAAAAGTTAACAAGTTAACCGAATATTAATTTAGCTAATAGAATTACAATATAAAATGAAAAGAGATAATATCACGTTCAGTACTTCTATTTTTATAAAATGTTTAGTATAGTACTTGTATTTAAAAAATATTTAATATGGTATCTGAACTATTAATATGTGTTTTATTATAATATTTGATGTTAACATTGTTAGCGGAACGCTAAACTAGCCAATGAAAATTTGACACGTTGAATCTTTTATCAAATCATTAGGTTCACATGAAAAAACTAAACATATATGATTAATAGAAAAATACATGACTTAAAAATGACTAAATTAAAATATAGGATTGGAACATGAAATCATAATAAATAAAAAACACAACACGTTTAACCCTTTTTTCTCTTTGATATTTCTAATAAAAATATATTAAGGGTGGGTTTGGATGGGCGATTGAGTGCGGTGCGGTGCGTTTAGCTTACTTTTTGTCTTACGCTACAGTATCGTTACAGTATCTAATCTCACCGCCACCGCTGTTTTTACACTAACTGCAGGTAAACGTTACGCCCATCCAAACCCACTCTAAGATGGGTATGATTAATAAAGAGGAATCTAGTAAACAATCAAAATGGATGATGCCTGTAATTATTGAAGAAATAAGCAAAGTATATCTTAATTAATGTATGGATGTGATAGTATAATTAAAGTATTAGATATATTTTAATAAAAAAATTAGAATGTTTTTATTATAAAGTTTTTTAAATAATAATTAAACCACTCACACGATATTACGTTGGCTTAAAGAAAAAGAAAATATAGTTTCCAACTGTACAACCTGTATTGACTTGGGCAACCATTTAATTTGACCTTAAAATATTAGTTGTAAATAATTTTATTTAATTTTAGAATATTTGTGAAAGTTTGAAAGTCATTACTCAATGATTGATGTAAAATTCTGCACATTCACACGGCAAAAAAGGCAGTGTAGGCTCACATGATTGCATTTTAAGGAAAATCCTTTTTTTTTTTTTAAATTTTATAAAATAAAGCATAAAAATTGGGTGGATCTGATTAACTAAATTAAATTGTTAGTTGCTTAGTTGCAATCATATGACATTAATCACCCTCAATCTTCATTTCCCTAATTCATTATAATTGAAGATGGAAATTTTAGATTAATTTTTAAATAAAATTATAATTCCTTTGTATATGGGATGATAATAGAGAGGTCAAACAAAATAGTAGATTTAATTATGGTTTGGGTTATCTGTTTAAGTTTGAAGATTTGTTTAAAATACGGAAGGGTTTAAACAAAAGTACGAGGCTCAAAAAATGTGATTGGACAAAATATTGTGCTCGTTTAAATTATGAGTCAAGTTTAGGCTTCAACATCCAAGACTCAAGCTTTGCTCAACCCATATTATTATTATTATTTTTTGTAATATACATATATATTATGTAATTTATATTCATAAAGTTGTCTAAATTTAAAATTTTTAATAAAAGAAAAACCATATAAATTATGAGAAAATATTTGATATACTGCTGGTGAAATTTTAAAATTCCATAAACAGGATTGAGGAGATGGCAAGTGGCAAGTGTATATATGGTATAGTAAAAAGTTCAAAAAAAAATTAAAAATGCACTGTCAGTGTACCAAATACTCGCATATAAAATATTAATTATGAAAGCGTTAGTATTTGGTGCACTGACAGTGTACTTTTTTAACTCCACAGGAAGAGTTAAAAAATTGTGATTTTTAAAATTTTACTATATCCTACTAGGCACTTGTCATCATCTCAATCCTATTTATGGTGTTTAAAAACTCTATTGGTAGTGTAGCAAATAATTTCTCATTATAAAATTGAAAATAATATGCTTAAATACTCATATAACCCCTGATTCGTTACATTCTCCTGAGTTAGTATTTATTTATTTTTTTATCCTAAGTTGATAACCGAATTTTCATTTTGTCCATCATATTAGTAATTTATTATAATGTCGTCATATCTGAGACAAGTGATAGTAAAATTATGACATGTGGCATTAATGACATCACAATGACATCATAATCTAAAAATTATATTAAAAATAAATAAAAATATAATTCATAAAAAATATGAAAAATAAAATCTTATAATTATTTAAAATATTATAAAAATTGAATTATATATTAAAATTTAAAAAATAAAAAATAAAATAAAATATATAAAAAATTAAATATATTTATCGTCTCATCTCAACAAAACAAAAACCCATTCTTTTCTATCATCATTCATCATATGTTTCTATCTAAAAATATTTAATAAATTTGTATATTATTGATTATATATAGTCAGTGTAACATTTTTTCAATGTTTACATTAAATTACATGGGTCGAGTCAAGTCAGGCTTGAGCATTAAATGTTCAAGCTTGAATTCGATTCATATTTTAAACGGATCTAATTTATTTTGTCTAAAACCGTTTTTGAACCTATCCAAGCTCTCTTAAATTTTAGACAAACAGCTCAACGTATGAACATATATAATATACATTACAAGCAAAATTGGATTAACTTAAAAGAATGGAAATAAATTTGTTACATATGCTGGTAAAGAAATGGTGATTTAGGCCCGAAGTAGACCTTTCTTTACCCTAATTAGATGAATAAAAGAAGGTTTGCAAAAGTTACCATGGAGGAAAAACTCAGATAATTGCCGATACATTGCTTCAGTGAGATGAATCCCATCCCAATGTATGTAAGAATCTGGGTCTCGGCAAGTTTCGGCACCCGGCATTCCACATAAATTTTTGAAGCTGAAGTTGAGAATTTTATTGCGGTGATAACCGCAACATGCTTTGACTGCATCTTCAAACCCGAATTTATTGAGGTTTCCGGTGATTACCTTGTATGCATCGAAGTAATCGGCGTACGAAATCGACACGTTTGCGCCTTTTCTTCTTCGAAAACCTTCCAACATGTCTTGGAGGTCGTGGTTGTGGGCTTTTGTTACTCTGTTGATTTTGGCGTTGCAGTTCATGTCGTCTTTCACGAAATGTCGGGACGATTTGGCGAATGGATAGCACCCTAATGCTGGTAGACCTTCGACTACAATGTATTTTGCACCACTATCCAACAATGTCTGCAACAAAATAAAGGAAATTCTCCTGTCATTTCAAGTCAGATCATTTATGGGTTTGGTTCATTTTGAGCTTGAGTTATCTTGAATTGTAAAATTTTTTTATGGCCAAATCAAATTAGATTATATGTAGATTTAAGTTACAAAGTCAGAAATTTATTTTAGGGGTTAAAATTAAATTATAAAATTTTTAAAGGATTAAAGTATAATTATTATTATTGTATAATTTTATTATTTAAAAAGTTTTAAAGGGATTAATTTGAAAAATTAAAAATATATATTTTATGTTTAATTTAAAAAAAAGATATTTTATTATATTTAAAAAAATAGAAATATATTAAAAATAAGTAATAAAAATCAAAATGAGGTAAGGTGAGAGGAATAAAATCTTTCTAGGAGCATAGATAGAGGGGTAAGGGATGGCCTTACCCCCTCCCCTTAATTTTAAATAATTTCATGCAAGTATAATGGTAAATTTGTACTTTGTCCCTTCCTAAATTTATGATTCATCTTTGGCTCCCTTCTAAAATGATTTTCTAATTTTGCCCGTAAATGTATCTAATATCCATAAATGTGGTAATGGTTTTCAAGATTACACATCTATGGTGAAACAGGGTTGATAGTGGAGCAAAGCATGACAGCTATGAAGTGGTGATGGATTTGGCAATATTTATTCTTATCTCGCTCCATTATCATAGTGTGAGATGATTTTGAATGTATCTAACATCAATAGAAATAATGGTAATCGAGTTTTAACATTGACGACAAACTAGAGTAGAAGTCATGAAAATTTATGTCAACAACGAATTTGACAATATTCATAATTGCTCCTATGCATCGTTATCCCCTAAATATACTCACCGCAAGGAGTCTGGAGGTGTGAGCCATAGCCATATCTTTAATCCACCGTAATGAAACTTTAGAGCGTAAAGCACGAACATAGTCATCAATGCCTATTTCTCCAACCCAGAAGAGGCTATTCTCCATATCTGCCTTGCAACTTTCATTGTTTTTTCCCTTACAAGCTATGTCCGAAACAAATTTGTTGTACCATTCTATTTGTGTTTGAAAACTATGGTAACCATCTTTCCACATTAGGGTGCTATTGATCTTATGTTGACTCAAAAACTCCTCCGTAAAAACCGTTGCCCCCGCCATCGCAAAGTTCACCCCCGAACTAAAGTTTGCGTTAATAGATTTATACGGTGGCAATGAAGATATATTAAGAGCATCACGAACGAAATCTATGAGCAACCAACCATTATTCGGTTTTTCTTGACCCTTTTTGAGATTTTTCGAACTGTTCAACAATTGAGCATTTCCGGTGTCTGTATATGAGTCTCCAAACGCGTAAATCTTGTTGAAGCAACCATTAGAGTTGGTTTTAGTGCTGTAGTGGCCTTTTATGTTGATAGAATTGAAATGTGAGGAAGAGGGATCTGTGGAAGGAAGGATTTTGAATTCTTTTATTGGGGTTACAACATGCAAAGCTATAGAGGAAAATGGTAAAGATATGAAGATAAAAGCAATAATCACATGAAAATGGTTTTTAGAAACCATTTTTGGGTGATTGAATTGAAGGTTTTTTTTTTTTTTTTTGTTTTTGAGCTTTAAGGATTTGATTTTTTGTTTTTACACTTTAAAGATTCTTAGCTGTATGCCAATGGAAATGTATTGACTAGAAACCATTTTCATGTGATTGAATTGAAGGGAATTTTTTTTGAGCTTTTAAGGTTTTGATTTTTTGTTTTACACTTTTAAAGAGTATTGCATGTATGCCATTGGAAATGTATGAACAACCTTTGTTTTAGGAAATTGTATGATTTAGGGAAAGGTAAGAAATTATTTAGCGAAATTTAATCTAACATGGCTAATATATATAGCTAGGTTTTAACCAAAAAAAAAAAAATTCACTTACTTGGCATAGTTAAATATATGATATTTGTTCGGATTGAGTCTTAACTCGACTAGCATGGACCTTGTTGTCAATAAAGGAAAATGTGGGTTCAAGTGCGCTGAAACACATTATTTTCCTATTTATGGATTGGGAAGGGGCTTTGGATAGTTTTAGAGATTATGTCAAAAAAAGTAAATATAATCAAATTAATAAATATATATTAATTTTCTATTCAAATTCAATTATATCTTAGCTAATGTCAGAAAATTTGGTTTCAAGGCCAGATTTCATAAAACGAGTTATTTCTTTAGCACTGGGCATATTATACACATGTTTAGCACTGGGTGTGTAACGCCCCAAAAATCCCTTAGATATTTATTTTCGTATGTTTGTGACAAATAATTATCTGCTTTAGAGGCTATGTGTTTTGGGAGTGTCTGGGAGGTCCCAAGTTCAAGCTTTAGCTTGGGCAAAGTTTTGTTTTTAAATGAATAAACCCCTATATCTAATCAGTAGGCTTATAAATATAATGTTGATAAAATATATCAAAATGGGCTTGCTAGTTTGGTGGCTAAGTGGAGTGGCAAAGTGTTGGCGGTCTTGAGTTTGAATCCTGGTGTGCGTAGGGGAGTGTTTCATTTTGCTGCTTGTGCCGTGTGGATGTTCTAGTTTAGCCCAAATACTGAAGAGTTTGAGTGGAATTTGAATTAGGGGTTGAGGGAGGGGTGGACGGTATTGGGGAGAGGATTAAGGGATATGGTGAAAAAATTAAGGAGTGAGGAGTTTGAGAGCATTCAAACTGTGGTTGCAAGTTCTGCTTTCCACTCACTCTTTCATTTCTGATAATTTGCCCTCTGATGTTTCGTTTACCCATTACCGAAATTTTTCTTTTTTTAGTTTCTGAAAGTTCTCTGCCGAAGCTTCTGCTAGTTTCCCTTCCTCTTATTTTGTTTTCTTTTTGCAATTTCAGTTTCCTCTCATCTTCCCAAATATTTCTGATGCTTTCTGTTGTTTCCTTCCTTGCTGATTTTCTTTTCTTTTTTACCCTCATTGTGCTGATTCTGTTCTTACTGCTTTCTGCCGAATTAGTGTTCCTATGGTCTCTCTTTTTTGACTTTCCAGAATATTACTCTTCAAAAAAAGGTGAGCAAATGTTTCCCTTTTCCTTTGGCCGAATCTTCTCCCTCTTTTCATCCTTCCCCTTTCATTTCTTTTTGTTGATTCATTTCTTTCCCTTGCAGCTGACTGCTTTTCCTTCTCTGTTGTTCTGGTTATCATTCTCTACTTCCTGATAAGTTCTTACACTTCGTAGTTAGTACTCTTCTCGCGTTATTGGTAAGTGTAGATAATAAATTGTTATCCTGTTGCCTGATGAATCAATGCTTATCTGATTTCGGTTGGTGCCTAGGAGTTATTCGAGGGGTGGAAGATCGTTAATTGGTGTTTATGTGGGCGAAACCTCCCTCTTTACTTGATTGAAGGTAACGTTGTTGCTAGTTAACACTTGGTCAACTCGTGTGTTTTCGATTGAGTAGGGGTTTAAGTGATTAATTGGTGATTGTTTGGTCAAACGTAGGTTTCAAGGGCTCGAGGCATTCCTTCTCAGTGAGTAGAAACCAGGTGTGTAAACACGACTCTGGAAATGGAAATCGGCGAAAAGCCAGAAAACGTGAAAGTCGACCCTGCACGGGCGTGCGGCCGCCCGTGTGGTAGGCTGTGTGATCGGACACTGGCGTGTGATAGACGAGGCAGGCCATGTGCGATTCATGGGTCGGGCCGAATTGGGCCATGTGGGCCCCACACAAGGCGTATGGGATTATTGGGCCAAGTCGTGTGATACATACGGCTAAGGCCATTTTGGGCCTTGTGGGCCACACGGGCGTATGGGCCTACATGGGCAAATTATATGGGCTTGTGGACCCATTTTCACTGTTTTGACTGCTAAGGTTGCATGGGTCGCCCGAGTCGACTGTGGACCTACTGTAGGGCCGATAAGATTACCTAGATCCCTAATTGACTGAATGACTATTATATCCGTTTACTTTATATATATACATGTACGACTGTATTTTGAGCATGCTGTTAAAACTGTACTGAATACACATATGATACCATGATTTGGCATGACATGATTGTATGATGCATTGTATGGGGATGGGTTTATATGGATCGGAGGAAGTGTACTGAAAGGCTTCGAGCCTAACTTACTGGCAGCTCAGCTGCAAACTACTGTTTAGTGCCGCATTCGGTATTTTTTGGAGTGTAGGGATGGATGAGTTGATTATATCCCCACATGGAGTGTAGGGTTGGACGGAGATGGAGTGTAGAGGCTGGCTGGGTAAGACTTGTATACTGCATAATTTGATACTTGTACTGATTACTGATACTGTAATGGGCCAAGGCCCAAATGCATGACTGCCTCTGTACTGAGATTGGCTAAAGCCCAAACTGGTATTGTCACTGATTCTGAAAAGGGCTTAGCCCAGGCTGTGATTGTCTTCTGTCTATCTGTTTGCTTTATATGGGATTACACACTGAGTTTTCGAAAACTCACCCTTCTGATTTGACTGCACAGGTAGTCCCCGAGCATAGGCGGATCGGTGCGGCGGAGGACTCCGAGGTGGCCACACGACCTAAATTATTTGATTAGTATTTAATAATGATTTTTTATTTTATTTTGGGGTATTTTACTGTAATAATGGCCTTTTTGGATTTTCATGGTTACTTTGGGATTTCTATTGTTTTGATTTACAACTGCTAGTAGTAGGGTTAATCGAGTTTTCAAAAAGAATCAACCGTTTTAACAAAATACACTTAAGTACGCAAACTGATTTAAAAAGCTTCCGCAATAAGTGACGTTTTGAAAATTAACAACGTTTTGAAAAAGAATAATTTTGGGATAATGAACTACGTTTGAAAATTAACGACGCATCCTAGAATTAACTCAAGATTTTGTATAGAGGTTAAATAGAAAAGAGGTTTTTACGACAACTCATTTATTCCGAAAAACACTACCATGTGACACCACCAGATTCGGCCATAATGTCTAGGCCAAGTTTGGGGTGTTACAGGGTGCATCATATTAGTAGATCTCTAGAGTGTTGGGTGCATCCTTCCTTAAGTCTGTATCCGGTTAATAGAGATTAAAACATTGATACAATGTGGATAATACATGAATTGGTATGAGATTAAGTTATGAATATTTCATGACTTGCATTGAATTTGAGACTTGAACAATGATATAAACTGAATTGTAATATTCAAAATCAAGATGTAAAACCCAAAGGGTAAGTTAATATTCGAAACTTGAAATCAACCATGAAACTAGGGGAAATCACTAAGGAAAAGAAATTGGTATGAGATAATAGTATAATGAATTAACAGTATAATTACTTACTTATTATGTTACATATATTGAATTCAAAATATATTAGATCATTAAGCTCGTTGCTTAATGTGTAGATTTATTTTGTTCTGGTGCGCAGGTGACATTTAGGTTTAATGAAGTTCTTGTTTCTTCAATAGCGTCCAAGGCTCTTCTCAACTCAATCCATGTTTGTTCTACTCTTTTGATTCTAGTAGTGTATTGGCATGCACCTAGGAGTAATAATAGTAATTGGAACATTGTATGTTGATTTCTCGATAGATAATACGAATAGGGATAATTTAAGTTAAATATTTATGCTAATCATGTTTGAATGTGTTTAAGTGATAATCTTGTCGTGGTTGAAAAATGAAATAAGGATATTAGTAGTTTCTTCCTTGTCAAGTAATCTAACTTGATGGTTAAGTTTAATAAACGTTGTAGTATGTATGTGTGCGAGGTGTTGAGGTTGTTGTTGTGTGTAAATGATGTTTTGAACAAGAATTTTAAGTCTTTCAAATTATGTTTTTAATATGTTAGGGGTTAAAACTAATGCATTTTGAGATAATTTTCAGATTTAGATAAATTTGTACCAATACAAGAGGTCACTTATATCAATACAACTCATACGTTATGTCCACTACTATAGTAACATAGATTTGTACTGATACATCCCAAGCAAAGCAAAATCCCTCTCTTGCTTTGAGCTGTTTTGACCCCCTAAGACTCATACTTAGTCCTAACTTTCGATCACCTTTAAAATTCAATTTGATACTTCTTCTTTTATTTATTAAAATTCAATTATATATGTGTGTGTTTAATTTAAATTTTCATCTATATATGCATGGAAGTATTTTGAGTTTTTTTTTAAAATAAATGCCATAAAAGAAAACAGAAAATCCTATATTTAAAATAACTAAAACCACGAGGAAGCCACTGTTTTCACCCACGGATTCGCGTTATTTTCCACCAAATCGTATAATTTCAGTTTCATTCCTTACAGTTTACAGTTTACGCGCTTAAGTCCTTAATTCATATTTTTCCTTTAATTTAATTTAGTCCTTATTTCAAATTTAATTTAAATTTTTACGTTTTTTAATTTATTAAAGTCATAATGTATACCTAATTAATTTGATTTATTTTTTTTATTTTTTATCAAATTTTATGTTCGGATGCTATATTTGCTTATTTGTGTTATATTTATTTTTTGATGAATGTATGTTTTTTTTTAAATTAAAGTCATACTGTATACTTAATTAATTTTATTTTTCTTTTTATTTTATGTCCGGATGATATATTTGCTTATTTGTGTTGATATTTATTTTTTTGATGAATGTATCCAAGAAGTCCCTTTCTTTTGGGGATGTGATCAAATTAGTCCTATTATTAAATTAAGAAAATGAATCCCTATACTGTTAAAAAGAATCAAATAAGGGAGGAGTTAACACACTTTAATATATCACCAGACTTCAATCTTATATTTGGAATTTAAATTTCTTCAATCTTTTATCTTTGTATTATGAAATTATGAAGCACACACAAACTCACGACACCCAAAATCCAAATTGTTGAAACAGCAACAATGTCAATCACCTTTACTTGAAATAAGAGCTGACAGTAAAGAAAGTACAAGGACTTCATCTAAATAAAGCAATAAAGTTCAAGGGCTCTTTTCATATTTTAGCCATTTAATTAATTAAAAAAGAAAAGAAAACAACAATCAAGTAAAACATTAAACATCTAACATGTTGTACATAAAATAGTCAAATAATGATGGTTTGAAAATCGTAAATACAAAATTTCTAACAAAACTATTGTAAGAAAATAATACAATTTTCGTATATTTGTTTTTGATTTGAAGCAAAAATGATCCCTTTTTTGCTTTCATATGAGAAAAATCTATAATGCCTCATCTTCTAAGCAAAAAAATATTGCCTTATCTTGAACTATGATGTGATGATATGCCTGCATCTGGCTTTTTGGCGATTATGGCGACGTTCCTCGGGGATATTGCTGGATCAAAAATAGGTAACATTACTGATTCTAACACATCACCTTGTTCCTGGAGAAACAATAATCTATCCAGAAGAATAAGAGTTTCCAAGAGAGGCCCGAAAGCAGCACGAAGTGACCAGTAAATCCCAATAAGGCTCTGCATTCGTGCATCGAACAATTGATCAACATTTTGTGATAATCCTGTTTCCCTAACAAATATGCATATTATCAAAGCAATTCCAAAGTGGCCATTGTGATAATTAATTCTAAATCAAAATTTTTATATTAAAAAAGAATGAACTATTTGTGACTGTATGTTAAATTTCAGACATACTCCAAAAGGTAACAGTAATAAGTAGTTAAGAGAGACATACGTCATAGGGTTCAACTTCCTTCCAAATGCCATGGAAATTTATATCGTCGGAAGGCTTAAGCCCGAGACGACATAATCCAGACTGGCAAAATTTCTCGAAAAGTGAATACTTATTGGTAGACGTAGTCCTTTCACATGTACTACCAGTATGCAAGGACATTTTAGTGAATAGGGCATCCACATCTGACCTTACGCCTGAAGTGTTACCTGCAGCACAAGGAAAAGTTGCAATATCTTATAAATAATTCAAATTTCCCAACCAATCTAATACATGTTGTGAAAAAAATTTGTCCCATGTTTTTTTCCATGCAGGAACTTCACTAGGCAATTACCATAACCATGAAAAGAATGAAAAAAGGGATGGAGTGGAAGGTTATCAAAAGAGCCACAAACTAGTTGTCCTAAAACTTAACATTATGTACCTGCTTCAGATTCCCCACCGTGTGTGACAGAGCAAGCCTCATCCATATTACAAGCCATCTGAGGCAGATCAGAATAATTACTTTCTTCAGCTTGCAGTTCAGACTCAATTATCTTCCTTTGCTGCTTACGGCGCAAAGCCTTCCCTTGGCGCCCAATTGAAGGACTTGTTCCAACTTCAGGGAAATATTTATGCAAAACCTTCGGAAGTTATTGATAATTAGAATAACTAGTTGATATTATGCAAGCAAAATAATGAAAACCCAACAATAAAATCAAGTATCCTGTACCATTTGAAAAGCAGCACGGAAAGCATGCAGCTCAAAATTGTGGAGACCAGCATCTTTTCCTAAACTTTTCCACCTTTCAGCACTCTAAATAAATTAGACATTATTACTCGCTCAATCTTTAAAAGATGACAAAGATAAACCAAAAGCAATATTAGTAAACTGAATAACTGAATCACTTTTCTTGTGTAACCATACACTGTAAATCTACCAAGGTTCTAATTAGGCAGGCAGACTGTTGCAATTCTTTCTGATAGCAGTCAAAGGAAAATTCAGCAATCAAAGAACTGCTTCATATCAAACTTTTATTTGCTTAGCTGTTTTAATAAGTAACATGTTCTTTATACATGCCTGCACATCAGCTTATACTGGTTTAAGGTAATCTTAGCTTAATGGAAGGAAGAGTAAAAAAAAAAACCGCTAGCAGTTGCCATTTGCTAATATTTCTTGTAAGAGTACAAGGAAAGCAAGATCCACATATACCTGACAAGCAAGATCGCGAGAACTTTTTCCAAGAGATAAGTTAACACTTTTTACACCACAACTCATTGGAAAACCATATTGAATTCGAGCATTTGCAAACCCTTCTTCAGATAGTAAGTTGTAGCAACAGCCAATGCTAATAACTGCTCTAACTTCTTCACACTCTAAAAGGGTCCTGATCAATTACATAAACATTCTATTAGATCAAGTACTAATTGAATAATGACACAATACTCAAATATATGAATACATAATCCAGCATTGCATCTAATCAGAAATCAACATCAAATTACAGAGTGCAACATGTGGATATAAGAACTTGAAAAAATATGAAATCAAATACAACCGATATGCGTAAGAACCAGCATTTTGCTCATCTCCTTGAATTTCTCTTTCAAGAAAGTTAAAATTCAACAAACACCCTCATGTCACTATTTCCTTTTCATTGCTGACACTTTAGTCTTTCATTCCCATTGTTCCATTCCATGAATATTTCTCAATGTCATGATCATATAAAAAATATAGCTTATGAAAATTGCATCACCATGTTTTCGTCTTGCAATAACACTCAATGTCAGGATCATATAAAAACTTGAGCATGCTAGTTGTTCATTCCTCCTCCATTAGCCGTTTCTAATACCACCCATTGACTTGTAGCATTACCTTCATATACACACAAATAATATCTTAAAAGGTCTTCTGTAATGGGTAATGGTTCTGGTGATCCCACCTAGAACAAAAGGCCCCATAAGGTCAACCAATGACTAACAATGTCATATATGGAGTATTGATGGAGAAACAACAGCAGCAGCCCTTAAAATGTCAAGAATAGGCTTTGTCAAACTTGAGAAATAGTCCAACTCATCCCACCATCATTAACAATGCATTCTACTGCCTTGTTGTATCCTATAAATCACTGTATCTATAATCATATTCTCAAGTGCATTAGTTACTATTTTTAAACATTTTGCCATGGCAGCATTAGATGCTATCCTTGAAACAACTTTTTTTTTTCAGCCATCATCCTTGAACCAACTTCAATGTCTCATGTGAATTATTTGATCATTGAAGGTTTGAAGCAAAGTTGTGAAGAACCAGAAAAGTAACAACAATGTTTGGAACTTCTTCTTTTTTTTATTTTATTTTTTGATAATGTCACAGTCATAGATTATATACAAGTCAACTTCTCAAGTCTCAACTCTACCCAGAAAAAAAAAAGATCTTTTATCCTTTAGTATAAAAAAGCATATTTTATTGCCATGTCTTGTTATACCCATATACTAAATTTGTAGCAATTCTGTGTAGCTGTAACTGTGTCGTATTGCACCTGTATTGTGTGTCCATGTCTATGCTTCCTAGTCAATCTATTAAATTTGTGCATACAAATTTAATATTTAGACTTAAGCTAGCCTCTATAATTATTATCAATCATCCTAATAGGAAGGCTAGGGAAAATAATAGCTTACAAGCATATTTAGACACTTACTTGAGCATTGTTACTGAGAGATCTCCACAAGCATGAAGGCCAGCCAGAGCCAAGGAACTTCCTCTGCCTGCCAAACCAAGTTCAAGATCTTGCTCAATCGATTTTGGCTGCTCAACATCACCTTTATGCGACGACATGGTGGTCAAGGATTTCAATGTTTCCAGGGACATTATGTTACATGTAATTGTTTGAGGCACATTTAATCTCTGGTTTCCTGATCTAACAGAAAAACGTGCAATCTGTCAACAAGTGCAACGCTTGTAAAAGTAGTGGTTCAATTAACTTAGAAGCATAATTGTGACAAATAAATCCATGCAGATATTAGAAGATAAATTGGAATTGGGGGAAAAAAAAGAGCAGTTATATGCAAAACTTTCTCAAATTTTTTGTTTGTTCAGACAACAAATATCATTGTCAGAACTACAGAGTTTGTTAACGACCAATAAAAAAGAGTGAATAAAGTCATAACATCCAATTTACACAATAGAACAAATTAACTCCAGGTATTTAGTGGGAATTTTTTTCTTAAAGGTAGTCCCTCATATAATCTAGCCATCAAAATAAGAAACATGCACAAGTTTATGTAGGCATCTTTGAAGGTGGCACAAACTAGTCTTTATAATAAAATATAAACCCCCAAGAAGATATGATAAAGGAATTTAGCTCCCTAACATACCCAAATTTCCGCATCTGAGCCATGTAATGTTTCTTGATTCGCTCTGCACGTGCATTTGTAACCTTTCCATGATGGGAACATGCATCTATCGCAACTACAGAAAGCTGGTGCTCGAAGGCAAGGACTTGTGCAAGATAACCCTAGAAAATCATGTTAATCAGGAGAAAGAACCAGATCTCTAGTCTCAAGTGAAGTAAACAACAATATGAAAAAATATTAGGGAACAAAGGGGTTGTACAAGATACCCCTAGAAAGTCATGTTAATCAGAAGAAAGCATTGTTCTGAAGGAACAAACGTAACAAATATCCAAATACTACATTGTCAAACTCAAAATATCCTAAAACATCTTTTCCAGTGCACATCAACTAAACATTATTGAAGCAGCATTTAGATGTATATATGAAGTAAAGAATGACAAAAATAAAATAGACAAGATCGCATTATATACATGCATACATAGAAACTTTTGCCTGCCTAAGTGTGTAAGAATGACTAATAGGCAAAAGCAGCCGATGTAGGCTGCAGGTTGAAGAAAAGAGGCTTTTGTTGCTCCCGGAGACAACAAAAGGATGCAGATTATAATGGGAGGTCCAAAACTAAGGATGTGAAGTTTCAACTAATATGATGCTCGGAAGCATCAGTAATTGAGTTGCACATGAAGGCAACACCTTGTCAAGTTGGTTGAGTGAAAAGCTATTGCCAAAGGATTAGGTGAGATTGATGTCACCTCAGAGCAAGTATGGACTTTGAAAAGGAAATCATAGATATTTTGCCTTGCCTTGAAGTTTGGAGAGGCTTTGTCAAAGGCTTGAGATTCATCAAGATAAAAGACTTGGGACCACCAAAATAGTTGTCACACAAAATCTTGTGCAGATATGACTATGGCAGGAGGTTCGGTAAATGCAACAGTAAGACTGAGTGCCAACAAATAAGGAATGGGAATGCTGCAATAGGTCATGGTTAAGTTGCTAAGTTACAGGGAGAAAAAGACATCCCGAACCAAGAACTCCCAACCCTACCCTCTTTGACCAAAACATGAATACAATAGGCAACATAATAATTGCATCAAGAGTGACGCCCATCACAAAACTGTCCCATTATGCTAATAAACCTATTGCAGTGTAGACCTCATCCATTAAGTCCAATTTGATTAAACAAAACAGGTCAAATCAGTTTTGATGCATTTTTTGTAGGTTGTATCAATTAATTGTTAGATTCCAAGTTGTGGCAAGCTCGACTAAATTAAACAGCCCCAAATTCAGCATTATTCAAATAGAAAGTATAAAAGGGAAAACTTGGGGAAGAAATGTACACCTGACCAGCACCAACATCTATTACTGCATCAGCTCTCACTGCACTCGCAACAGAACTAACAATAGCAGAAAGAACTTCCACCTGTTCACCACAAAAATAAAGTAACTTCGTATATCCACTTTTGTGCAGCACATGCCACATAAGGACATCATTGTTTATGGGAAAAAGAGATGACTTCAATTCCAAAATTGAACATAATAACTACCTCATGTTTCTTCTTTAAATTCATCCCTTGAGCAAGAACGCTATTCAGTGATGTTGGCTGAAAGTTGGGAAATACCTACAACAAACCAGCATGATTTGTATCTTTAGAAAAAAAACTCCTACCACACACTTATTAGAGAATAAAATGAATTATTCTACTTTCATAAAGAACAATTATGCAGCCTACAGTTTATTGATTTGCTCATTTCTTCATCAACATGATTTTGCATTTTAACCTTTTCAATTCCCATGTCGTATCAACCTTTTTTTTTTTTTCATAATAATAGAAAAACAAATACCAAAAACTCAATCACAAAACTTTTTTAAAGAAAGTCAAGAAACTCACCTTTTTCAAGTCCGCTTGTTCGCGAGGATAAACAAGAGATTTCAAAGTAAGAATGAACTCCTTAAGCGAAGTAGGCCAATGATCCTAGCATAAAAAATAATTAGAGACAATTAATTATTAAAATTTATCATGAACAAAAATCATAATAAAAAAGGTGGTTTAATTATGAATTGCATCCTTTACATTATGAAAACTAAGAATTTAGTTCTTTTACTCTAATTTGTCCGAATTTGCTCCTTTTAGTTTACGAAAACTGATACGTTAATCCAATTGGCTAGAAGTGTTTGAACTTGCAATTACATCACTGACTAGAAAATTAGCAGTTCAGCAACTTATGTGCTCGGAATTAGCAAAAATCAATGTAAAGGAACTAAATATACAACAAATTAGCAAAAATCAGCTGTTCAAGTTCATATATTTACTAACAATTGTACTATCTCATTTCTCATAAAGTATAAGGATCAAATTCTGACAAATTAAAGGTATTAGTTTCGCAGTTTTTATAAACTAAAAGGATGAAATACATAATTAGACAAAAAGAAGTAAATTCACCTGGACAATTCCAGAAGGAATAAGGAGAAGACTTTCAACAGATTCATTACTAAGACATTGAAGCCAGTCTTCATCAACAGCTTCCCATAGCCTATCCTGAAATAAGTAACATTAATTAATTAATTAATTAATTAAAATTTGAAAAAATATAAAGGAACTTTCATATATATTTCAGCTAACCTTGAAGAAATTGACAACGTGAGCATTGATTAAGAAAGAGAAGGGTTTAACGAAATCAGCAATGGCTTTAATCCATTCCAAGGTTTCAGCTGCAGTATGGCATGAATACTTGCACTGCTTCGCCATTTCTCAATTCTCACACTTCCACAGCTCTTCGTTTCGAAATATCTGCGTTTAGGGTTTGGGGCCATTGCTCAGCCCGGTTTATTGAAATCTGCAAATGGCTTTGATCCGTTCCCCAATCCTCCACTTCTGGGCCAACACGGTTTATGATAAGGTACTAGGAAAATAAAAGTAAAAAGACGGTAAAACTTAAAAATTACTGTAAAGACTTTGTATTAAGGGTGTAATTGCATTATCTTTTCTATTCAGAAAATAGTAAATTAGACTTTGTACGGTAGGCTATTAAAATATTCATCGATTTTTACTATTAAAATTTAGTCATTATACGTTAGCATGATGTATTATTAAAATATTCATCTATTTATACTGTTAAAATTAGGCTTTGATATAAAGTATAGTGATTAATTTGCCTTTTTTTTTAATAGAAGGGCAAAATATAATTTAACTTATAATGTAGAGGCCTCCATGATACTTTTATCGAATAAAAGTATTTGATAGTGGGGTATGGCATTTTAATTGTCCCGACACCAATCCGATTCCACGTCCTCTTACATTAACAACAATATCCATCTCATACCAATCGAGCTAAAACTCAATCTACCAATCCCTATATTTTTAAAATAAAATTAAGTTGATAAAATTGATAATGGTGTTAATCAATATCATTCAAAATACCAACATGATATTGACAATGATAACTACAACATAATAAAATAATGATTTTTTTTAATATGATGTAAATTTTTGTACATGTTATGAATGTTAACATTTTTATAAAAGCTAGATGTCACGTTTTGTTATTGTTAAATACTAATTAATTTAACAAATAAGATATAATTAATTATAATTAATAAGATTAATGCTTAAGGACACATTTTTAATCGTATTTAAAAGAAAAAAATAGTTAAGATAAAAATTATAAAAATTTAATTTAAAATATTAAAAATTTGCACCTACTTATACGAGCCAATATGCACTAGTATAGAATTGACATCCTTACTTTATACATACTAATTTCTAATGTCACATATGGTGCTTGTTAGTTTATATGTTTAATATTTAATTAATTTTTAGATTTTATATTTTAATTGCAATAATTAACGTAAAATAATATTTCTTATTTGAATTATTGAGTATAATTAAAATATATTAACTTATCGATTCAAATATTATAATAGAAAATTTTCAAATTATAATTAAAGCATTTTTAACATAACATAATATAGTTTAAGTTTATGTAATTAATACAAGGTAACATCATTCAAAACAATAGTTGATTAACATAATTAACTCTAATATGTTAATTAAGTGATAATTAATATGCATAGAATTATTGAGCTATTAAAATTATTGTTGAATGGTCATCTCTACCCGAAGGCTCTCATTTTCTTTCTCTTTTATAGTTTAATTTATTTTCATGAAATAACTGTGAACGTCGCCAATTTATGAACAAAAGATCAAATAGATTTCTTCATCGATTTCCGACATTAACCGCCAGATTAACTTGAATCTAAAGTAAATTCTTCTACTCTAAAAAAAATTGATCCCTTTGATCTTTTTTCAATTTAAAGTTAGTCGGGTGGGGCAAATTGGTCAATTTTGACCTAAATTTATTGGTTAATTTGGTTGGTTATCAATTTTTAAATTCTAGAATCAAATCGATCGAAAAAATCAACTTATTTTACATCATTTTTAAATTATTTACAATATATTTATATTTTATAATATATAATAGATATATAATCATATCAAATCAATCCAATAACCCTAAACTCAACCCAATAACCCAGTATCGGTAAACCAACCTAATCAAAGTCAATTTAATTTAATCGGTTTTCTCAACTAAAATCAGTTGGATCAATTTAATCGGAAAAAATTCTACCAAATAAATCGATTACTCTCACTATTCACCAAGTAGACTTCAAAAGAAAAAACAGTTAACTCGAATAGAAACTTTGAAATACTTCAGTGACTTGAGTGTAATTTACCCAAAAATATTATGCATTTGAATCTATTGCTACAGTAAGTATTAAATAAAAGTTAGTTCATTGAAAGAGACAGATTAGATAAGCCCAAAATGAATCTGGTCAAACACCGAAAAATCCTGATCAAACGCGCATTTTCCGAGCGTGTACCACAAACCCACAAAGATCCATTCAACCCCCAAACTCATCGACAACAGTTTTGTCAAAAAAAAGAAACAGTAAAAAACCAGAGAGATCCCATATCAGATTCATTAAAAAAACATTCATAAACATTAAAAAAAATGCATATATACATCTAAAATTCTACAAATTTTTCACATGAAAATGTTAAAAAGGTCACTTACTACTGCCATTAATTAATGCTTAGAGGGAAAAAGCTTAAGTTATTATTACCAGACCAGTCATTTAGTTTTGTTTCTTCCACCATTTGTGTTCTTTTGTGGTGAAGAAGATGAGAAGAACCCAAAAACATTCAGAACTGGACTCACCCTAACGTTAGCTGAATATGATCTTTCAATCCCTCTTTGTTTAAGCTTTGGACGACCACCAT
Source organism: Gossypium australe (assembly GCA_005393395.2). NCBI lineage: Eukaryota > Viridiplantae > Streptophyta > Magnoliopsida > Malvales > Malvaceae > Gossypium > Gossypium australe. The sequence goes on along the minus strand of CM016621.1, from coordinate 2,273,884 downwards.
TAAAGCTACTTGGACTACTTGAACTCCTTTCTAAGCTTTGAAACATGATTTTCCCAGATGAGTTCATTCTCGGACTGTCACTGGTTCTGTTCCCGCCGGCGGAAGTAACAACTGGTGTTTGGTTGTTGTTGATGGTGTCGGACCCAGAGTTTGGTTTGGGTTTAACCATTCTTATTCTAGAAGGAGCAAAAGGGTTAGGACTGAAACTTGGTTTGTTGTTGTTATCAGAATCAAGTGATAACCTTGGGAGATCTTCATGGGTGGAAGATGAAGAAGAAAGGGATAGTCTTGGGACTGAGTCGTGATTATCCGAGTTGTCCTTCAACAATGGTAGACTCAGTGATGACTCAGCTGTTGATGAAGATGATTTTTTAAGGAATTGTTTAAGAGATTTGGGGTTTTGATTAGTGTTGTTTTGTTGGGTTGTTTTTCTAAGACCCAGAATTTCTCTCCACTTGCTTGAACCTTTAGGAGCTTTGCCGGAAACTTCCGGTTCCGTTCGACGGCGAGATTTGGGTGTTTCAAGGGAGGAAACATTGGCCGGAGGAGGGTGTTTGGGAGCTGAGAAATGTAAAGGTACGAGCTTACCGTCTGAGAAAAGTTCATCAGCTGGTAGCATAGTGACGGGATCTTCTTCGAGTCTGAACTCAAAATCACCACCTGCAGCCGTGTCTTGAATCTCCGGCGACGAAACGTAGGGAGAATAAGGTGGCGTGGGATGGAAATTGGTCTCCGGTGAGACGACGGTGAGGTTGTTAACACAAGCAGAAGCCATTGGGAAGAAGAAGAAGAAGAATAAATAAAGGAAGGAAGGATATTTTTTTTTACATTAGAGAAATGGGGGTTTGTTTTGGATTTGGTTTGACTTGGTATTTTAGGGTTTGGGAGATATGATAAAGCTGCAATTTATTTATAATATTTATCAGATATCCTATAGGAGCTTAAATATAAAATGAGATAATCTCAAATTTAGTCCTCAATGTTTATATTTGTTTATTTGACTCTTATTCTTTTTTTTAGTTAAATTTGATAATTAACCTTTTAAAAAAAGTCAAATCGCTTTGTTTTAACAGAAATGCTTACTATTTTTTTAACAATATTGACGTGATAATATATTATTTTTTATGTTAAATATGACTCATATTTCAGTCAAATTTGAGAAATAATCTTTCAGTTAAACTCTGTTTATTTGTTTCAATCAAACTCTGATTAGTCTAAATTATTTTTTTATTATTTGACCTATGAATTAGCCTATAAATAGGCTCTTTTACAACCTTAGAAAATACACCCCTTAGATATTAGAACTCATAACACAGTTAGAGAATTTTGTGTTTACGTTTTGAGGGATCTTTATTTTCGAGTTTTCGGGATTTAGTTTTTATCTCCATCTTTTTGTACTCTTCGTTCTTTTGTCATTATAGTAAAATTATATTTGTCCGTGGTTTTTATCCTTTTTGGAGGGGTTTTTCCATGTTAAATTTGTGTGTTCAACTTCTCAATTCATTCCATTTTTTTTTACTTGTTGCTTAATCGGGTCGATCCCAACAAGTGGTATCAGAACTAGTTCAATTTTCATAAATCAGCCCATTCAGAGATGGCAGCAGCAATGTTTGAAATTGAGAAGTTCGATGGTGAGACAAATTTTAATATGTGGCAATTTCGGATGATGGCAATTCTAGTTCAAATCGGCTTGAAAAAGGTTGTTACTGGGAAAATGCCTAAGAATCTAAATCAAATAGAATGGGAAGAGTTTGATGAAAAGGCATTGTTTGCAATCCAGTTGTGCCTCGCGAATACGGTATTGTAGGAGGTATTGATGGAGAAAACCTCATCCGCCTTGTGGAAAAAGGTTAGAAACTCTTTATGCAACTAAGTTTCTAACTAACCGTTTAGTGTTGAAACAACGTCTATTTACGTTTCGCATGAACGAATGTGAGCTTCTTAGAGATCACATCAGTCAATTCATTACTCTTTTAAATGATTTAAGGAATGTTGAGGTTCATATTGACAATGAAGATCAGGCTATGCTATTATTGTGCTCTTTACCTCCTTCATACAAGTCTTTCAGGGAGACCCTCATTTATGGCAGAGACAAACTCTCGTTCGAATATGTGAAGGGTCATTTATTGAATAGAGACAAACTCGACAATGAGTTTGGTTTGGATAGCAAGGTAGATAAGCAAGCTTCCGTTTTGGTAGCATCAAAGAAACGAGACAAAAGGTGTCACTATTGTAAAAAGTTAGGTCACATCAAAGCATATTGTTATAAATTGCGAAATAAAAGAGTTGCTGAGAGTAACAAGAAAGATGTAACTGGTGCTAAATTGGCCGATGAAAGCAGTGATGATTTTTTGTTAGTGTCAACGAGCGATAACTCCAAGCTCACGTCCGAGTGAATCCTAGATTCGGGATGTTCTTTTCACATGTGTCTCAATAGAGAATGGTTCTCCGTATACAGTTCGGTTGAAGGTGGAGTTGTGCGCATGGGAAACGATTCATCTAGTAAGGTAATTGGTATTGGTACTGGTACTGTTAAAATTAGGATACACGATGGGACGATTAGGACACTCTCAGATGTCAGGTATGTACCTGATTTACGAAAGAATCTCATCTCCCTGAGTATTTTAGACTTGAAAGGATGCAGAATCAATATCGAGTCGAGCGACATTAAAGTATCTCGTGGAGTTCTCGTTTTGTTAAAAGATAAAAGAACCGGCAATCTTTATATTCTGGAAGGTTCTACAGTGATCGGTGAAATTGGATGTCCCTTGTCCATTACGGAGTTGAAGTCAACTCGTTTAGAGCGGAGGCAACTTGGTCATAGGAGGGAAAAATGTATGACCGTTTTGTTGAAGAGATGTTCTCTTTTGGATGCAGGTTTTGAAAAGTTAGGGCATTGTGTTCGTGAAAATCAGACTCGGGTTAGTTTTAATTTGGCAGAGTACAAGTCGAAGGCTAGAAGTCTTCCAGTTTCTAAACACAGATTCGACTCAATTAATTCCCTGCATAGTTCGAGATAGGCCCGTGGCGGGCTTTGGCAAAGATGGCATTGTGGAAATATGAGTCAAGGTGGAGATTTGTTGAGTATGACTTCTATTTCAGTCAAATTTGAGAAATAATCTTTCAGTTAAACTCTGTTTATTTGTTTCAATCAAACTCTGATTAGTCTAGATTATTTTATTATTATTTGACCTATGAATTAGCCTATAAATAGGCTCTTTTACAACTTTAGAAAATACACCCATTAGAGGTTAGAACTCATAACACATTCAGAGACTTTTGTGTTTACGTTTTGAGGGTTCTTTGTTTTTAGGTTTTCGGGGTTTAATTTTTATATCCATATTTTGTACTCTTCGTTCTTTTGCCATTATAGTAAAATTATTTCTGCCCGTGGTTTTTATCCTCTTTGGAGGAGTTTTTCCACATTAAATTTGTGTGTTCAATTTCTCAATTTATTCCGCTATTTTTTTTACTTGTTGCTTAATCGGGCCGATCCCAACATTTTATATGTCAGGTCAATTATAATTTAAAAATATAAAAAAACTTTTAAAATTTTAGAAAAAATTGGACGGAGTATATATGTATTGCCATGCAGATTGTTGTGTTTAAAAATTTAACATTTTAGTTAAATTTCTATTAAAAAACAATAATTTGACTCTCTTTTGACTCTTTTTAAATAGTTGAGGATCAAATTTAGTTAAAAAAAGAGAAATAACTAAATTGACAAAAATGTAAACTTTAAAAGTTAAATTTGACATTATGTCATATAAAATTAACCCTAAAACTATATTATTTTTCTTAGCTAGATACTTAAAGATTTTTTTTATTATCAAAATTATACTTAAACTATTAATTTTATCTCAATTTACATTCAAAACATAATACGCTACATATTTCTATTGGACATTGTATGATTTTGAATAAAATGAAGCGAACTCGATAATTTAGGTACCATTTTCCACCAAAAATACCTAAGTAAAAAATAGTGTAATGCGATAGCAAATTTTGTAATTAAACCTTTTTAAAATCAAGATAAAACTAGAAGGCTAAAGTCTTAAACAAATTAAATAAAAGATAAATTTAATTTAAATATATTTAAAATTTAGATAAAAATTATAAATCATTTTCATCTTATTTAAATAAAACTTAAAGATAAAATTAATTTAAATATATATATTTAAAAATTAGATTAATTTTTTTTATCTTGGACTGAGTTAATAACTGTAGTTTTTTTAATCTTGTCTAAATTTAATTCAATGGTTAGATTTTATTTTAATTATTTCTATCATTGTACTTATAATTGTATTATAATTATACTAACCATCACACTATATTTATTTATGTAAATTATTTTTGGTTAATTATAATAATAAAGAAAATCCGAACCACCAATATGATTTGAACCCAAGTCACATTTGAAAAGATAAATATCTTTTACTATTAGACCATCATATGATATTCTATTTTTTTTGTAAACCTTCAAAAATAATAATCAAATCAAAGTTAGATACAATTTAATAAAGCGAAAATGAAATAAATTTAATATATGGTCAGTGGTAGGCCTTTCTTCATATTTACTCTACCCTGCATGGATAAATTTTTTAGTTTTTTTTTTTTTAATATCTTCTAAATTTAAGCCAATAATATTTGGTTTGACTTGGCCTCCAATCTTATTTCTAGGGACCAACAAGATTGAGTTGGGTTTTGTTGGATTCGATTTTAAATTCTTTAAAATTATAAATATCTTCTTCTTCTTTTTAACTTTTCTAAGCAAAATAAAAATTAATTATAATATATTTTTAAAAAAATACAGTATTTTAAAGAAATTTTTATTTTTATATCATAAAAGTTGAAACAATTATAAATTAAATAAAAATAGAATTTAATTTAATTTTAATTTTTATTTTAGAAACTATCTTAACACCAAACACCATAGTTAGATTTGATTTTTAATTTCTCTTTTTTGCCTTACGATCCATATTTGGAATTTGTGATAGTATCTCCTAACAATATTGTCTCCGAGGTTCAAATATGCATTTTCTCCTTAAGAGTGCAATATACTTTACCGTTACATCAAACCACAATAAAAATGGAAGGACTAAATTCTAAATATATAAAGAATGGAGCTACTTTAAGAATATTTTAACCAAAGAGAATTAGGTAGAAGTTGTAATTTTAGTTAGTATAGTTGAAGTTATTGGTAGATATCATTAATGCTTTCCAATTGAGAAGCTAAATTGGCAATAGTGGGTAGTGCTTAACTTAGCCTTTTAGAACTTGCAAAATACACAAGGAAGGAAAACTGGGTAAGGCAGAACAAATGTGACTAAAAGATGAACACAATTAATTGAATCAATTATAAACACTTAATTAGACAATTAATTAATTCAATTTCAACAAACCATTTGATGAGAATAATTTTGGAAAAGAATAATTATACTCTTTTAACTCAAATTATTTAATTTTTTTTTTAAATTACAATAACAAGGTAAAATTCAAACAATAAACGTGTCTAGCACAATTCGAACCCAGGCCACACCTAGAGCGGTGAACACTCTCGACTATCAGATCAACACATTGGGTTCAATTTTTTTAAACATTTTATTAAGTGTCATGAATTAATCATATACCAATTCGGTTAAAAAATTATTAAACCATTATTATTTTAAAAGGTAATTAATATTATTATAAGGGTATTTTTATCTTTTCATATTTTTATATAATATTAAAAGATCAATTGAAAAATAATACTCAAAAATCAAAGACAATACCAACAAATTCATATAAAAACCTCCTACCACTCTACCAATAATCACTCATTGAAACAATTTTATAAATCCTTTCTTTAATATAAAATATTTTCATTCACTCACATTTTTGGTGTGATGAACTCTAGTATATATCAAGTTAATGGCTTAATATAACATTTGGTACTTGAACTTAACATTTTTTTTAATTTGATACTTAATCTTTTTTTAATCTAGTTTCGTACCTGAGTTTGACTCTTTTCCTAATTTGGTACCTAATTTTTTTTTGTTTAATTTGGTAGCTAAACTTATCAAGCGTTATACAAATCACTCCAATATACTAACAATGTTATTTTTGTATGATGTAGCAAAAATAATCAATGTATGATTGACATATGACAGATGCCATGATATTTTTTCTTGTATTTTAAATGTTCTATTACTTTTAGTTTAATTAATTTATTTCATTTTATTAATTTAAAATAATGAATTTCTTTTACTTTTGGTTTTTTAAAACTATTATTTTCTTATTCAACATCAAATTGTTAAGCATAATTCAATGCATAAATTTTTAACACGAATTTCTTCTAACACTAACGATATTTTTAGCATAACACGAATTTTTTTAACACCATTAGTGTTTTTAGGGAACTTGTATAATATTTAGCAAGTTTAGGTACTAAATCAGAAAGAAAGTGCTAAGTTCAGGTATCTAATTGAACCCTTAAAAAATTTAGTTACAAATTAAAAAAAAAGTGTTAAATTCAAATACCAATTTAGACAAAAAAAAACAGTTTAACTACTAAATTAGAAAAAAAAATTATTAAATTCAAATGCTAAATATTATATTAAGCCTAATCATATTTTAAAGACTATAATTTAGACCAAATTTACATGCCAATAATTAGTGACTGCAATGTTTATTTAATATCAAAATCACATATTTTGTCGGGCATCGACATTATTGTCTATACAAGAGAATATAGGTTCGAACGTATTGAAGTGCGTTAATCTTTCTATTCAAATATTTAAAGATTATGAATAATTCTAGGCCATATTGGATGAAAGCAATATATTTTATATTTTATATAATTTTAAAATTAAATAATTTATTTAATTAAGACAATTAAGTAAACTGTTTACTCGAAGATTACATCCATTTGACCTCTGTTCTTTTATTATTATTAAATTAGGCATAGCAAGGGCGTAAGTTGTTAAGAAGTTAATACAGGCAGGCAATGGTAGATGTCAAGTTTGGTGTGCTGAAAATGAGGGAATGCAATATTTTTTTTAGTAGCTGTCACTGAGGGTTTATAAGGAATATATGGAGAGTAAAATTAATTTAGTATATTTTTCTACTATTAATATTTTAACGATTTAAATCTCAAATTTCATATATATATATATATATATAAATTTAACATAAAATAATTTTTTTACTACTTATTTTATGTAAAAAACTTTCAACTGTTTAACAAATATTAATATATATACACCTTTTTAGATTAATATGATATAGATATAGGATTGGTTTGAAATTTTGCATGCATAAATTTGGGTTTAAGACTTAGAGTTTTTATATCGATAAATTCAATAGTTGAATCTTTAAATTATTAATTATGCAAAATATATGAAAAGGTGTAAAACCTTTTTACCGGTTACATCCCTTTTTTTTACGATTAACCTTTTAACAATCTAATCGCTTAATTTATCGATAAAATTGTACTTGTCATCCATGCAATTTTTGAACCTATTTGATATCTTTATCATTTCAATATTAAAAAGAGTATATTAATATTTATTAAACAATTAATAGTTTTTTACATAAAATAAATAATTAAAAAATTATTTATCTAAAATTTTACATGCACGATCTATATGGATGGAATGTGAAATATGGCGGTTGAATCATTAAAATATTAATCGTGCAAAAAAATAAAATATATCCCTCCTCTCTCTCTCTCTCTATATATTTTTATATATAAATAAATTTTTAAAAAAGTCAAAAGTAATTCAATGAAATTGATTTTTACTGCTATTTAATTGAATTCAATCTAAATTTTTATATAAAATATTAAAAAATTAAGGGTATATTTGGATAGCACAAAGTGATTGAATTCAGGGGCGAAGCCAGAACAATTGTTTAGGGGGTCGGATAAAATTTTAATTTTTTATAGTTTATATCTTTATAATTTGTAAAGGATTAAATTAAATTTTTATAATTTTAGGGGGGCCAAAGTGCAATTTTACCTTTACTAATTTAAATTTTTTTAAAAAATCTAAGGGCCTAAATAATAATTTTACATTTTAGGGGGGCCAGGGCCCATGCCAGCCCCCCTGGCTTCGCCCTGATTGAATTGAAATGTAATTATTAAGGTAGTAATTACAAGAGACAAAGAATTGTAATTTTCTAAATGTTTTTGACCGACAGAATATAATTACATTGTAATTCCCTGATTTGGCAGTACAAATTATAATTATGCAGTTACATAATTTATATATATTAAAAATATTAATTACTATAAAAATGTCAACACGATAAAAAAAAATCTAAACAAGTAACAAAAACTGAAATAAAATCATCATATATAATATGTTAGTCTAAGAAAGCAATCGGTAATATAATTACTAATAAAAATAACAAGAAAAATAAACATCATATGCAATTTTATCTAATTGTTCTAGCATTTTATATTTGTTGAGTTATTACTGATCATCATCCACCTACAAATGAAGTTATGAAGTATGATCCAACATTGTTATTATTATTATTATTATTATGCTATAACGAGTGATGATGTTAATGTGAGAAATAATTTTTTAGAACATTAAATATCCTTTCAGACACATTTCAAAGCTAAATTAGTAAATAATTAATAAAAAACTAAAAAAAATAGTAAATCAGTCCAACCATTTTAATTGTTGATTTTTGTCCTAGTTTTCGATTTTTACCAATTCCTAGCAGTTTTCGAGTTAGTCGATTCAACCCCTTTGTTCGCACCGTAATATAGATTAGTTTTCAGCCTGTTCGATCCAATAACGCATGTCACATCATTATATCTCGATAGAATCCAATTTCAAATATCAAAATGAACAAAAAAAAAAAATATAGATACCAAAATGAGTTTAATTGCGAAAGTTAGGATCAAAAATGATATTATCCATTTCTAGAAGACGTAATTGTTACGGTGGTTGAATACCAACAATACAGTGAGATTGAGGTCCCAAAATATGACCGGAAGTAAGAGAATCCAGTGACCTCTTATTTTGACATTTTTGTCTTTATCCAGCTGTTCATTTCCATTGTTAAATGTATATGTTTTTGGCAATATATGAATCATTCAAGTTTGGTGTGCTTGTCATTGAGTTAGCTGAAAATGAGAGAAAGCAATACTTTTTGGGGGTTTGATGTTCATCTTTAAACTTTATTGTCCCTAAATTCAGTACAGGTTAATTCTGTGCCGATTCCATCGTCACGAGACTGAGAGTTACTTTAAGACGGATTTGCTCGCTTTGATCGATGTCTCACTATCGCCTTGGCGTTTTCCGCTCGCCCATGTTCTAACCCCACTCTTTCGCTTGCTTGCTTGCTTGTTTTTTATCAACAATGAAGGGGTTAAACCTTAGTACAGTTTTCTCCCTTTGTTGCTCATTCATTCACTTCAAGTAAATTCTTATATAAAAAATATCAATGTTTTAAAATTTTGGGTAAACTACACAGGTCACTTAATTATCTTTAACTAAAAAAAATTACAATTTGATCATTTAATTGTTTGAAAGTTTTTATTTAAGTCATTAAACTATTCAAAAGTTTTTATTTAAGTCACTTGACTATTAAGTTTTTTTTTTTTTTAAAGTTTCGACAGCAAGCTCCAAGTGACGATTCGATGATTGGTACAATTGATCAATACCCATCGACAAGTAGAAGAATATACCTTAGACCTAAGTCAATCTAATGGTCAGTGTCGAAGATTAGAGAAAAAAACTGTTTGAATTTTGGTTCGTAGATTTGTGATGTCTAAAACTGTTTCATGAAAAAAAAAAACTAAACTATAGAAGAGAAGGGAAAGAGAGCTTTCGATTGGTACAAGTAGTGCGAACAGAGAAAGTCATATAGCATTGGTTTTAACAGCTCAGTGACTTAAATGAAAACTTTTAAATAGTTCAATGACCAATTGTAACTTTTTTAGTGAAGTGACTAAAACAAAAATTTACCCATAGTTTAGTGACTAATGGTGTAATCTACCCTTAAAAAATAGGGTAAAATAACTAAGATCATTGAACTATTAGTAAGTTTACATTTTGGTCACTCAACTTTATAAAAAATGGTCACTGAATTGTTTGAAAGTTTACACACAAGTCATTGGACTATTCGAAAGATTTTGTTTAAGTCACTGAATTATTAAATTTCTTTTAAAAGTCCAACTAGAGAGCTCCAAGCGACGATTTGATGATCAATACGGTGGATTAGTACCCATCAACGGGTAGAAGAACATACCTTAAATCCAAGTCAATCTGACTATCAATGTTAGAAATTGAAGAAGAAGGCTGCATGAAAATTGGTTCATAAATTCATGACGTTCAAAGCGGTTTCATAAGAAAAATTTGAACTATAAAAGAGAAGAGAAAGAATAACTTTTGATTAGTGCAAGCAGGTGCGAACGAAGAATACCATATATCATTAATTCTGAACAGGCTAATAACTTGAATGAAAACTTTTGAATAATATTAATAATTCAATAAACTCAATTATAATTTACCTTAAAAATTAAAGAAAGACCAAGGTCCTTTTGAATTGCACTAAACTTTTAGTTCACTGAGATTCAACAACTGATGTTCCAAAATTTGACTGGAAGTAGGAGGGTCCATTGTTATATATATATATATGGCAATAAATGAATCATTCATTCAAATTGATGATAAGCTAAGGAAAGAAGATGAAAGGATCCCACAGATGCCTCAAAAGTCAAGCAAACATAACAAAGCAACAAACAAAAACAAAACACAAAGCCACATAACATGATCATAATCCTTCTGGTCGGCAGAATTTAGTGCACTGTGCACATCAATTTTCTAGAGGTCAAAGCCTTGACCTAAATCCACCCTCAACCAGAAATTCACTTGGTGGCTCCACAATAATATGGTTTGTTGGAAAGATAAAATGCATAAACACATTCAAAATTATGTTAAAATATATCACAAGTCTGTTTAATTTTTAAAATTTAGAATTTAGTTTATGTATTTTTATTTTCAAGAATTTAGTCTTTTTATTTTTCATATTACAAAATTTAGTTCTAATTGTTAACATTGTTAATTATTTTGTTAAATTTGTTGGAGTGTCAATTTTGAAATTAAAAAAATACTCGCTTGGTAGCCATGTCATTTAAAAAAATTGATGTTATGAACTTGAATTTAACAAAAAAAAATAGTGTTAACAGTCGGACTTGAATTTTGAAATTCAAAAAAATAGAGAGACTAAATTCTTAAAAATAAAAGTACAATTACTAAATTCTAAATTTTCGAAGAGTACAGGGAGTTATGACATTTTAACCAAAATAGTATTTATTTTTGGTTTAATGTACCATTTGGTACCTGAATTTGGCTTTTATATTCAACTTGGTACCTGAGTTTGTTTTGTCCCAATTCGGTACATGAGTTTGGCTTTAATGTTCAATTTGATATTCAAACCAAACGACATCACGTGGCCCAATGAAAAAAACTTAAGTACCAAATTGAACATTAAACCCAAACTCAGGTACCAAACTGAGACAAAAAAATCACAAGTATCAAACTAAAAAATTTCAAACTTAAGTATCAAATAGAATATATATAATACACTAACCTTAATTTTTTTCCACTATTTTTTATTAAATATCAAAGAGAATATCTATAAGTCATACAATTAAATACTTTTTTATTAAAAAATCTACAAACTTTGTATTATTAAATTTCAAAAAAGGTTTTCTAAGAAGGATTATTTACCTTTCGGCAAGATATGTCTAATTAACTGTACATTTAGCAGCCCAAAAATGATTTTGCTTAAAGTTGATCACATTTTATTTATTTGGTAAACAATCTCGTCCCCTTTGATTTTCGTGGGTTCATATCTCAAAATAAATACTTAAAAGAATGAACTATAAATGTTTATAAAAACTATAATAGTAGGACATTTTATATTTTTAAAAGATGTAAATTCGAACTTTAAAAGTAATATTGTTAAAAGTAACAATTACGAACCTTGAATATAAATTATAAAATAAACAAAAAATACTTAAAAAGTAAACATTTATAAAACCAACACGTATGGTTAAGGACTTTGATCTCTCTTGAAAAAGATATTAAGTTCAAATTTTATGGATGAAAAAGACAATGAAATAACTTAAGCTTCTATTTAAGGATTTGACCCAACTCGACTTGTGATATAATCAAAATCCAATATGACAAGTCGACACTAATATCATCCCTACAGGCATTAAATTTTGTTGAGTAAATAAGGTTAGGTAAATTACAGTTCGGCAAAAAAAAAAATTGAATTTAAAATTTTCAACAAGTAATTAATTCAAGGTTAAACGACACACCCCATTATAGAAAAATTCATTTTAGGTATTCAAAATAAAAAATTTACAATTTAAGCACTCATACTATATAATTTAGTCATTTTGGTCACTCCTGTTAAAATCACAAATGACAAGTTGATATGACAGTTTAAAAGTCGATGTAATAACAAATTTAAACTTCAACTTTTACATATTATATTGATTTAGTCATAATTTTTAAAAATTAACCCTCAAAATTTACAAATATTCTCAATTTTATCCTAATTTTAAAAAAATCAAAGAAATATATACAAATACATAAATATCTTAAAAAATATAATAAATTTAAAAATATATAAAAATAATATTGTTGACAAAATAATAATATAAAATTTAAAGATTTATAAGAATCCATAAATATTCAAAAAATATAATAATGAATTTAAATTTTATATTAATATTAATTTTTTTTTAAAAAAAACCCTCCCTCACCCAGTCCCTCTCCCAAACTGCTCTCCCCTATAGGAGTGACCAAAATCACCTGAGTTAATCCTATACCAATAGCAAATTTAGTAAGAGCTTTCAGGTGAGCAAGTGAAAGCTCTAAACCCGTTTCAAACAGCTGAAAAGGAAAATGTATAATAGTTACAAGGTATTCTACAAGTAATTTGCAACTCAAGAAAGCCAAATAATATAGAAAATGCCAAGAAGACGGCCAACCGGGAGAGGCGACGGTGGGGAGAGAAAGAGGGAAGGGAGAGCCGTGGTGGGGGGAGAGTTATTATTTTTTTATTTTTAACCGATAAGCCTTTAATTTATAAAATGAAAAATTACACTTATATTCAGATGTTTTACTATATAACATGATATATTAGCAAAAATATATATTATCCAACAAAACAATTATGTACAATCATCAAAGGTGGAGCTAGAAAAGCCATGAAAAAAAGCCTGCCTTCACACACTATACCATATCATTAAGAACATAGAGCCTGAGTTTCCAAACAAAATATAGGGGTAGCTCATCCTAGCCAAGAACTTCAAATGACATTATAATAATATATACATGCATACATATATAGTAGAATAAATAGGGGCAAAGAAGAATCCAACAGCCATTCTTCCATGAAATTAAAAAATCACAAACAAGATTCAAACCAAAAGCAACAATGCTACCAATATTAAAGCTAAAATCACCATTTTAGTCTCAAAGCCAACACCGTCATAATCATACCTTCCGGCATGGGGACTCTTCCAACAGAGAACAACACATGATCCATCCCACCTCCTTGGAAAATAATACTCGGAATGCGGGCAATCTTCTGTACTGAACCATGTACATACTAACTACATCTCTAGACAACAGAGCATCAAAATAAGCTCCAATGTATGGAAAGGACCCAAGAATATCAAAAATATCTCACCAGGGTTGTATCACAATACACATTGGCCAACTTGTATGTCTTGCTAAAAAAGCAGCATGTTATTGAAGATAGAAGAACACTGACTAGTAAGACTAAAATCTGGAAGGGGTTATCATATCAACCTTTACTTTAAATATCCTCGGAGAGCTCCACCGTAGCTGCATGAGGCAATGGTATCGCTAATCGCATTCCTTCCAGCACATGGCATCATTTGCTCATATAATACTTCAATGTGTGAATTCAAAACTTCTGCCATCATGACTGTCCTACAACCAAAGACCGCTGAGAGAGATCCAATATCAACTTTTTCTGCTGGCCGTTGATGTGGGGTAAACATGCATGTAAAAGATCAACTGGCATTTCTCTTTTAATTGCTTTTGTAACATCTGATTCATCGATGGCCATATTTGGTTTGACCTGCATACACAAGGACTGCATCACAGTATCATATTTGTTTATGCAATACTTGGTAAGAAGGTTAAAGAATTCGTCGAATGAGGCCTTCCAAAGAGATTGATTGGCCATATTGTAATTGCCAGCAGCTCTAAAATCAATCATGAGTTTTGTTGCCCTATCAAGAACAGACTTCAGAATAAGAGATGCCCAATCTCCACTGGGATTTCCAAGAGGGCGAAGAGGGGGCTGCTCTGAAGAACAAACCACAGCTGCAAGACAGACACTAAGTGCACGAAGATCCATGCCATGAACACATGAGGAAATAACCTTCGAAAGGTTATCAGTAGTTTCCGCTCCTGGATCAGTCAGAAGGCCTCCAAACAAGAATCTTAAATGACGGAAAATGGCCATGCAGACAATTCGCATAAGCTCATCACCTGGAAAAAGAAGCTGAAGGTACCTTGCAAGCAACTTCCGGCCTTTGGGGAGGGCAATTATCTGTAAAAACACAAGATCATCCTTTTGAGCAAGCTCATCTGTGTGGCCATTCTTGGCAAGTGGGTCATCCAATTGAAGTGATGCAGCCAGCTCTTCCAACAAAACCTGTCGTCTTCGTCTCAGCTGGGCTCCACCATCCTGCAACTGATTAAACTTCAATAACCGATCAATATCATCTACATCAAGAAGAAGGCATAGACCATCCTCTATTGTAACTCTAGCAGCAAGCATTGGTTCCAGCTCAAGGGGCATATCAGAAGCTTTCTGATCATTGTTGGTGACAAAGGAAGAATTTGGAGGGTCAACTTCAAGAAGAGGGCGAGGCCTGCGAATTGAAGAGAAAGGTACCCTCCCAAGAGCATCAACTTGGAGAAAAGCGTGTGGCTCAGCATTTGCACGTGCTCGGGAAGGAAGATCCCTGAGATGAGTTGGGCAAAAATGATGTCTCAATGTTGCCCCAGCAGATTTTCTTGCAAGACAAGCTTGGTGGTAATAATCATCCACATAAGGATCATTACTGTGGGTTGCAGCGAGCTGCATTCTAAGAATGCCCTCAATCTCATCAGTTGACATGTATTTGGATCTAAATTTAGGCCATCCAATATCACTCTTCATTCCACTGCTATCAAAGCCCGGCTGAGAATACCTACCTTTTTGAGCCGATTTCGGTCTTTGATCTCTCAAATCACCAATACCAAGTATAGCTTCAAATTTGCTCATTAGAGGTGGTGATGGAGAAAGATGAGGATTAACCAGTTGAGATTGAACCCCTGATAAATGGCTAAATGATGGCTGAACAGGGTGCTGCAGCCTCTGCTGGTGCGCCTGCAGCTGTGGCCTTAATTGTGATGTAATCAAACCATTTTGATGAGGTAACTGATGTTGCAACATATTGGTCAAAACACTGGAACTATCTCCACCATGCAATTTTGGCTGGCTCCCCCATTGATTTGATGGCAAACTATTGCCAGAAAGACCAGGAGCAAAGTCAGGCATATTCCTGCCATAATTTAACCCCTGATGTAAATGTGGCATTTGAAACTGAGAACTAGAGAAGCCAGAGAGATTTGGTGAAGGTGCCATTTGTGATCCACCAACCATATATGGATTATTCAAGTGACCAGAATTTAGGTTTGGTGAAGCTTGATGGGATCTGCCACCAGGCCCAGGGTATGGCTTGTTATAAGAAGAATTTGGAACTAGAATTGGTTCACTAGAAAAATGTTGCTTTTGCTGCTGCTCAGGGTATGAGGATGTCCTGTAGAGATGCTTAGAGTCCAAATTGGGTGACAGTTGTGATGACCAGTGCTTGTCTCTGGGAACACTTTCAGTTTCAAGAGCCTGCTGACCAAGCCAATAAGGTAATTCCTCCCCATGTGACCATTCAGCAACAGATGAACCTTGAAGGAGAAAACCATGGTCAGCATGATGGTTGTTAAAAGGTGTTGAAGGAAACCTTGCAAAGTGTCAGATGATGATTATTGATTATAATAATAATGTGTCATCGTGGAACACATTAAGCAAAAGAAGGGACCGAATTCTTTAGCATTTGTTAAAACATTTAAATTTTAAGCTTCTTGATATAATAAAAAGTTCTTCAGCATACACATAAAGGTTGTTCAGTTCCAACGTTTGGATATTCAATGATGTTCAGACTTTAGATGCTTAAGATACTTGAATACATGCAAAAATTCATGAATTATTTAACACAAGAAACAAGTTGGGGGGGGGGGGGATAAAGCCAATTTAACTAAAATTCTACTTTGTAATAACCCAACCCATTCAATAGGCAACCTCTTAACCACCAAAGGGAATCCATCCCAGAATTTAGTAAAACTATCTATCATCTTATCTTCTACTCAACTATATTACAGAAAGCATATCCACTGCACCTAAGGATTTATATGCATAATACAAACTGTATAGGAGTCTTATCAAATGTTACAAGCAATGACCTTACACCAAATAAATTGATCATAATCCGGATATAACCAACCCACATTTTTCCATTTATTTTATCTAGATATGAAATCAACAACATAAAACACTCCGAAAACAGTTATCCTGATCTATTTTCTTGATATTTATTCAACTTCAACCCCGGATATCTTATTTTATCAGCATTGATACCAAGTATAACATATAAAGAGCTATAAGAAACAAAACCAAAAATGATTGGACCTCAAAAACATAAATTAAGTAATGAGATAAACAAATTCACCTTCTCTAGATCCCCTGTCACCAACAATCCCTGAGCCTCTTGGTCCATTGATGGCTGTGTTCAACTGCAACAAAATCACAAAGGTAACATAAGCAAACTCTTAATCATCAATGCTAGACGAGAATTAACCACCAAGAATCATGCATCTCCATACTTGCCAGAGGTGAACTGTGATTTCCAGAAACATCAAGGAAAAAAATAGGAACTTTATCCCTTTATGGCTTTTTAATAGTACAAAAGATTTTATCTAGACACCGGCAAACAAGGAGATATAAATTAAAAGGAAATCATCTTTTTGAAGAACTATAAGAAAATTAACCCAAATTATAAAGCAAAGTTAAGGTTCATTATAAAAGCAGCTTAATGCTAATGCCAATGCTCTTACTTGATAGTTATAATAGAAGTTTGGAGGACCAATCCCGTTACAACACTGTTGGAAGAGTTTGGAAAGGAGTTGGTGAAACATTTTTTTGTCAATCTTAAGAATCTGAACAAGCTTAAAAGTAAGGTGGGGCTTCAGTTAGATACCGAGATTTCATCCTTAAATTCAGTCAGCATGGAAATAAGACATAAACCTAACAGTAAATTTGGTTCCAGAGGCATCTGCACCAACTATTGCATGACTGAACTCTCAACAGATCCATTTCTAGCATAGTTGAGAGGATTAAACTGATTTAGCCCCATAAAAGTATGAGAAGACAATACATTATTAGGTAACAAATGAAATTAGAAGCTAACCGTTAGGACAGGAAAAGATCTTTTGAGTATACCACTATTTCTAAAATATAGTAAATTATGTAGTGGACTTACCTTTGAAAATGTACTGGAAAGATCATCAATTTCTGATAAGGGTCTCAAAACTTCACCCTGCAAATATGAAGAGAAATTAGACAAAGCATCAAGCATATGAAATATTCTACTAAAATCAATTATGAGATGAATGATCTTGAAAATTAGTTAGTTACATGTGCCAAAAGTATCACCTAAAGTGATGAACTCTTGATTAGAACATGAAATTTTAACTGCATTAGAAACCATTTTAACTTTACTATTCCACGGATACAAGGAAGAACAACTCAAGAAGAAAGGGACAGTCTTCTATATCTAGCAACAGGGGTTGAGTTTTTGTCTAAAACTTCTGCATGATGGGTATAAGACATCCCACAAACTTATTCCATCAAGGAGGCTTCATATATAACTAGAAGTTGTAAACTCAAATATCCTTATCCTTCTAAGGAAAGAGGTGTTGTGAGAAAAGTTTCAGGTTGAAGGTACAAGGGAATTCATATAATTCCAGGTCTTTCCCTCAATAAAAGGAACAGATAAATAAAGCACATGAGAAATCCTTGAGAAAAGCTCCCTAATACCTTCTCAACATATTTTCTCTGGGAAGCGATAGCATATGAGAAACAACAAATGTTACTTCAAGAAGCACCTAAGTACAAGTAACACAATCTCCAAAACAGATGCAGGATAACCAAGCCACTACATCATGGCAGCTTGTACAATATAACTTTCTCAGAAAGAAGTACACAAGAGCTAATTTCTCATTGTGAAGAAGTCACAAAGAGAAGTAAATTAGTTTCAGAAAACAGCCCAACCAAGATGATTACGCTGTCAACTTATAAATAACATTGCCTCAAGGTTTGTAAAGTCTTGCAGAGACGTTCTGAACAATGTATAATATGAGCTACTGCAAAGTTTTACTCCACAAACAAAAATAGAATGCCAACCACTAATCAAATGTGGAGGCCTCTATCTGTTCAAGGGCGCAGGGGAAAGAAAGCATCCACCATAACTCTAGAAGGCTACTTATCAGCATCATTTTTAGAAGGGAGAGATTTACTTCTCAAGCAAGTAACCACTGCTTTTGTCCTACATTGTATAAATTTGCAAGAACAATGAAGAAAGGAAAAACAGAACCGAAAAGAAAAAGAATATTAACCTCTTCTCCATGAAATAAAAACTCCTCTTCATCAAGTCCAACTGCGGGTAAATCCTCCACCTCATCTAATCCCCCCAATTCAACTTCCTCAAGAACATCATTTCCGAAAAACGCATATTGTGATGCATCAAATACTGCACCTCCTGCATCATAGTAAAGCTAATTTTACTAAAAAAATACTCATAAACAGAAGAGGAAAAAAATATCACAACATAAGGTACATGTCATATCACTAAAAACAGTGCCGACAAGTGTCCCTGAAGAGAACATCTATTAATCCAAACTTTTCACCAGAACATAAAGTCCACAAAAAATTATGCAAAAAAAATAATGATAATAATACAAGAAAGAACAAGGGGTCTTTATTTTACCCTTTCCCTTAAGATCAAACAGCAAGCAATCAACTATCTATTCTAATCCACCATGCACCGCCACAAAAGCAACTTTTTACTGTATGCCCAAGGCCAAGGGGATGCCAAAACAGTTAGACACACAAGTTTGATCCTTGGAATTGGCACAGAAGGGAGGAAAATGTCTCCATATGTACTATAAACATTTTTCTCAAATGCGATTATTCGAAATCAAAGTCAATTAATATAACCAAAGCAAAAGCACATTTAAACCATTAAGCTGCAGTACCTTAGTACTCAAAATTCAAAACTTTATAATTCCAATAATGTAAAAAATGCCAATGCCACTATGAAACAAAGCAACAACCTAAAACTAGAATCAAAATGTATTATTCACAATATAATACCTAACATAAACATTGGAAACCCAAAAATCCCAGATCTAATTTCATTATTTTGTTAAAAAAACCAATCAAGTTCTTAACTTTAAACATTTCAAATTTAACTTAGTTGAAATTTGAGCTTAAACCAAACCATCAAGCTAACCCAAAACTAATTTTACATACAATAAAGAGAGCATAAATTGAGTAAATTAAAAGGAAAAGGAATAAAATATCAGACCTGTAGAAGTATCGCCAATTTGCTTAAGATTCTCAGAAGCGTCCATTTTTATCTACAATCCAAAATTACAACAAAAAAAGAGAAAACCCAAAACAAAAATCTCTCATTATTAACTGAATCTTCAACCAAATTGTTTCTTTCAGGCCAAAAAAATAGAGTAAAATAATTTATTTATTTTTTAAATAAAGGAATTCAAAGGGGGAAGGAATTTTAAAAAAAGAAAAAAGTGGTTTAAAAAGCAAAAACCCTTTGCAAAGAAATGGCCTTTTCTTCAAGTCAAAATTATGGGAAGACGAGAGATGGAGGGAGGAACCCTAAAGAAGAGGTAACAAAAGGGCAATTATTTTATATTTATTTATTAATAATTATTGGATAGACGGATAGATTAAAACAGAGCTAGGGATTGAAGTGAAATCTGTTTTTGTAGAGACAATTAAAAACCGAATTGTAATAATAATAATATTTTCTTTGGATAGAAAATAACAAAGAAAATCAAATAGAAAGGAAAATAGTGAAAGATTGATACATTTATTTATTAAAAAAATTATAATGACTTTAATTTCCTTTTTATTTTAAACTTAGGGTTTTTGTAGGTTTGGAGGAATCACGTGTATAAGGGGATTTGAACTTGAATCACGAGCAGAATTATACTACCTCTTGATCATTTAATTTTAATTCTAAATAAATTAATAAATTTTATAAATTTTATAAATTTAATATTAAAATTTCCTAGCTAAAACTTTCAACAAGCATTCCAAATCTATATATGTTTATCCCCTCCCATTTCACACGATATTTCACAAATATAAAAAATATTTTTCAATTTTTTTTTTCAAACTTTTCAATGAAACAATTTGCTAAATTTTGACTTTTAACAACAAAAACAATAAAATTGTTATCCAAATGAACAATCACACATTCATCTGTGGGTCAAATTTTATTCTTGTTGTAACCATTCTTTGACAAAACGGGAATCGACTTTTAAAAATAGGGAGTCGCCACCGATCTTTTATTCGAGGTGCGATCGGGTCACCTTGAGATGGGATATTTTAATAAAGCATTTCGATTTATTAAAATAATTTTGGTCTACGAAATTTGGGAAAACGGGTTCGGGAGTCGGTTACGTGCAAGGAAGGATTAGCACCCTTGCAACGCCTAAAATTGGTACCAAATGGATCGATGTTGTCCCAATGTTGAAAATTTGAAAATATTTGGGGTTGAAAAGCTCTTAAAGAAAAAGGGGTTATTTCAAGTAGGATTGAGTTCCAAGATTTAACCCGTTCCAAAGGAATGAAAATGTCACGTCCAACACGTTAGGGCATAACACATTCATACTTCGATACCGAGACCATCCTTGGTTCTCAAAATGTATGGGAAGGATATTTGGTTATTTTAGTTGATCGAAAAATAGACACCCAGCACGTTAGGATGTTATCTTTCGAGCTTCTAAACACCCGAATATTGCCTTTATTTTACGAAAATATTCGAATAAATTATAATTTTGTAAGAAAATGTATTTTTATTCTAAACAATTACAATATGCTAATGTTTCGAATAGGTAATCAAGGAATAACAAGAGATACGAAAAATAATAACCCCTACATTTAAACAATTACAGATACACGATGGCATATAGACAGATACGATAAACAACACACAAATACGAACATATTTCATGCAATAGCAGGTCAAGCATATGGGTCCAATGTTATAAACAAAGTATGGAACGAAAGTAATAAATGATGATGATAATAATAACAATAACAATAATAATAATGATACTAATAACATAGCCTTAACACATATAATAAAAAACAATAATACGAAATATATATATATATATATATATGCACATATAATATACTAATATAATTATAGTAATATTATTAACGATAATAATACTGATAATAATAATAATAATAATGATAATTGCCAAAAGCTGAAAAAGGATCAAGTTGAAATTACGGTGAAATTTTAGGGTTATAATGGAAGTTAGAGTGAAATCAAAGGGTCCAGAATCAAAATGCAATCTAAAAGGGGCGAAATACGACATGCAGGAATTCATAGGGGCCCTTCGCATAAATAATCCGTTTTATGAAGAGAAGCGCGGATCCGGGTCGCCCAGTGGGTCGACGCGCGGATCCTTCACCCCTGGAACGGCGTCGTTTCAGTCGTTCTTTAAAAGACGACTTTCCCATTTTTTGTTCATTTGCAATGTCCCCCCCCAAAAAAAAAACTCAGATTCTCCCCCTTCTCCTTTCTTCTCCCAGACGCCTAGGTTCCCCCTCCCAAACGAAATCCTAGCCTCTCCGTCTTCGTGCTCTCTGCCGCCGAAAGGAGATTCCTCCGATTTCGCCACTTAAAACGTTATCAAGACGAACGCAAAGTGACGCGTCGGTTCGCCCGGGTAAGATCTCTTGCTCTACTCTTTTGATTTGTTTATTTATTTAAAAAGAATCGAAACAACAAAACGTGTAGAGGCATCAGTAGATAATAAAAATGTAGGATAACAAGAGATTAACCTTTCGAAAATTGTCGACTGATTGCTGATAACGCAAAAGGAAAGAGTAAATCTTTAGTTTTTCGACTTCTGATTGCTATCGAATTTTCTTTTTTTTTTATTTGAATTTTTCGTTTCTGCTTTCGGTTTACAGTGTTCCTCCCCAAAAAAATCAAAAGATTCCCACCCTTTTTACATCAACTTTGGGCGGCTTTTGTAGCCGGGAACACACTAATCTCTGTATTATATGGTTTTTCCCATATTTGCTTCGTTTTTGTTGCTTTTGGTGCCGTTTGCAGGTGATGGGCGGACAATGGCATGGGCGACGGGGGCCGAGACAGTGGACAACCGAGGCGCCTGGGAGAACTCGAACCGTCAGGGGCGTGGGCACCTAGAATGACGTGCGTGGGTGCGGGGAACGATGCGCGTGTGAAGAGACGCGCGCGTGGGTTTGGCAGATGAAAGGTCAGGGCATGGGCGCGTGAAGGCCCTCGTGCGGCGCGGCAATTACCCCTGAAACCCTAGGGTTTCTTTTGGCTAAGAGTTTTACTGCCTATGGGCCATTGGGTCAGCAATTTAGGCGGGCTTGTTATAATTGGGTTAATTAGAGGTTCTGTAATTGGGTTTTAAATTTGGGTTTAATGGACCCTTTTGTAAATGGACTGGACTTTTATTTAATATTGGATTTTTGTTTTGCTGGTTTATTTGTATTGAAATTTGGTCTGGTGTTTGGCTGTATTGGGCTCCTGGGCTTGACGGGGCTTAGTCAATTAGGCGAGTTTTAACTGGGCTTGGTGGGTTGTAAGTGGGCTTTCGGGCTGGACATTGGACTTTTTTACTTGTTTGGGTCTTGTGTATTTGTCTTTGTAAATGGACATTTAAAGGCTATTATACTTTGGATTTGGGTTTTCTTAATGAACTGTTTTATTCTTTTTCTATTTTATTGGTTTATTTTGTTTTCAACTGTTTTGGTACTAGTTTCTTAACGAACCTCGGGCCAAAATTGGTTATTACAGCTGCCCCTCTTTGCTTATTGTCGTGAAACGAGAATAGAGCAAAGACGAAAGAAGAACCAATTTTGCCCGGTCTCGGCCGAGTAAAGATTCTTCGGGTGCTCTTCTTCCTCAAACCTCTTCAGACCCTATTGCTTTGATTCGTTCCACCGCTGCTTCCGCGTGACATTACCCGTAGCTTCAATCCGCTTTTTCCTCAATCTTGTTCCTTTTGAATTTGCTTCAACATGACTTCACGACACAAAGAGATTTGCAGCTTCAATCTATCAACCGCTCCACTGAGACCTTGAGGAAATAAATCCGAACTTTTCGAGTTGCTTCTTTGTTCTCGCACCATGAACCAACTCTCTCTTTTTTTTTTTGAGATAGAAATTGAAAATAGAAATGTAATGACAGAATTTGAAACTATCTCAGTAAGTGACGAGGCTCAACACACCTCTCGCCTGATGACTTGATTTAACAGGAATTTAAAGACAGAAATTAAATACCTTGGCGTGTCCCGAGGCCCAACTCACTTTTTCGCGTTATAAGTTGGTTTTAAAGGAAATTAAAAGACAGAAATCGAAAGATGGAAGTCAAAAATACCTCAGCGTGCCCCGAGGCTCAACTCACTTCTCGCTCTATGAGTCGATTTTTGAACAAAAATTTAAAGACAGGAATCAAATACCTCGGCGTGCCCCGAGGCCCGACTCACCTCTCGCATTGTGAGTCGATCTTTGAACAGGAATGTAAAAACAGAAATTAAATACCTCGGCGTGCCCCGAGGCTCAACTCACCTCTCGCATTATGAGTTGATTTTCGAACAGAAATTTAAAGACCGAAATTAAATACCTCGGCGTGTCCCGAGGCCCAACTCACCTCTCGCATCATGAGTTGTTTTTCGAACAGAAATTTAAAGACTGAAATTAAATACCTCAGCGTGTCCCGAGGCCCAACTCTCTTTTTCGCATTATGAGTTGATTTTTTTGACAGGATTGCAAATGTGTCGTTTCGGATGTTTTCTTTCTCTTTGGTTCGGTACAATTATCGTCAAAGCTTCTTGCTTTACCGGTGTACCTGTATGCGTCATGAGTGATGTTGTCGTGATATGCACGTGTTTGGTCTTAAATGCTCTTATGCCTATATGATTATGTCATGCGCTTGTTCGTCATGTATCTCTAGTCATGATGACTTGCATTCATCGTTTCAATTCTTGACTTTTCTTTTGGATTTTGTTTTCATTCTCAAGTTTTGCAAGTAGTCTGCATTTCTCCTATATCCACCCTTTTTGCTCCTCTGCTGAACTTTTGTTCTTGCTTTGAAGCTCTCATACTTACTAGGTTCTCATCCAGGTAATGCTCAACGTTCTTTTTGTTTAGAGTGTGTAATTTCGCTATTCACCATTTAAATGAACCCACCACGAGATGCATGATCATGACCAAGTAGGTGTGAAAGACATGCTTTGAGTTCGTATTTATTTCAAAACGACAAGCCAAGGAAATTGACAAAGAATGATTCGATAAAGGAAACATTATACAAAGGAAAACAGATTCAATTATCACAAATGCTCTAGATATCCAACGAATGAACTTCTCCATGTTCCTTCATCCTGAATCTCTTCGAGCGAAGCTCCTTGCGTAGACGACTCTGAGCTTCTGAGTCTGCTTCAAATATTGTAGTCTCGTTTTTTGACTTCCTATTCGAATCTTGCCGTTTATGTCCGAATTCTTCCACTAGGATGCCTTTTCAGGTTTTCGTCCCAATTTTGTTTGTGAGGGTGCCCTTTTCGGGTTTTCATCCTTTTTTTTTTCTTTTTTTTATTTTTTTATCAAGACGCCCTTTTCGGGTTTTCATCCTGATTTTTTTTTATCAAGACGCCCTTTTCGGGTTTTCATCCTGAGTTTTTTTTTTTAAGCGTAGTACTTCTTCACGGCATCCGAGTTTACTGGATTCGGTACCTCTTTCCCATCCATCTCTATGAGAATCAAAGCTCCACCTGAGAAGGCCTTCCTTACGACATAGGGTCCTTCCCAATTCGGTGCCCATTTTCCTCAAGAATCCTTTTGTATTGGGAGAATCTTTCTCAACACGAGCTCTCCTTCGCGAAACTCTCTTGGTCGTACCCTCTTGTCATGGGCCTTAATCATTCTCTTCTGGTACATTTGTCCATGACAAATTGCTTTTAAACGCTTTTCCTCAATCAGGTTCAGTTGGTCATATCGAGCTTGTACCCATTCTGATTCTTCCAGTTTTGACTCCATTAAGATTCGTAAAGAAGGGATTTCCACCTCGATGGGCAGTACAGCTTCCATTCCATATACTAGAGAAAAAGGAGTTGCCCCCGTGGAGGTCCGCACACATGTACGGTATGCATATAGAGCAAACGGGAGCTTCTCATGCCAGTCTTTATATGCCTCGGTCATCTTTCCAATAATCTTCTTAATATTTTTATTGGCTGCTTCTACCGCTCCGTTCATCTTTGGGCGATAGGGTGAGGAATTGTGATGCTTTATTTGAAATTGTTCGCACACTTCCTTCATCATCTTGTTGTTCAGATTCAAGGCATTATCCGAGATGATTTTCTCAGGCAGCCCGTATCGACATATAATCTCCTTTTTCAAGAATTTGCAAACCGCGGTTTTTGTCACGTTTGCAAACGAAGTGGCCTCAACCCATTTTGTGAAGTAATCTATGACCACGAAAATGAATCGATGGCCATTAGAAGCTTTTGGGGAAATTGGCCCTATAACATCCATGCCCCACATGGAAAAAGGCCACGGAGAGGTCATAACGTGGAGGGGGGAAGGTGCTGCATGAATTTTGTCGCCATAAATTTGACATTTGTGACACCTTCGTGCATAGCTGACGCAGTCACTTTCCATCGTCAACCAGTAATAGCCGAGTCTCATAATTTTCCTGGCCATGGTGAAACCATTGGCATGGGTCCCACAACTTCCTTCATGGACTTCTTCTAGTATCTTTCTGGCTTCAATATCATCCACGCATCTCAGAAGCACTTGATCTTTTCCTCTTTTGTATAGGATGTTTCCATCAAGAACAAATCCCGCTGCCATTTTTCTAATTGTCCTTTTGTCATTCTCATTTGCTTGCTTGGGATACCTTTGATTTTTGACATACTCTAGGATATCATGGAACCACGGCTGTCCGTCTGCTTCTTTTTCAATGCTAAAACAATGTGTCGGGGCTTCATATATGCTCATCTGGAGAGGCATTATTTCCGTTTCTCGGTTTGCTTTGAACATCGAAGCCAAAGTGGCCAGAGCATCAGCCAATTGGTTTTCCTCTCGTGGGAAGTAATTAAAGGTTACTTCTTCAAGATCTTTGACCAGATCCATAACAAGGTCGTAGTATCTGACCAGCTTTGAGTCTCTTACTTCCCAATCTCCACGGACTTGGTAAATCACCAATGCCGAATCCCCAGATACCTTTAGGACTTTGATGTCTCGTTCAATAGCTGCGCGGAGCCCCATGACGCAAGCCTCGTATTCCGCTATATTGTTGGTACAGAAGAAGTTCAATCTGGCAGTGAATGGGTAATGATTCCCTTCTGGTGACACCAAGACGGCTCCAATCCCGTGCCCCAATGCATTTGAGGCACCATCAAAGTTCATCTTCCATGACTCCTCTTTTGACGACTCGCATTTTCTTTCTGTAATACACATCAAGTCTTCATCTGGAAAGTCAAATCTTAATGGCTCGTATTCTTCCATTGTTCGTGCTGCCAGAAAATCAGCTATTGCGCTCCCTTTTATTGACTTTTGGCTAACGTAAACGATGTCGTATTCTGATAGTAAGATTTGCCATCGTGCCAGTCTTCCTGAGAGCGCAGACGATTCCATCATGTACTTTATCAGGTCCAGTTTTGAGATCAACCACGTCGTATGATACAACATATATTGTCTGAGCCTACGAGTCGCCCAGACTAGAGCACAACAGGCTTTTTCAATTGACGGGTATTTTGCTTCATACTCTGTGAACTTCTTGCTGAGGTAATAGATCGCCTTTTCTCTTCTCTCCGACTCATCACGTTGCCCCAATACACAACCCATTGAATTTTCGAACACCGTCAGATACAATATTAATGGTTTCCCAGAAGTTGGTGGTACTAACACCGGGGGGTTAGATAAATATTGTTTTATCTTGTCGAAAGCAGCTTGGCACTCTTCGTTCCATTCCCCAGGATTGTGTTTTCGTAAGAGTCGAAAAATCGGGTCGCATTGGTTGGTAAGTTGAGCAATAAAACGGGCGATGTAGTTTAACCTTCCTAGAAACCCTCTGACTTCCTTTTGTGTCCGTGGAGGCGGTAATTCTTGTATGGCTTTTATTTTGTCGAGATCGACCTCGATACCTCTCTCGCTAACGATAAAGCCCAGTAATTTCCCCGAGGTTGCTCCAAATGTGCACTTAGCTGGATTAAGCTTCAGTTGAAACTTTCTCAGCCTTTCAAACAATTTCCGGAGGTTTCCAACATGCTCTCCTTCTCCTCGAGATTTGGCTATCATATCGTCGACATAAACTTCTATCTCTTTGTGCATCATGTCGTGAAACAGCATCACCATTGCCCTTTGATATGTTGCCCCAGTGTTTTTCAAGCCGAATGGCATCACCTTGTAGCAGAAGGTTCCCCACATCGTCACGAATGTAGTTTTTTCCATGTCCTCAGGGGCCATCTTTATTTGGTTATAACCCGAAAATCCATCCATAAAGGAAAATAATGAATGTTTTTCCGTGTTATCTACCAACGTATCGATGTGTGGCAAGGGAAAATTATCCTTGGGGCTTGCTCGATTCAGATCGCGATAGTCCACACACATTCTCACCTTGCCGTCTTTCTTTGGCACTGGGACTATATTAGCCACCCACTCCGGATATTTGGAGACTTGTAAGAAGCCGACGTCAAACTATTTTTTGACCTCTTCTTTTATCTTTAAGAGCATTTCGGGTCTCATCCGTCTTAGCTTCTGCTGGATTGGCTTGCATCCTGGCTTCATTGGGAGCCTGTGGACTACTACATCTTCGCTTAATCCTGGCATGTCCTGATATGACCATGCAAATACGTCTTTGTACTCATGAAGCAAGGTGACCAAGTCGTGTTTGGTGGGCTCTAAGATGGAGGCCCCAATTTTCACTTCTTGCCTCTTTTCTTCATTTCCCAGGTTCACCATCTCGATAGATTCTTGGTGGGGGAGTATCTGTTTATCTTCCTGTTCTATCATCCTTAGTAAGTCAGGGGCCGAGACAAAATCTTCGGCATTCTCGTCGGCTTCGAATTCTCCTAAACAAACAACTCGCTCCAAGTCGATTTTAAGATCAGTAACGGGATTGTTCATGTCGTTGATATCTGAGCACCTGAAAGGCAAATAGAGAAGAAGCTATAGAGGAACATTGAGGTATCGTGATTCTACGACATGTCATGAAAAATATTTAAAGACAAGCTATGAGAAGTAAGTATGAGGCCAGTGAGAATGAGAGACAGTGATGAAATGCATCTTCATTGATTGTTCATTTAAAGGTTAAACAGCTGACACAAACTCTTATAACAGATCCCCCTTCAACTTAGGGGTATTACAGAAAGTTGTCATTGAGGATTACTCTGGAGGGGTCCTAGAAACTACAAGGAGGTCCTCGGCAGTCCAATTGTCTAACACAAGTCCCGGAAGGTTAGGGCGTATCTTCGAAAGGCCTTTTATTGTATCGTCCACCTTGTCGATGACATTTATATTGAAGTTCTGAAAATCTCTTTCAACCGATAACAGCGTGTTTCGTGGATCATTTCCCTCTGGGTACATCATTCCTGCTGACGTAAAAGTTCTTGACAAGGGCGGGTACGTCATGGGCTCCCATTCTATCTCTCGTCCTGAGGCTCTTGCAATCCTCTTTCCCTGATCTTTTTGCCGTTGTTTCCTCCTTTGTCGCTCATCAGGTTTGAACCCCAAGCCGTATTGAGCCTTGTGATGTACAGGGTTTAGTGCTCTAGCTATCCCTTGTTGGTGTCTTCCTAAACCCTTCCCTGCCCGGGCACCTTTTCCTACTGTCAACTTGACTCTCATCTTGGTGTTTCTTGACAGTTTGGGTGAGGGGGTCTTATCTCCTTCGGCGACAAATGTAGCGTTGATGAATTCGAAGGAACGGAAGGAGCATTCTGGCACATCTCTGTTTGCCTCAATGTAGGGTGTGTCGGTAGATAGCGGTGCGACGATGTCCTCTTCACCGGCGATCGTGATCAGGCGGTTGTCAATAATTAGCTTTATTTTCTGATGAAGAGATGAAGGGATTGCTCCTGCGGAGTGGATCCAGGGCCTTCCTAAGAGGCAATTATATGAAGGAGCAATGTCCATGACTTGGAATTCAACATTGTACGTGCACGGGCCCACCTCTAGAGGGATCTCAATTTTTCCCATAACTTCTCGCCGTGTTCCGTCGAATGCCCTTACCACAGAATGGCACGGCCTCAGATAAGACATGTCAACGGGCGTCCTAGATAATGTAGCCAACGGCATGACATTGAGCGCGGACCCGTTGTCAATAAGCACATGCGGTATTATATATCCTTTGCACCCGGTTGTGATGTGCAAAGCTTTAACAGAGCCCCTACCATTAGGTGGTATTTCATCATCGCTGAAGGAGATGAAATTATCCGCGTTTAAATTGTTCAACCACCTATCGAGTTTTTCAATGGGCACATTGCTTGGCACATATGATTGGTTCAACACCGTCAGTAATGCGTTTCGATGTGGCTCTGAGTTCAACAACAAGGATAATACTGAGATTTTTGCCGGTTGTTTATTCAGCTGTTCCACAACACTGTATTCGCTGTGCTTAATGAACTTTAAAAATTCCTGTGCTTCATCCTCGGTCACTGGTTCCTTTGCTCCTCGTTCAGATCGTATTTCAACCTCACCCTCAGCCTCGGGTATTGGTGCCTTCCCTGTCTGACTCGTTCCAATGGTTTTCTTCTTCGTTTCAACCACCTCAGGGGAATAGCATCTCCCACTGCGGGTAAAATGCCCCACCTCACTGATGCTTCCAGTTGTAGCCTCAGGTGTGGTGACGTTGACATTATACTTCCACGGCACCGCCTTACTATCCGTGTAAGGGAAAGGGGAAGGTACTTGGATTATCATTTTTGGTTTCCTCTCTTCCTTCTTTGCCTCGTAGTAGATTACCAGAGGCCGATCGGCACTGTAAGGAGGGCCTGATGATTGGCCCTCAGATGCACATATATCCCTTCCACCGGTCTCTTCCATCTTATTGAAGATTTCCACATTTTTATTGTCCATCATGCTTTGAAGCAGCTCTCTGAACTCCTCGCAAGATTGGATATGGTGTCCTGATATGCCGTGAAAGACACAGAAACTTGGACTCTTCACGCTTTCCTCCTTGAAATTCCTGTCGAGCATGCCTTTCTCAACCATTACTTCCCAGACCTTCTCCAAAGGTGTCCTTATCCTGGAAACACAGCTTCTGACTCGCCACCTATCTTCTGGCGTCACCATATTTACGTTCCCTGTAGCGTGATTAGGTAGCGGGTTTCTCGCCATATTGTTGGTACCGTCAAATCGCAAGATCCCGACGTCGATGAGGCCTTGAACTCTTCTCTTAAAGGCTAAACAGTTATCTGTAAATGCCCCTGGTTCCCGCCATGATACATGTAATTAGCGTTGGGGTCGTACCACTTTGGGAATGGGGGCTTCAATGATGCCATGTAATGTGGTGAGATTAACTGCTTTTCCAGTAGCTTCGGGCACAGTTCTCCGTATGACACGGGAATGAGGGTGAACTGGGGTCTATCAGGGTTGGGTCTTACTGGTCTTTGTTCGTTTTTTGGCTGACTTTGGACAGACAGGGTATTTGATGGGATTATGGTGAATGGTCTTTGAGTGTCGGTGGCATAAACGGGATAGGGAGGAGGTGCTTGATAGTAAGGGCTTTGTGGAGGAAAGTATAAACTTGGCGGTGGGTGAAACTGAGGTCGTGGTCGGGTCGGATATGGATTAGGAGCATAGTGGCTCCCGGTCCCCACCATATGGGCTTCGGGGTCTTTTTTCTTTGCAGGTGTTGGTCTTTTCGAGCTCTCAGGGCCTTCCATTCTTCCACTTTTAATGCCGTTTTCGATGAGTTCGCCAGATATTACGAGGTCGGCGAAGTCTTTCGTGGCACTTCCCACCAGTTTGTCGTAGAACGGCGCCCTCAAAGTATTGATGAAAAGGACTGTTACCTCACTTTTAGTTAGAGGGGGCTCGACCTGGACTGAGAGATCCCTCCATCTCTGAGCGTATTGTCTGAAGGTCTCCGTTGGCTTTTTTTCCAACATTTGCAGTGTCATCCGGTCGGGAGCCACATCAGAAACATGCTTATATTGTTCACAGAATGCAGTTGACAGGTCCTTCCATGACCGTATCCTCTCTGTGCTAAGCTGATCGTACCATCGGAGTGTTGATCCGATCAAGCTATCCTGGAAACAGTGTATTAATAGTTTATCCTCATTCAAGTGTCCGGCCATCTTTCGACAGAACATGATAAGATGTGCCTTTGGACATCTCGTTCCCTCATACTTTTCAAAATCCGGTACCTTAAACTTTGGAGGTAGAACCAGATCGGGCACCAAACTAAGCTCTTTGGCACTTAGTGCAGAGAAGGTTCCAGCACCTTCCACCGCCTTGAGTCTTTCTTCTAGACTCTTATATTTTTCTTCAGCATCATGGCCATCCCTCTTTAACCTAGCTATTTCCATCGGGTCATCCAAATCCGGAACCATCGGGTTAGCAGAATTATCTCCAGCATTTGATACGTATATACTCTCCCCCAGATGGGTAGGTGGGATGGGTTGTTGTTCCAGGCCTACTGGGTTCCTTTGAGGATATCCCCTTTGCGTTGCATGAGCGTGGGGTGGCGTGAATCCTGGAGGATAGAGCGGATCTTGATTGTCCCTCGAATGGGGCTCCGTAAGTCAGGACTTTGCGCGAGTCCTTGTCCATTGGACATGGCCGTCAACATCTTTAACATTTTATCCATTTGATCCTTGTGTTCTCGCGATTCCTCGCGAGACCTCATCATCAGGTCCCTCGCTTCTTGCTGTGCCTTGGCTAACTGTTCTTGCAGCTCTTTCTGGGTTCTTTCCATCCTTTCAATCCTCTCATTGAGTTCGGCGTCCATAGCTCTAGTTCTTAAGCGTGTCCTATAGGGATGATGTGATTCCAGGTTCGTAATGTCGTAGCTGCGGATTATGTGATTTTAAGTTTAGCGAATAGTTAAGGTGATATGATGCTAATGTATGTAATGCAATGCAAATGCATGGTATGAGTGCGAAAATGTGTCAACTCCGATTCAATTCCCCATAGAAAACTTCCTTAGATAACAAAGCTCTTTACATAAAATAGATTACAGAAACGGCCTTGCTCTAACACCTAAGGCTTTAATCTTTGTCAGTAGGGAAGCTAATTCTCGCCCACGATCCGACTGTGTCTCGAATTGTATGCTCAATGTGTCGGCTTGTATAGCTAGAGTTTGTAAATACTCAGCTATCTCTCATATTCGGATTATAGCCTCCCCTATGAGGTAATCTCTATCCCTGACTTGATTCTGGGAATGGTACAGCTCCGCTTTCCTTCGTTCTTCGTTCTCTTTTAAATGCCCAATATGATTTTGACAGTGCAGTAGCTCCATTTCTAACTCTTCAGTCCTCTTTTTCATTTCTTCGATTCTACTCAGACTTGCTTTTAACTCTCTCGCTGAGTTACGGTTTCGATAATGGTCGAGGGACTTTTCCAACTCTGACACCCTTGTCTTCAATTCGTTTCTTCTATTCTGGCCTTCTGATATTTGCTTTTCTAGGATCTCATTTTGAACCTTCATTTCTCGAAATTTCTTTTCCCATTGCTCGGCTTTAGCTCTTTCTTCTTGCAACTCTTGTCGCCATTGGCTCGAAGTCTTTCTTAGTCCGGCAGTTCTCATCGAGAGGCGCATCTTCTTGTAGTCCCCCTTTAAGCTATCCAATTCTTCTTCGGCTTTGCTCTTCCCCTTCTGCACCTTTTCCGTCTCTGATTTCTGTATCTCTACATTTAACTTCAAAAACATATTTTCCTCCTCCAACTGCTCGATTCTCTTTTCAAGCTCGGAACTTCGCTGTACGAAATCTTGCTTTATAATTTCTAATTCTGTTGGTATCACTCGCAACCGTTCCTCCAAAGACTGAGCATTATCTAAGCTTGGTCCCGGGATATTATCATTGATTCTCTTGCTTAGCCATGCTTTGTATTCAGAAGTTGCCGTTTCGCCCGCAGCTAGCCTCTTCATTCGATGTGTTTGTTTCCAAGCTTTGCCGTTTCTTTGATCTTCTTCTTGTATCCCTCTCCCGTATAAGAGAACTCACTTCGGTTTAAACCATGTGTTGCCGGCACGAACTGTCTAGACTGGTATTGTCTCGCCGCTAGCAATGGGGCATACCCGATGACTCCCCAAATTCCGGGTAGAGGTACCCAATTGAAGCCTCCACATCTATAAAGTGTCTCTCCAGGCATCATCCAGGGAGCTCTCCACTCAACGTCTTTTCCTTGAAGGTTCTGAAAAATTGCCATCCATCACTCTTCTGTTACGTCATCTCTTCTAGACATAGCTGCTTCCTCTTTTATTGGTGAATAGTCTCTATGAAAAGGTCGACAAGAGACTTTGTCCATCTTCCAAAAATGCCCGTGAAACCATACCATCAATAACTGGGCGCATCCGATAAACCTTCCCTCTCCCGCTCTTCTGCATGCATTTAATGATCTGAAGGTTTCCGCGAGAATCGCCGGGACAGGTGTGACTTGCTTATCCAATCGGTCGAACAGATCCACCACCGCTTCATCTACGTGCCTCAGAGCTTTTGGGAAGATGACTAAACCGTAAAGGCTTAGGGAAAAAATATCAACCTTCCACCCCACGTCAGGGTGTGTCGAAATCAGATCCCTTAAATCCACTCAAGGAAAGCATCTCCCTTCACCCTTTTGCTGAATCTTGGCTGAGATCCACTGCTCACTCATTCCCGTAATCTTCATGAACTTCTTTGCCAAAGGAGGGACATAAGTAGGCCTAATATAGACCTTATCGACTTGCATCTCGGGAATACGAAGCAAAGCGGTGTATTCTTCTATTGTTGGCACCAAATCCACCTCCCCAAAAGTGAAACAGCTGTACGCGGAATTCCAAAATTGGACCATAGCCCGAAACAAGTGTTTATCTATTTTGACATCCAACAAGTGAGATATATCACCATAGCGGCGGTAGAATATCTGTTTGGCTTCGTCTTCCCAATGAATCCAGATATCCCGTAATTCCTGAAGCTCATTTTTTGTCACGCTAACATGGGTATAGTCCCTCAGCTCTGATACATGACCTTCAACTAAGCTATCTCCTCTTTCTAACTGTAACTTTTCTGACCATGTGCGCACGGCTACATTGTCCTCTACTTTATCAAGAAAGTCGTTTTCCATAGCAAACTTCCTATTTCGACAATCGAGCAGAAATTGACACCTCTACTATATGGAATGACATGCAAATCACACAAAGCAACGCAAGTTAGTACTGCATAGTCAAATAAGCAAAATATCATTAAACGCTTATCCGGGTAACTATTTAGACACTATGCCTAGGGTAGGCTCTAGGGCTTCTAGATGGGGTTTAGTTCTACAGCGGGGTACCTGAACCAGCAGATTCCTTGATCCTCACCCATTATAGGCTCATACGGATCGAGTTCGGTTTAGGGGGATACATTTCCCTACGGCCATGCGGAGGTGAAAACCTCACGAAACACGTAGGTACGGATGTCTCCCGAAAGCAATCCACTAGCCCATGCGGAGGTGAAAACCTCACGAAGGCTTAGTTTCTTACTCCCACTTAAAGGTGTGACCAACGGTCATGCAATGCAATGCCAAAATATTTCACGAGACTCGACACCATAGCACAAGCAAAGGCAACAAAAGAAACCATTTTCAAAATAATTTTCTAAATTTTCAATCGAAAGGACAAAGATCAATCAATTTATGGCCTGACTCTCGTTGTTCCCCAGTGGAGTCGCCAAGCTGTTGTAACCATTCTTTGACAAAATGGGAATCGACTTTTAAAAATAGGGAGTCGCCACCGATCTTTTATTCGAGGTGCGATCGGGTCACCTTGAGATGGGATATTTTAATAAAGCATTTCGATTTATTAAAATAATTTTGGTCTACGAAATTTGGGAAAACGGGTTCGGGAGTCGGTTACGTGCAAGGAAGGATTAGCACCCTTGCAACGCCCAAAATTGGTACCAAATGGATCGATGTTGTCCCAATGTTGAAAATTTGAAAATATTTGGGGTTGAAAAGCTCTTAAAGAAAAGGGGTTATTTCAAGTAGGATTGAGTTCCAAGATTTAACCCGTTCCAAAGGAATGAAAATGTCACGTCCAACACGTTAGGGCATAACACATTCATACTTCGATACCGAGACCATCCTTGGTTCTCAAAATGTATGGGAAGGATATTTGGTTATTTTAGTTGATCGAAAAATAGACACCCAGCACGTTAGGATGTTATCTTTCGAGCTTCTAAACACCCGAATATTGCCTTTATTTTACGAAAATATTCGAATAAATTATAATTTTGTAAGAAAATATATTTTTATTCTAAACAATTACAATATGCTAATGTTTCGAATAGGTAATCAAGGAATAACAACAAGAGATACGAAAAATAATAACCCCTACATTTAAACAATTATAGATACACGATGGCATATAGACAGATACGATAAACAACACACAAATACGAACATATTTCATGCAATAGCAGGTCAAGCATATGGGTCCAATGTTATAAACAAAGTATGGAACGAAAGTAATATATGATGATGATAATAATAACAATAACAATAATAATAATGATACTAATGACATAGACTTAACACATATAATAAAAAACAATAATACGGAATATATATATATATATATATATATATGCACATATAATATACTAATATAATTATAGTAATATTAATAACGATAATAATACTGATAATAATAATAATAATGATAATTGCCAAAAGCTGAAAAAGGATCAAGTTGAAATTACGGTGAAATTTTAGGGTTATAATGGAAGTTAGAGTGAAATCAAAGGGTCCAGAATCAAAATGTAATCTAAAAGGGGCGAAATACGACATGCAGGAATTCATAGGGGCCCTTCGCATAAATAATCCGTTTTATGAAGAGAAGCGCGGATCCGGGTCGCCCAGTGGGTCGACGCGCGGATCCTTCACCCCTGGAACGGCGTCGTTTCAGTCGTTCTTTAAAAGACGACTTTCCCATTTTTTGTTCATTTGCAATGTCCCCCCCCCAAAAAAAAACTCAGATTCTCCCCCTTCTCCTTTCTTCTCCCAGACGCCTAGGTTCCCCCTCTCAAACGAAACCCTAGCCTCTCCGTCTTCGTGCTTTCTGCCGCCGAAAGGAGATTCCTCCGATTTCGCCACTTAAAACGTTATCAAGACGAACGCAAAGTGACGCGTCGGTTCGCCCGGGTAAGATCTCTTGCTCTACTCTTTTGATTTGTTTATTTATTTTAAAAGAATCGAAACAACAAAATGTGTAGAGGCATCAGTAGATAATAAAAATGTAGGATAACAAGAGATTAACCTTTCGAAAATTGTCGATTGATTGCTGATAACGCAAAAGGAAAGAGTAAATCTTTAGTTTTTCGACTTCTGATTGCTATCGAATTTTCTTTTTTTTTTATTTGAATTTTTCGTTTCTGCTTTCGGTTTACAGTGTTCCTCCCAAAAAAAATCAAAAGATTCCCACCCTTTTTACATCAACTTTGGGCGGCTTTAGTAGCCGAGAACACACTAATCTCTGTATTATATGGTTTTTCCCATATTTGCTTCGTTTTTGTTGCTTTTGGTGCCGTTTGCAGGTGATGGGCGGACAATGGCATGGGCGACGGGGGCCGAGACAGTGGACAATCGAGGCGCCTGGGAGAACTCGAACCGTCAGGGGCGTGGGCACCTAGAATGACGTGCGTGGGTGTGGGGAACGATGGCGTGTGAAGAGACGCGCGCGTGGGTTTGGCAGATGAAAGGTCAGGGCATGGGCGCGTGAAGGCCCTCGTGCGGCGCAACAATTACCCCTGAAACCCTAGGGTTTCTTTTGGCTAAGAGTTTTACTGCCTATGGGCCATTGGGTCAGCAATTTAGGCGGGCTTGTTATAATTGGGTTAATTAGAGGTTCTGTAATTGGGTTTTAAATTTGGGTTTAATGGACCCTTTTTGTAAATGGACTGGACTTTTATTTAATATTGGATTTTTGTTTTGCTGGTTTATTTGTATTGAAATTTGGTCTGGTGTTTGGCTGTATTGGGCTCCTGGGCTTGACGGGGCTTAGTCAATTAGGCGAGTTTTAACTGGGCTTGGTGGGTTGTAAGTGGGCTTTCGGGCTGGACATTGGACTTTTTTACTTGTTTGGGTCTTGTGTATTTGTCTTTGTAAATGGACATTTAAAGGCTATTATACTTTGGATTTGGGTTTTCTTAATGAACTGTTTTATTCTTTTTCTATTTTATTGGTTTATTTTGTTTTCAACTATTTTGCTACTAGTTTCTTAACGAACCTCGGGCCAAAATTGGTTATTACAATTCTAATATTGCAAAAAAAAAAATTGATACATCATTCAGATATTATTGAATATTTTATTCGCAATTTATATAAACGCGCATCCATTTCATTTATTTTATATATTTATATACATACAAAGATTAATGAGCTCTACTTTCAAGTCCTATTGCAGCAAATGATGTTTGACTCAGTAGAGGTAGGAGTGGTGCTTTTAGCATTGAAAGTATTTATATCTTTGGAGTAGAAGATAAATGACTCACTGTTTGTAGAAATTGATTCTAAAGTGGTGTTCAACTGGTGTGTAAACAAAGTCGAGGAAACCATAGTCATTACAATCAACATTTGCAGATATTGAGAGGAAAATTGAGAAGGTAGGTAGTGTTATGTTTTCGATGGCAGAAAAGAAAGAAAATGAAATGGCCTCAACCTTGGCGATAGCAGATATAAATCGTGGAGACATGTTTAAAGCTTAGTGGTGAGCATTAGATTTGATGTCAAACGTCGATTTTCAATTGTAGAAAATGTTACATTATAAGACGCTGTAAATTTGAACTTTTGAATTTTGTTCTTGTTGTAATTACAACAGATCAATTCGAATGAAAGAAAAAAACAAAGATTAATTCTATATTATACGACACATAATTAATATCTAAAAATTTAAAACCTCACGTAAATATAAAACCTCGGTTTTCAATACATAATTCTCAGAAACCAACATTATGAGTAGTGTTGGGAGGAGTAATGTTGCTGACCCGGGATGACGACTGTTCATCCCTATTTTATTTGCAGGAGATTTCATTTTTTGTCAACATCATTAGAATTTTGGAATGTATTTTCATTAAATTTAGCTCTGGTTTCTAATACATTATCAGTTAAATAAGTGTTAAGGTTCAAGATAGGATTTCTTTTTTAATAACTAATTTTGGACTTGAAGTTTCAAGAAATAAAGTTATCTTAATCTATAGAAATGAAGGTTTTTTTTCTTTTTTAGAATTTACAAATTTATAGATGTGGAATGCCCCTGTTTTAAAACCGGAAAGCTTTGGTTAGGAATTTTGAGGATTAAATTGATAGAATTTGTAAATGCAAAGGGTTATTTTTATTGAATTATTTAGAATTAGGACCAATTTGATAGAATATGTAAGTATTGAGGACTAAATGTGTTATTATGCCAATTAGAAAAAGGCTTTTCGTTATCAATTTAACAACAGATGACCAAAATAGGAACGAATTCAAACGTTAGTGCCTAAATTGAAAATTTTTAAAGTTTGGTGACTAAAACAAGAATGCGGGCATAGTTGGGTGACCATTTGTATAGTTTACCCTAAAAACAATGGTGAAGCCAAAACCTTTTTCCAGCAGATCGAGATTGAGCTCTATATTTTTTATGAGAGTTAAAATACAATTTCACCATTATATTGGTATATATGTTTATAGTTTTTAGAAGAACTGAATCAAAATTCTATCTGTTGAAACCTTTTTGAGCTCGACTTTTTATTTTTTAAAAAGAAGATGGAGTCGCCACCAATCCTTTTATTAGGTGTGATTGTGTCACCTCAAAATTTAATCATTTTAAATAAAAGGTTAATTTTACTAAAACAATGATTTTCGGTATGCAAAATCTACCGAAAATGGGCTCGGGAGTCAGTTATGAATGAGGAAGGATTAGCACCCTCATAACGCCCAAAATTAATACCTTGTTGATTAGTTAATGTTTTGATATCGAAAATTGAAAATTCGAAGAGAATTTAAAATACAATCCCTCTTTGCATAATGTTATTTGATTAAAATGTCGCTAACTAAATTAAATTTTGTGAAAAAGACTTTATTTTGTGTTAATCAAGAAGAAAAGATCATGTCCCTAAAGTTAGGGCACGATGTCTCGAATCCTCGAAAACAAGAATAATCGCCATTTAATTATTACCTAAGTCCTATGTGTCTTGAATTTTAAAAGGATGCTCGATTATCTCAGTTCAAGGAGAAAGTCATACCCCGTAAGTTAGGGCACGATTTCTCGAATCCCCTGATTAAAGAACATCGTCTTAGTTCTAATTATTCCCTATGCATCGGGTAAAAACTAATATAACATTTAATGCGATGTGCAATTAATTTCTTTGAATATAGTGCGGAGGTGAACAAATATATTTAAATATGATGTATAATACGGTGATGGGAAAATAAAAATAAAATAACTATGTGAGTAAAAATAAAATCAATAATTATGACATTAATCGATGATGATGATAATAATAATAATTATGACATGATTAGTATCAAAATAAAAATAAAAATAAAAATTAAAAGTGAAAACATAAAAATAATAAAAGGTGTAAATAAAAGGGGTAAAAATATAAATAAAATAAATTAGTAATGTTGAAAATTAAAAGATAAAAGGAAGGGCTAAATTGAGATTATAACGAAATTTAAAGCCTAAATTATAAGAAAACATAACATAAAGGATTAAATTAAAATAAAATAGAAAAGTACAAGGGCTCAGAGGGCAATTATCCCAATGCCATTTACACGTGTCATTCCCAAAGGGATTATCAGTGGGTTGGAGGGACTAAATTGCCAAAAGTAAAATAAAAGGGCAAAAATAGAAATGAAATAATGAACTGTAGGATGAAATTAAAAAATAGAAAAAAAGTGGAAGGGTCAAAGAAGTAATTAGACCCTACCCTTGAAAACAAGCAGATCCTAAGGGAATCCAGGTTCGGTCATAGGGTTAACCCTAAAACGACATCATTTTGGGGCGTTTAGGGCCACGATGAAACAACATCGTTTAGGTGACCCTATTTAAGTAAAAAAAAATTTTAAAAATAATTTCCAAACTTTTTTTTTGAATTATTTTCTTTCTTTTTTCTCTGAAGCCATCTCTGAGTCCGGCCACAAGGCCGTCTTCGCTCTGCCGTGGCCACCGATAATCAACGACAATGACCGTCGCCTCCGATGGCCGGAGTTACAAAAAATAGGCTTTTCAGCCCTTTTTGACCCCCAAGACCCAGATTTGAAGGCGATGCCTTCTAAACTCGAAAAAAAATCCAAAAAACTTTTGGCCTTTTCTCTTTTTTTGAACTCACACCCTTTTTTCGTCGAAGCCCAGGCGGAACCCTAGTGGGTTTTGAGGCTTTCGGGGTCGGAGAATACCTCCGACGACGACATGAAGTGAAACGACACAGGTAAAAAAATAAACTTTATTTATTATGCTTTTCGAATAAAAAACAAAATGAATCACCTTTGTTTTTCTTTTAACATTTTGTTTTTTGTATTCGATTTTTTTGAATCTATTTGATTGCTTCTATAAAAAAAATACATGTTGTTGTTATGGCTTTTATAGCCAAATATATTACAGAATATTCATTTTTGTTGTTTCTGCTCTCTGTCCTCTTTTGTTTTTTTCTTTTGCAGGTGATCGTGGCAAGGTCAACGGTGCTAGGGAGCCACGCCTTGCCTTGCCATTTTGGTGAAAGAGGGGGAGAGACCTTGGGCGGCGTGTCTATTGACGTGGCGAGGGAGTGGCGTCGAAGCTTTCAAGGGTGAAACTAGGGTTTATGTTAGTTTTTAGGGTTTTTGGGCTTGGGTTGGTGTAGTATTGGGCTTTAGGGTTTTGGGTTAGGTGATGTATTTGAGGCTTGGTTTGGGCTTGTAAGATGAACTCTTAATGGACTTGTTTATTTTTTAGTTTATCTATTTTTTTGTTTATTTTTGTCAGGACCGGATAAAATTGGCATGTTACACTATCCTTTTTGGAAAGCCAAACTACAATATTTTATTTTATTAACTTCAAACTTTTTAATAGATTTTCAACGATCAAAAGCATAATTTTTTATTTTAAGGGGGCCAAAGCCCCTGCTTGTCCCTTGCTTTTGCCTCTAATCAGAAATGAAGTCGAATTGGGTTGAATACTTAAACGAAGTGCAAAGCTTTTCAAATACTATATTTTTCATCCAAGACTCAAACCCTAAAACCGCATTTAAAGAATATCAAACTCTTTTTTACTCAACCTAACAAATGAAAACTCGAGCTAAAGCCAACATCATCTTTGATATCTTTTAGTCTTTTTATTTGCATCTGTACTTAGCTTCTAGTTAGACTTGTCCAAAGGTCGGATAGTTCGCCCGATTCGACTTGAGTCGAGTTTGGATAAGGATTTTTAATTTGTACTTCGGACCGGCTTCGCTTGAATTCAAATTAAAAAAATTTTCTTAAATTTAAATTTAATTATAAAAATATATAAAATATAAACTAAAAATGAGCTTGTGCTTGAATTTTTTTCGGATTCGATCCAACCCGACTCATGGACAACTCTCTTTTAGTTTAATGAAAACTGTTTAACTCTTAATTACCTAAAACGAACATAATTTTCTTTTTTTAAAAAAATACAATTGTAGCATAATTCCATCAAAATTATGCTCTAAAATCATCCAAATAGGGAAAACATTAAAAACAAAGTTAAAAAACTTAAAACCAATTAATAAGATAAATATGTCACTTAATCTTCTTAATGAAGTCTAAAGTTCGAATCTCGGCATCGTCTCTAATGAAACTCCACCATAGGAAGGTGAGTGGAACAGTTGTGCCATGCCATAAAGAATGAGCATCAAAGACTCCATAATGAGGAGGGAAATCATAGATCTCCA
The DNA here is from genome assembly GCA_005393395.2 of Gossypium australe. Taxonomy (NCBI): domain Eukaryota; kingdom Viridiplantae; phylum Streptophyta; class Magnoliopsida; order Malvales; family Malvaceae; genus Gossypium; species Gossypium australe. The sequence continues at coordinate 2,231,378 of CM016621.1, read as the reverse complement.
AAAGCATTGCAAGGCCACTTCCGAAGACCACCGTCCACAGCTTCCACCGTGATGGATGGCGAGTCACGCCGGCCCAAATTGCCCATACCAGAAGTTGAGCAACCCCCATTATTGCACAAACTTTCACGTTCCACCCTGCATGAAAGTTTCATATCATGTTATGCATGTATAAGGCATGATGTTCTGTGATAATGCAAGCTTCTCATATCATAAAATGTTAAAGCAGAATTAACCCGAGATCAGAGATGTTACCGTAGTCGAGGTTATAGAAGTTGAGGTACAAAATATGTGTAGTGAAAAAGGCGAGAAATGGAGCAGCAACCATGACCCTAGCAGCCTCATCTCTCACATTAAAGCTTCTAAGTATAGATAGAATAAGAGAGTAACCAAGTAGTGCCACAGCAGATGAATAGTCTAACGATTCTGTTAAATCCACTTCCCTGTAATTCGAATTAATAGACATGTCAGATATCGAAACGAGGCGATCATACATGCATACATGCAGTCACTTTCATAGAAAGAGAGATTTTAGAGCTTATAAGCATGGTGAGTAGGTTAAGTTAAGCATCGACAAGGAGCAACATGGCATTAGGTGCATCAGTTAACATATTCTTGCGCCTAACCATATAAAAGGTCATCGTGATTGGTACGTGTAAGTACAGACTATGTTGCTCTGACTGTTCATGTTAGTGCACGCCTCAAACTACGCCTGGTAGTGAAGATGATGATCCCTGAAACATACAAGAGATGTGAATGGAGAAAATGCTTACCGAGTATGGAAAACAATGCTCCAAAACCATGAGTTCATCGCCAAGATGGCGTATACGTGGCACAAACTTGCAAATTCGTAGTATGCCTTCTTATCTTGGTTTAAAGGCAAGTTGTAGTAAAGAAGGTTGACAAAGGATAGCCAACCATGAAGATGCATTGCAAGGTTGAGTGCGGAGAAAGCAACAGAAGCTGGTTCCTAAGAGAAAAAAAAGAGCCGAGACTCGAGTCAAGAGAAATAATGCGGAACACTCTGATTACGTTCCGAATAATCTTTATCGAGGTCAAACCTGAATTCCGAGAACTCGCTTGAAGGGCCATTTACCATGATACTTGATAGGTTCTTCACCACGTTCTTCTCTTTCTTTCTCTCTGTCGATCATGCAAGCGTAACGACAATCACTTTCGCACTCCCATTGTTTCCACTTCAAGTAAAGTGGTTCTTTCATATACCATGGACCATCAACGAGAACCCCATCAGAAGGAAAGTTACAGTGTCGAAAGCATTGATCTCCAACACATCCGGTTTCCTCACATTCTGCCAGACAAGACCTAAAATTCAAAACATTCCATCTAATCAATCCATACAGAGAGGTATATGAATCATTACATCTAAACACCCTTGCTCTATTTCAAAGCATAATGCTGTAACTGAACTCCCATAAACCAAAATGATATATGTACATTTCTTCAAAACATTGTTTCCTAATGATATATATTCTTTTGGGTGACTTTAGGTAGAAAAAAACAAAGTGTTGATTCCACTAACACTTGCAATAAAAAATGAGTTTTCTTATATTGATCAACCTTAATCATTGATCTGGCCATGGTCCGTGCTATCAGATATTTGTATATTTGAATCAACCTTAATCAGAATCCCTTAACTCATATGCAGCACTAGCCATATAGGGGCCATTTCTTGGACCCATCTCTTGGACTTGCATCAAGAACATTATGCATTGGTATTGCAATCATGATCCGGCAAAACCTGCCTTAAATAGTTTAACCAAATGAATGGAATAACAGTTGTTTCAATTCAAATAAATGACAATTGCAAACTAACAACTAAGTAGTATGCATACCTATTGGAGATTGCCATGGACAATATATGTCCCAATCCCAAACTTTATATACTTATCAATGTCAGAGGTCAAGGCTATTCACCCATATTCACATTGTGAGATCGAATCGCAATAATTATCTGCTAGTGGTGTGTAGCTCCCACTATTAATGTGTGAGTTGTAAAAAAAGAAAAAGAAAAAAGTGTTAATGCAATATTAAAGGCCTGTACTTGACAATTGTTCTTACACGAGGGTTTGAACTTTTTTTTTTGTCCAAATTAATCTCTAGACTTGGTAATTGTTCCCGGACTTGACCTAGGCAATTGTTCTCATATGGGAGATGAACTTTTTTTTGTTCAAGTTAACCTGTGAACTTAGAAATTATTCTCACATTGAGACTTAGATTTTTTTTGTCTAATTTTTAAATAAATATAATAGACTAGCTTAGACTAAAAAATGTTCAAACCCAAATATGGAACCATTAACAAGTTCAAACCTCAAATAATGATAATTTCACAAGATCCTTGGGCATTGTCATTACCTTATATAGCAATTTCCCATGATAGTTTGGAAAATAACTGTTTTTTTCCTACTATGTACAAATACTTAAATGATGCATAAAACTAAAGGTAGAACATTCACAAATTAAGGAAACAAAAAATTTGTGTTCAAGTTTTCACGAAATCGATCCCAGACGATTCTTGCCCCCTACCCTTTATGAAAGAAGAGAAAAACCTGTAATGTAAATCAGAATCGCCCTCACTTGCATTCAAGACTCCAACAAGAAATGAAATCATCATAAAAACAGCTATCGAATAACGATCCATCATCATCTGAATGGAAAAAAAGAAGAAGAAGAAAAAACCAATTGAAAATGAGGAATAGAAGCTTAAATAATTAAATGGGCAATTTTAATTTCTGGGTTTTTTTTTTTTTGTCATTTGTAAACAAATTATGATTGAAAAAAAGCAAACATAAGAGGAATGCAAATTGTAAGGTTAGATCAAAATGGGTCAAAAAAAAAAAAACATGAGTAAAAAAATTAATATTTTTTAACCTTGTGGATGGAAAATCCAGTTGACATTGTGATGGTTGTTGTAAGCAATGCACCATTAATGCAAAAGTATGACCAAAGAATGAAGAAGATGAAGGAGAGAAATCAATGCAACAGAACGGAAGGAAGAGAACATTTCATTTTCTTTTTAATTTGTCCAAAATTAGTATTCGAATCATTTTTATTTGGATTATATTTGATTTTAATTTAAGTAAATTAAATTTTTTTTTAAATTTTAATTATTAAATAAATTAAATTAAATTTAAATAATTGAATTGATTGTGTTGATTTTTAAAGTTTGGATCATAATTCTAATTCTAATTAATATACACAATATAGTTGGTTGAGTTACTCGAATCAATAATTAGTCATTGTCACATCAGCTTATCAGCTCTCAATATAATAAGATCAGTATTGATTTGGCAAATTAAAGCTCCCAATATAACAAGTAGTGATCGAAAGTGATAATGCTTTGTTGGTTGATTTAATAGGAAATGATTATGCGACCGACAGTAACATTTCAGAGCTACAATTGATATGATTTATGCACAAAAAAATTGACGACTCAAGTTTCGACATGTTCCACGTGATCATAATAGACATGCAAATTGTATGGCTAAAGCTGTCAATAGTGAGCTTAACAGGTTGTCGATGTTTGAAGTTATACCTACTCATGCTTGATTTGTCTTTGAAGATGATTTACACCAAGTGTCGGATACTATAGACTTTCAACAGGCACACTGTAACAAATTGTTTTGAACTTATTTCCTTTATTTACCAAAAAAAAAAAAAACCGTCCAACCCAATTATTTTGGGTATTTTGAGATTTTCTTGTTTATCTGAAATGTATTGTTCCAGGTTAGCGAGAGACGTGTCCATTATAGCGGGAATAAAAAAGTTATACGTTGTGTATGAAACAAGAATTAAGGGAACCAATTTTTCAACTTTGACATCCAAACACATGTAAAACACAATGCAAAGAGAAATTAATATGTTGTGAAGTCAAAAATAAAAATTACAGAATCGAAAAAGATGGGACAAACAAATAACATATAATTTACCATATTCCTATAGAAAACACTATAGAGAATAACTACATTCCTATAAAGTAAACCTCCTTAGTTATTTTATATTTGTAAAAAATATGAGACTAATGTATGGGCATGCCAATATTATTTCTTTTTGGTAGTTTACCAATAGAAATTTTGTGCACTAATAATTTTTTTCCTCTTTATTTTTTATTTATTTATAAGATTATGTATTGTTATTGATCTGAATCTTAATGATACAAATTCATAAAAAAAAGTAGAAATCTAATTATCTTCATTTATGATAAACATAGAAGTAAAAATATATATATATATATATATGTTATAATGTACTATATTTTTTACATCCACGACGTGGGTGAAAGAAAATATTTTATATTAAAATTTTAAAAATATTTTCAATAATGAATATAGAGAGTGAAGTGGTAAAGAACTTGTATTTTAGTATTATTGAACATGTGTTCGATTTTTGAATTTATAATTTTAATCTATTTATTAAATATAATATAAAAGTATGAAAATATAAAAGTGTCATCGTATTAATATTAATTATAATTTTAAAAATGGATATTTTTGTAGTTTCATAATCGAGTTGGTAACTCGATTAAGAATGACACCAACTCAGTAAAATATTTAAATATAAGTATTACATAAATAAATAAAAACTTCACAAATGGATTTAAGGTGATGTCATCTGCATTTAGAGTGTGAAAATAAGAGAAAGTATTTGGTATACTAAGCCGGACTAGAGTGATGACAAGTGAATGTAATATATTTTTTTAAAAAAATCTAACAAATAAATATATAAAAAAATGGGGCATATGACAATTTTTTAACTCTGCTTATGAAGTTAAAAAGCGCACTGCTCATTATCGAACTCTTTAAACAAATACTTAATCTCCTTCTAAACTTGAACCCGCTTTCATAGTTTTTTTTTACCATGGACGAAAATATAACAACTTCCCAAACATCAAATATATAAAATTTCATATGATCACCCTTTTAATAATTCAAATTCGATTCAACCACACAGTATCGGAACTTAATCTTTTTGCTTTTTAACCTTCGACATACTTCACACAACGAATAGAATATAACAACAATGCACCTTGTTGATCAACATTACCACACAAAAGTTGTTGCATATTTAATGCTAATTTTTTTCGATGCCCCATTCTCTTAATAAGTAGAACAACTGCAGTATGTGTCGGTGGCCAATGTCCAAATTAAATTCAAAATTTGACTAAACTTCCGACCATCGTCAATAAAATGTGCTGTCAAACAAAGATAAACTATCAGTTGTGCATCATGTCCACATATCACATGTCAAACAAACCCTACTTGAAAGCTTTTCCAAACAAAGTTGAAGTATCTGTTTCATTCCTTTGTTGTGATTTCAAACAATCTAACCTTACAAGTATTCCTACACGTGGGTTTGAAAAAAACATTAAAATCCAAATAAATTCGAGTTTGAAATAATGCAACTTCAGAGATAAGTTGATTTAAACCTCTAATTAAAATCTCTAAAACATCAAATATTTATTACGAACTTTTAAACAGATACGGTTAATCAATATCTATTTACCATCACTAGCTTTAATTCAACTCTACTCTGATCAATATTACAAATTATAAAATACTTCAATAACATATTGTAAATTTAAAACATTAAATTTAATTTAATTTTAAGATAAATTAAAAATAAATTTTAAATTTTAAAATAATAAAAATAATTTACATATTATAAAAATAAAATGAAAAATGGGTCTGAGACACTTACTTTTTCCCTTTTCGAGCTTTGTGTCTAGTTTTAAATGTATGTGAGAGAGACCGATTTTCCATTAATTTGTAATTTGTAATGTTGTTTTTATAATATTTAAATTAATTTTATTATTTATAATTTATAATATTATTTCAGTAAGTTTAATATTTTGATTTTACAATATAAATTTTACTTAAAAAATTATTGAAGTAATTTATAATTTGCAACATTATTTTTAATTTTATTTCAAATTATAATTTATAACAGAAATTACAATCTATAACATAAATTATGTTATAAATTATGATATAAAACTTAATTCAGTTTATTAAACTTAATTAAATTATAAAATTACAAACTTAATTCAGTTTATAAATTATAAAAATATAAATAATAGAATATAAATTGTTCAATAATTTTATAAAATTTGTAATTTCAATTTGAAATATTATACTTCCTTAAATAATATTATAAATCAAAATAAAAATTTTATTTAAATGTTATTAAAAAATTACATGACAATTAATAAATATTTAGTGAGTTTTGGAAATTCCTTTTTAATTAAAAATAATAAGAAATTATACAAAAAATTAATTAAAAATTATAAAAATAAATAGGATTTGATGGGAGGTGATGTGGCATTATATTGAAATTAGAAATAGGGTAAACTATCAAAATAGTCACTTTCGTTTGTCTCAAGTTATATTCTAGTCACTTATGTTTGAAATGTTATATTTTAATCACTTACATTATCGTGTTGTAACATTTTAGTCTCTGAGCAGTTAATTGTTGTTAACTGTGTAATGGTAAGCTAACGTGGAACGTTAAATCATCATTTCAAACAAAAAATTTAGGTTAAATTATACAATTGCTCCCTATATTTTTTGTTTTGATCAATTTAATTTTTTCTTTTATGTTCTTTTAACTTTCTTTTTTTTTCTTTATTTTCCATTCTCTTCTGCTTCTCCCTCTATTTTTCTCCTTTAACGTGGTTTTTCTATATTTTCCATTTGTTAAAATTAGTCCTTGTATTTTTATTTTTTTAATAATTTAATTTTTTTCTTTATTTGTTAAAGTCAAATATCTTTTATTACATACTCTGTGTGTAAACCAGGAGACCATTTTCGATCATTGCAATATGAATAAAACCGATCCTATTGAATTAATCAATATTGATTCTTCTTCGATATATAATAGAACACCAAGCTAAATTCTACCAAAGACATTGGTTTGCTTACCAAATTGACTCCACGAACTAGAAACCTAGCTAACCCTAATGAGATCAGAAAGGTTACCCAGATTCTTAAGAATCTTCATTCAAATATCATGTCCAAACAATTCTATAAAATCACTACAATAATCCATTTTTGGATCCTTTGTATAGCTTAGCAATAACTGTAAAATATCAAAAACCTCAATTCACAATTGCCTATAATAAGCCAAAAAGATTAAAAAATAATATTTATTCTGAGTTTTCATTGAAGATCCATACAAAATTGTTACCCTAAGCTGAAAACATATTAAAAGCTAATAAAAGGAAGATCAAACAGAACGTACAGGAAATACCCAATACCAAAATAAAAGTATATAAACCAGTTTTAACAAATGAAAAACATATAAAAACTATGTTAAAAAATGGAAAAGGGATGAAAATAGAGAGAGAAGCAGGAGAAAATGAAAAATAAAGAAAAAAAAAGTTAAAAGATATAAAAGAAAAAATTAAATTGCTCAAAACGAAAAAATATAGGGTCCAATTACATAATTTAACTTAAAATTTTCATTTAAAATGATGATTTAAAGTCTCACATTAGCTTACCATTAAACTGTTAACAACAATTAATAGTTCAATGACTAAAAGGTTACAACACGATAATGTAAGTGGCTAAAACGTAACATTTCAAATATAAATGACTAAAATGTAACATGAGAGAAATAAAATTAACTATTTTTGTAGTTTACCCTTAGAAACCCAATTCTGCTTTTTATTTTTATTGAATTTTATGTGCAGTAGTAACTATGGCACTTGATCCAATGATGTCTGACAGCAAGTCAAAGTCTTGCTATAAATATTTTATACATTTTTTCCCCTTAATAATAGCTCAAATGTTCTATAAAAAAAACAAAAATAATGGGTCAAATATGGATGGTGCACACCCTTCTTGGTAAAATCGTTTTTTTTTATCTTGAAAGATTAAAAGATATAAACTAATATTTAGTCCCTAAATTTGATATTCTTTTCAATTTAGTCCCTTTTTCCCACATTAGTCTCGAAATTTGGTAACTGTTCCCAACTTGTTCTTTAAGAATACCATATCATCAACTGAAATTTAAAAAAAAGAAGAAGAAAAGTACATAACATCTTAAAACACACATTATTAAAAAATATAAAGAAATTATATTTTTATTTTATAAAAATTTTAGGTGATGACTTGACACAATTTAAGAGTTCTATGTAATCATACATTAACAGAATCCAAATCAAGATCAATTTGAAAAGAAAAAAAAAACTGTTAAATTTTAAAACTAATGTGAACAAAAAAAGTTCTAAGGACTAAATATTCATTTATCCCATACCAGAAAAATGCTTTTTAACTTTCTTTTCCTTGGTCTAAGAAAGTATCTTCTATCGTGGAGTAACTTGTAAGAATATATATGGAATAGGATATATGATATTTTTTTGTTTTATTAAGTCTAGATTTGACTGAGCAGTGGGGTCTATTTTTTCTTTTTCATGTTTTTAACATTTTCCTAATTAGGTTAATTTACGTTAAGTGTTCTCATGGTACTCAAATTTTAATATGTTCTAAATGAATCTTCAAAATATTAGTATTGCATTAATTTTATTTTTCTATTAGATTAGTCGTCAATTTCGGTATTAAAAGTTATCTATATAATAAGTAGAGATGTATTTAACATGTGATCTACGTGTTTTAAATACGATCTACGTAATATCCAAGTTCAAATTTAATACCCAAGCTAATGAGTATACATAAAGACTTGATTGGTACCATCTTGATACTTTAAGATTCGATTAAAACGTTTTAAAATTTTAACCATAATTTAGAGACGACACTTATTGAAACTTAATATGATAGATTTTTTCAACATTAATATCATTATAGGTTCTTATCATACTTGCTCTTTATGATACAATGCCTAGAACTACCAATAGCTCCTCCACAACCCTTAAATACGAGGATAATGCACTTCAATGCATTCGAACCCACATTTTCCTATACTGACAATAATGGCAATACCAATCGAGTTAAAACTCAACCCGCAACTTAATATGATAGTTAAGATTGTACATGACAGAAAATGCAGTATCTCTTTCCAAATTTATGTATAATAATAATTAAATTAAATTATTAACTTTTCAAAGGAGCTAAAATTTCAAATTTTCATTAAATTATTGAATACAAGCAAATTATAAGAACTTATTATGAAAAAATAACTTGTAACACAATTAAAAATTATATAAAATTGAAGGGTTTAATATTACAATTTTCCTCTGCACAAATATATATATTTTCTTTCATTCCCATATGTCAAATGTTTATAGTATGAACACATTAAAAATTTAACAACGTCGTAATATATAATAAATTTTATTATCGGTGGTTTAGTGTGTGTATAAATTAGTTATAATAATTAAATTTAAATAATTTAATATGAATGCATATGGTAATGTTGATTATAATTATAAAATAATGCATGTGACTTTAATTAATAACAGTGTAAAGTAATACTTACATATGGATACATTAATTTATTGTCTTTAATTTAAAAGACACATTATTATTTTTGAACCAATACCTCTTTTCTTTAAACATTATTATTTCACTCTTTTATATCATATAAATAATAATATATCGTATATAAATAAGACATAAATATATTATTATATATAAATACTTTTAAATTATATCTCACATAAAATTTTTCAAATTAAGAAATTCTAAATAGTTTATGTAAATAATGAAAACATTGACACTTATTTATACTTTATAGTGTAAGTGATTCATTTTCATATAATATATAATGTATAAATAATATAAATTGCAATATAATAATAATATACATTATTATATAAATAAATTTAAACTATATATTATCTCTTACGAATTTCTTCAAATGAAAAAACTCTAAAGAGTTTATGTAAATAGTGAATAAATTAACACTTACTTATAGTGTAAGTGTGAGTTATGAGAGGGTTTTTTAATCAATATGATATTTATAGTAGAAGTGAAATATGTGTAAGTGTCTAGGTTACTTGCGGAACAAATAAAGTCAATTTCTATAATTGAAGACATTAGATTCCATCGAGACTCTTGTGGAAAAGGGATTAGATTATAACTCTTATGTAAGCAAAACTTAAGTAGCATATAAACTTAAGTTTTGTCTAGGTTAGGGTATTCATTGAGAGTAACCGAGAGATTGAGAGTTTGGTAGAGCACAAATTTGTTCAAATTAGAAATGTGTATGTGTGCATTGTGTTTGTAAGCAATTAAGAGAGTCTTTTGATTTGCATAACTAAGCTTTCGAGGGGAAGCTTAGTGGAGAGGATTTAGTCTTTGTACAATGGTGAGGTCGCTAAATTGGTGAGTGTTAGACTAGTGTTAGGACTTAAATTATTGATTGTATTGTGAGAAAGTAGTGGATCATTGCTCTAGGTAAAGCCTTACAGACGTAGACTGAACTGTGTAAACAATCTCAATGTTCATCTTTATCTTTTACGCGATTTTAATTTTGTGATTTAAATTGTGGCCACAATTCTAAGTATTATTGCAGCCACAGTTTCTATTTTGCGAAGCAAGTAACTCCTCGTTTCTTCAAATAATATGTATTATTATATATTGTTAGAATTAAATGACCCGAATCCTTATTTAAATAAAATACAATGGTAAAATAAAATAAAAGAAGAATCCCTATAGAACTACACTTCTTTTATTTTATTTTAAATAAGGTTTTTTAAACCTTATTAAACTCCATCTATTTGATATTGATTAGAATAAAGAGTTTCAATCTTACTACACTCCTATTAGAATATGGATTTACAAGCCTATAAATAGACATAGTCTATTCCTCTTGTAATCAAATTCGAATTTGACATAGTGAATTTTCTTCTCCTCTGCCCGTGGTTTTGTAACATCCTAGATTAGGGGTTATGCGTTCGTGTGTAATTCATGAGATAGTGGGCTCAGTGGGTGTGTTGGATGTGTTCTGAGGAGTTCCAGGAACCTAAGGTGTATGGAAATGTATGGAAATGTATGGAAATGTGTGGAAATGTATGGAAATGTAAGGAAATGTAAGGAAATGCTTTGGAAACGTTAAGTTTAAAAGAGGAAAGTGAACATTTTTGGAAACTAGGGGATGTAAGGAAATGATGTGGAAATGATTCAAAAGAGGAAAGTAAACATTTTTGGAAACTTGGAAATGTAAGGAAATGTCAAGTTTAAAGAGCCAAACGAAAATTTTTGGAAACTTGGAAATGTAAAGAAATGTCAAGTTTTAAGGCTTAAAAAGAGAAAACTAAGGCAAGGTGGCCTTAAGAAAAATAATAGGAGGAATTTGACACACAAACAGGCTTGGAAAAGTGGCCTGGAAATGCCACTTAAGGCCCAGGTAAGTGACGCCACCTACATGAGCAAGTGGGCCTGAGTTCGAGTCACATGGGAAACAAATAAAAGAAATTTTATTTTGCTTCCAGAAGAAGTGAGGTGGACGGCACAAGCTATTTAAAAAGGAAGAGTTTTATTCTCTTTAAAATTCGGCTAAATGATGGATAAATAAGGGATTTATTTATCATTATTTTCAAGAGATAATGGTTGGATTAAATTCTTTTATTTAGTGATAATACAAAGGATAACGCTATTAAATAGAAGAGTGGTGGCCAAGTAAGGGACTCTATCTAGTAAATTCAGCTATAAAAGGAATAGAAAGGCCATTCAGCATTATTTACTCTTCCTTGATATCCTCTACCGAATTTTCTCTGCAACCCCTATTCTTTTCTTCTTCATTCTTCTCCTCTCAATATTCCAAAAAGCCGAAAGCTTGCTAAAATCAAGGCCATAGCCGAATAGTTTGAGACTTCAAGCAAAGGAACTGTCGATATCTAAAGTAAGGGTAAGATCTCATTCGATTTCCATCCTTTTTCTTTTAAGATTTGCCGAAATCTAGGACTAACCCCATTAATATCTTGTTGCCGAAACCTTGAAGAGATCTTTCGGGATTTACTAAGTGTCGACTACAAGGAAGGAGAAGTTCTTTTCCCGAAGGTACACCATAAGCCGCGTGTTCCCTAGTTATTCGGTGAGTTTCGGGATTTAAAATCCACAAGGTAAGTGTCTATAGCATTCGACCAAGGCCTATTTTAGTAGTTAGATCTATTATTATGTGTTTTAAGCCGAAAACTAACAGATTCAAGGGATCTAGTGAGTAGCTGATTTCAAAGGAGAAGAATACAAGTTTTCGGGATTTGACTATAGTCAATTCGACAACAAGGTAGGTTTTAAGAATACAAATCCTACTAGGATTTGGTTTTATAGGCTTTATGCTAACATACTACGGTTACCAAATGTAGGAATTGAGATCTAAAGCAATAGATCGGTTTTTTTTCGGGATTTCAAGGAATTCGTTAAGCAAATCAGGTGTGTACCCTACCCTAAGTTTTGATAGGTTCATGGCTATGTTTAAATTAAATGTATTATTAAGAATGTGTGTACCCCACACTATCTTTAATACGTTTTATGGCAATATTTAATATAAGTATGTATAAGAATGTGAATATTGCTAAGGTACCCTAATGTGGTGCAAAGTACTCAGGTACGTTTCCTACTCCTGCTAGGATTACGAAATATGTTATATTTAACATGTGAAAAGTGACATGGATGTGAATTTAAGTATGATATGCATGATATGAATAATATGGGGCATTCGGGTTATATGAGAAAGGGGAAGTGAATGTGACGACTTCGGTCTCACTATCTGAATGTGGTAACTTCGGTTACATTATCTGAATGTGGTAACTTCGGTTACATTATCTGAATGTGGTATCTCATGACACAATTATCTGGTGGCTATGCCACAAATTTTATATGGGCGATGAGCACGTCGACTGCAGCGACTGCCTTCGATGGTGTGTAGCGGAAGGAGGGTTGACTTAGTAGTCCCCACGGTGTGCAGGTTGGTACGGGGATGTGTAGCGGATGACATCTAGGTTTGGGTTTGGGATTGCATCATTATCTTGAATTATTTTGTGAGCATGATATGTATGGTATGCCTAAATCTATTAAATTTTAGTGTTGGTTTACACATTGAGTCTGTTGACTCACCCCGTTGTGGGAACATTTTTCAGGTGATGAACAGTGATGGACCGGGACGGCAGAACTTGTGGTGGCCATGCTCAACTTGAAGTTTTATTCAATATGGACATTTTATTTTATTTAAGTACTTAAGAATTTTATTTTGGGATTATTTGATGTAATAAGGCCATAAGGCCATAGTTGAATTTCTTTATTTCTTTTTACTTTTATTTATTATGTTTACAAATTATTATTTATGAATCATCAAATTTATTTTAAAATAAACTCTAAGTATTTTGTCACCTGAAATAAATGGATTTCAATATAAGATAAATTTGGTTTTCAACACAAGCCCAACCCAAAACATTATTTTCTTTAAAATTGCTCAAGTTTTTCCTAAGGAACAAAAGAACTTTGAATCGGTTTACTTGAGGAACATACCAGATCCGGTCCAGGCTCGTGGGCCGGGTGTGGGGTGTTTCAATTTGGTATCAGAGCCCAATTTTAAACTCTCGGCCTGTGGTCTAAGGCCCAAAACGTTTTCAAATCGAGCCCAAATGAGTTTTATGAAAATATTTCTGGAAGTAAGCAGGTTTTCTGGCATGGCACCTAAGTCTCCGACCCGAAGTCCACCAGGTAAGTACTTCGATCTCTTGTGTGATTTATATTATGATTTGTAGAAGGGTAGAAATGGAATGGAACGTAGATTAGTGAACTAGAATCTATCGAACCGTAGGACTAGTTTACTCAAACACAAGTACATAAGACTTAAGGACCATTAAACAAACCTATGACTAAGTCGCCGAGTTAGGGTGTGGTAACCATTGTGCTCATGTCTAGGATTGGATCCAGAAGAGCTTGGTACTTAAGCAGTCCTAGTGACTCACCTCCTGTTCGCAGGAATCCTACCTGGTGCGTAGCTTCGGTTCACCCTAACCAAGAGGACTCGGTCATAGGCTAAACACAATAACTAAAACCCGAAAGAGAACTAGCCGTGTTTTTATAAAAAACCTAGTTTTAAAACTCTTAAAATTACCTTTTTAATTTGTGAGAACTATTTTTACAAAATTTTCCGAAAAATTTTCGATTTATGAAATTACAAAAATACCCTTGGTTTATGAAATTCCCAAAATACCCACAGTTCTTATCAAGATTTCATTACTTTATAAAAAGTTCAAAAACCCTAATTTGCAAAATATCAAAATACTTTGATTTTGGAAAATTACGAAATTGCCCCTGACTTACAAAATTACCAAAATGACACTGATTTCCAAATTTTTGCAACATCACCGTTTTGGAAAGAACAATTCTCAAAAAGAACTCTCAAGGTTTTGCAAAATTTGGAAATACCCCAGAAATATTAAACTTTACAAATTTACCCTGGTTTATTACCAAAATACCCCTGAGGTTATAAATTACCGAAATACCCCTGAGTTTCAAAATTTACCGAAATACCCCTGTAATTTAAAAATTTCTGAAATACCCCCGGGATTTCAAAAAAAATTACCAAAATACCCTTATTGACAAAATCACCAAGGAACCTTATTTTGACAAATTACGAAAATACCCCTGGGTAGTGGAAAAACAACAACAATGAAAACTACAACATTTCTCTAAATGAACGAAAGTTCATAATTGATTGATGGATGCATGAATGAAAAGACTGTGTGTATGTATGAATACGAAAGAACCACTCCTAAAACTCTTTTCATAAAAATTCTTCGCGAATAATCAGTGAAACAAGGACTAATTCATAAAACTTTTTACTCGGATTAAATCGCGACGTTAGAAATAAGTTCTAGGGGGCGTGAACTTAGGGATTGTGCCTAGAAAGTATGATGGTTCTATTAAGATCAGAGTGCGCAGCGAAAGCATAGTACAGTGAGAAGGATTGTACGGCTGTTAATAAGTAATTTCGAGGACGAAATTATTTTTAAAGAGGGTAGAACTGTAACATCCTAGATTAGGGGTTATGCGTTCGTGTGTAATTCATGAGATAGTGGGCTCAGTGGGTGTGTTGGATGTGTTCTGAGGAGTTCCAAGAACCCTAAGGTGTATGGAAATGTATGGAAATGTATGGAAATGTATGGAAAAGTATGGAAATGTAAGGAAATGTATGGAAATGTATGGAAATGTATGGAAATGTGTGGAAATGTATGGAAATGTAAGGCAATGTATGGAAATGTAAGGAAATGTAAGGAAATGCTTTGGAAACGTTAAGTTTAAAAGAGGAAAGTGAATATTTTTGGAAACTAAGGGATGTAAGGAAATGATGTGGAAATGATTCAAAAGAGGAAAGTAAACATTTTTGGAAACTTGGAAATGTAAGGAAATGTCAAGTTTAAAGAGCCAAATGAAAATTTTTGGAAACTTGGAAATGTAAAGAAATGTCAAGTTTTAAGGCTTAAAAAGAGAAAACTAAGGCAAGGTGGCCTTAAGAAAAATAATAGGAGGAATTTGACACACAAACAGGCTTGGAAAAGTGGCCTAGAAATGCCACTTAAGGCCCAGGTAAGTGACGCCACCTACATGAGCAAGTGGGCCTGAGTTCGAGTCACATGGGAAACAAATAAAAGAAATTTTATTTTGCTTCCAGAAGAAGTGAGGTGGACGGCACAAGCTATTTAAAAAGGAAGAGTTTTATTCTCTTTAAAATTCGGCTAAATGATGGATAAATAAGGGATTTATTTATCATTATTTTCAAGAGATAATGGTTGGATTAAATTCTTTTATTTAGTGATAATACAAAGGATAAAGCTATCAAATAGAAGAGTGGTGGCCAAGTAAGGGACTCTAGCTAGTAAATTCGGCTATAAAAGGAATAGATAGGCCATTCAGCATTATTTACTCTTCCTTGATAACCTCTACCGAATTTTCTCTGCAACCCCTATTCTTTTATTCTTCATTCTTCTCCTCTCAATATTCCAAAAATCCGAAAGCTTGCTAAAATCAAGGCCATAGCCGAATAGTTTGAGACTTCAAGCAAAGGAACTGTCGATATCTAAAGTAAGGGTAAGATCTCATTCGATTTCCATCCTTTTTCTTTTAAGATTTGCCGAAATCTAGGACTAACCCCATTAATATCTTGTTGCCGAAATCTTGAAGAGATCTTTCGAGATTTACTAAGTGTCGACTACAAGGAAGGAGAAGTTCTTTTCCCGAAGGTACACCATAAGCCGCGTGTTCCCTAGTTATTCGGTGAGTTTCGGGATTTAAAATCCACAAGGTAAGTGTCTATAGCATTCGACAAAGGCCTATTTTAGTAGTTAGATCTATTATTATGTGTTTTAAGCCGAAAACTAACAGATTCAAGGGATCTAGTGAGTAGCTGATTTCAAAGGAGAAGAATACAAGTTTTCGGGATTTGACTATAGTCAATTCGACAACAAGGTAGGTTTTAAGAATAGGCTTTATGCTAACATACTACGGTTACCAAATGTAGGAATTGAGATCTAAAGCAATAGATCGGTTTTTTTTCGGGATTTCAAGGAATTCGTTAAGCAAATCAGGTGTGTACCCTACCCTAAGTTTTGATAGGTTCATGGCTATGTTTAAATTAAATGTATTATTAAGAATGTGTGTACCCCACACTATCTTTAATACGTTTTATGGCAATATTTAATATAAGTATGTATAAGAATGTGAATATTGCTAAGGTACCCTAATGTGGTGCAAAGTACTCAGGTACGTTTCCTACTCCTGCTAGGATTACGAAATATGTTATATTTAACATGTGAAAAGTGACATGGATGTGAATTTAAGTATGATATGCATGATATGAATAATATGGGGCATTCGGGTTATATGAGAAAGGGGAAGTGAATGTGACGACTTCGGTCTCACTATCTGAATGTGGTAACTTCGGTTACATTATCTGAATGTGGTAACTTCGGTTACATTATCTGAATGTGGTAACTTCGGTTACATTATCTGAATGTGGTAACTTCGGTTACATTATCTGAATGTGGTGTCTCATGACACAATTATCTGGTGGCTATGCCACAAATTTTATATGGGCGATGAGCACGTCGACTGCAGCGACTGCCTTCGATGGTGTGTAGCGGAAGGAGGGTTGACTTAGTAGTCCCCACGGTGTGCAGGTTGGTACGGGGATGTGTAGCGGATGGCATCTAGGTTTGGGTTTGGGATTGCATCATTATCTTGAATTATTTTGTGAGCATGATATGTATGGTATGCCTAAATCTATTAAATTTTAGTGTTGGTTTACACATTGAGTCTGTTGACTCACCCCGTTGTGGGACCATTTTTCAGGTGATGAACAGTGATGGACCGGGACGGCAGAACTTGTGGTGGCCATGCTCAACTTGAAGTTTTATTCAATATGGACATTTTATTTTATTTAAGTACTTAAGAATTTTATTTTGGGATTATTTGATGGAATAAGGCCATAAGGCCATAGTTGAATTTCTTTATTTCTTTTTACTTTTATTTATTATGTTTACAAATTATTATTTATGAATCATCAAATTTATTTTAAAATAAACTCTAAGTATTTTGTCACCTGAAATAAATGGATTTCAATATAAGATAAATTTGGTTTTCAACACAAGCCCAACCCAAAACATTATTTTCTTTAAAATTGCTCAAGTTTTTCCTAAGGAACAAAAGAACTTTGAATCTGTTTACTTGAGGAACATACCAGATCCGGTCCAGGCTCGTGTGCCGGGTGTGGGGTGTTTCAGGTTTTTTTCCCGAAAGGGTTCCCACGTAAAATCTGTGTGTTCTTTATTTCTCTTTTCTTTGCGATATATTTTCATTACCGACGTTATATTTTTTACAAATTGGTATCAAAGCTTTCGGGTTTTCATCTCGATCACGGTAATGGCGTCTTTGAAGTATGAAATTCTGCTGTTGGATCGCAACACCAGATTCGCGTTGTGGCAGATAAAGATGCAGGCAGTTCTTGCACAGGTGGATTTAGAGGAAGCCTTACTAGGGGTAGATAATATGCCTTCGACATTGACGGAGGAAGAGAAGAAGCGCAATGATTGAAAGGCGTTAACACAGTTACATCTGCATTTGTCTAACAAAATTTTGCAGGGTGTGATGAAGGAGAAGACTGCCGCTGCATTATAGAAGAGGCTAGAACAAATATGTATGTCGAAAACTCTAACTAGCAAGTTGCATATTAAGCAACGTCTTTATGCTCATCGTTTGGAAGAAGGTGCGTCTGTGCACGAACACTTAACAGTGTTTAAAGAAATTCTCTCAAACTTGGAGGCCATGGAGGTTCAGTATGATAAGGAAGATCTAGGGTTTATTCTACTTTGTTCGTTGCCCCCGTCTTATTCAACCTTTAGAGACACGATTTTATATAGCCGCGAGTCTCTCACAGTTGATGAGGTTTATGATTCTTTGACCTCGTATGATAAGATGAAACATCTTTTGGTTAAAACTGACTCTCAGAGAGAGGGTCTCATTGTTTGTGGGAGACAAGATCGGAATGCTGATGATGATCGTGGAAGGACACAGGAACGGAATCCTCGCGGTAAATCTAAGGGTAGATCGAAGTCTTCAAACAGAGCTAAAACTTGTAACTTCTGCAAGAAGAAAGGGCACATTAAATCCGAGTGCTATAAGCTACAGAACAATATTTAAAGGGAGGCTGCGAATCAAAAGGGAAAACAACCAAAAAATTCCGGTGAAGCTGATGTTGTAAAATACTACAGCGATGGTGAACTTCTAGTCGCTTCTGTCAACAATTTTAAAGTGAGCGAGGAGCGGATACTTGATTCGGGTTGCACCTTCCACATGTGTCCCAATCGAGATTGGTTTACAAATTACGAAACAGTGTTTGAAGGTGTTGTTTTGATGGGAAACAATGCTTCGTGTAAAATCGCAGGTGTTGGAACAATTAAAGTTAAGATGTTTGATGGAGTTGTCAAAATACTTAGTGACGTACGACATGTTCCAGAACTGAAGAGAAATTTAATTTTGTTAAGTACTCTTAATTCAAAAGGGTACAAATATGCAGCTGAAAGTGGGATTTTGAAGATTTCCAAAGGTTCCCTCGTTGTGATGAAAGGGCAGAGAAAGACTGTCAAGTTATATGTTTTGCAAGGTTCTACTGTCATTGGTGATGCAGCTGTCGCTTCCTCTTCCTTCTCAGATGATGATATTACTAAACTTTGGCATATGCGCCTAGGGCATATGAGTGAGAATGACATGGCAAAATTAAGCAAAAGAGGACTTCTTGATGGGTAAGGAATTTGCAAACTGAAGTTCTGTGAGCACTGTGTTTTTGGGAAGCAAAAGAGAGTTCGATTCACCAGAGGAATCCATAACACGAAGGGAACGTTGGAGTATATTCATTCTGATCTGTGGGGGCCATCAAGAGTGCCTTCGAGAGGTGGAGTTAATTATATGCTAACTTTTATTGATGATTTTTCCAGAAAAGTTTGGGCATTCTTCCTGAAGCAGAAAAGCGATGTGTTTTCCGCATTTAAGTATTGGAAAATTATGATTGAAAAACAGACGGGAAAACAAATAAAATACCTCCGCACAGACAATGGGTTAGAGTTTTATTCTGATGAGTTTAATAAATTGTGCAAGTCAGAAGGGATCGTGAGACACTTGACAGTTCGTCATACTCCACAACAAAATGGTGTTGCAGAACGAATGAACAGATCGATCATGGAGAAGGTTCGATGTATGTTGTCAAATGCCAATTTACCAAAGTCGTTTTGGGCCGAAGCAGCCTCTACTGCATGTTTTTTGATCAACCGATCTCTATCTATTGCCATTGAGAAAAAGACTCCACAAGATGTATGGTCTGGTAATCCTGCTAATTATTCTAACTTAAAGATCTTTGGGTGTCCTGTGTATGCTCATGTTGATAATGGAAAATTGGAACCGATATCCATTAAATGTGTTTTTCTTGGTTATAAAGCTGGTGTAAAAGGGTATAAATTATGCTGTCCTGAAAATAGAAAAGTTGTGATTAGCAGAGATGTTGTTTTTGATGAAACTGCTATGATACCTAACTTATCTCTTAAAGGCTCTTCCAATAAAGAAAATCAAAAGCAGGTGGAGTATCAGATTAATACAGAGTCGACTCCTCAAGCCAGTACAAAAATTGAGAATAGAGTTGCTTCTTCAC
Source organism: Gossypium australe (assembly GCA_005393395.2). Taxonomy (NCBI): domain Eukaryota; kingdom Viridiplantae; phylum Streptophyta; class Magnoliopsida; order Malvales; family Malvaceae; genus Gossypium; species Gossypium australe. Next base: position 2,211,260 of record CM016621.1, on the reverse strand, counting down.
TACAATACCCTATCGCCAAAAACAGAACTAGAAGAGAAATCAAACCTCCAAAGAAGTATGCCAAGGCTAATCTAGTTGCTTATGCTTTAAATGTGGCTGAAGATATAGATGCAAACCAAGAGCTGTTTAATTATTCTGAGGCGATTAGCTGTGAAGACTCAGAAAAGTGGATGTTTGCTATGCAAGAGGAGATGAAATCACTCTATAAAAACAAAACATGGGATCTTGTGAAACTTCCTAAAGGTAAAAAGGCTGTTCACTGTAAATGAGTGTTTAAAAAGAAAGAAGGGACTCCAGGAGTTGAAGAACCCAGATATAAAGCAAGGCTTGTTGCAAAGGGTTACAGTCAAATTCCAGGAGTGAACTTCACAGATGTGTTCTCCCTAGTTGTGAAGCATAGTTTGATTCGATCTTTGCTTGGTATTGTGGCCATACATGATTTGGAGCTTGAGCAATTAGATGTAAAAACTGTATTTTTGTATGGAGATCTTGAGGAAGATATTTACATGCAACAACCAGAGGGTTTTACAGTATCAGAAAAAAAGGACTATGTTTGCTTGCTGAAAAAGTCCCTTTACGATTTGAAACAGTCACCAAGACAGTGGTACAAGATGTTTGATTCCTTTATGACTTCTCATGTTTTTAAAAGAAGTAGTTTTGACAGCTATGTTTACTTTAAGAAAAACAGTGATGGTTTTTTTGTGTATCTACTTCTTTATGTTGATGACATGTTGATAGCAGAAAAAGATAAAGGAGAGATAAGAACGGTCAAAGCCCAACTAAGTGAAGAATTTGAGATGAAAGATTTGGGACCAGCAAAGAAGATACTTGGTATGGAGATTCTCAGAGATAGAAAAGCAAGTAAATTGTACCTAAGTCAGAAGGGGTACATTGAGAAAGTTCTTTGCAGGTTCAATATGCAGAGTGCCAGACCTGTTAGTACTCCTTTAGCAGCCCATTTCAGACTTTCATCGGCTTTGTCTCCACAATCAAATGATGAGATTGAGTACATGTCACATGTTCTATACTCTAGTGCAGTGGGATCTCTCATGTATGCTATGGTTTGTTCACGTCCAGATTTATCATATGCAGTCAGTGCAGTTAGCAGATACATGGCGAATCCCGGTAAAGAACATTGGAAAGAAGTTCAGTGGATTTTAAGATACTTACGAGGTACTACTGATGTTTGCTTACAGTTTGGAAGAACTAGAGATGGAGTCATTGGGTATGTTGATGCTGATTTTGCTGGAGACCTTGATAGAAGAAGATCTCTTACTGGTTATGTCTTTACAATCGAAGGTTGTGCAATTAGTTGGAAAACTACTTTGCAAACTACAGTTGCTTTGTCTACCACTGAAGCTGAGTATATGACGATTACTGAGGCTTGTAAAGAAGTTATTTGGTTGAAGGGACTCTTTAGTGAGCTCAATGAAGACCTTCAAATCAGCACAGTATTTTGTGACAGTCAGAGTGCTATCTTCCTTACAAAAGATCAAATGTTTCATGAGAGAACAAAACACATTGATGTTCGGTATCATTTCGTTCGTGATATTATTGCTCGTGGTGCTATTGTTGTATGCAAAATTAGTACTCATGAAAATCCTGCAGATATGATGACTAAGTCACTTCCTATAACCAAGTTTGAGCATTGCTTAGACTTGGTTGGTGTTCATTGTTGAAGTTAAACCCTTAAGGGGTTTTATGGAAGAGGTGAAGAACTTGTTCGTTGAGAGTTCGCGATGAAGAACTTGTTCATTGAGAATTCGTGTCAAGGTGGAGATTGTTAGAATTAAGTGACCCGAATCCTTATTTAAATAAAATACAATGGTAAAATAAAATAAAAGAAGAATTCCTATAGAACTACACTTCTTTTGTTTTATTTTAAATAAGGTTTTTTAAACCTTATTAAACTCCATCTATTTGATATTGATTAGAATAAGGAGTTTTAATCTTACTACACTCCTATTAGAATATGGCTTTACAAGCCTATAAATAGACATAGTGAATTTTCTTCTCCTTTGCCTGTGATTTTTTTCCCGAAAGGGTTTCCACATAAAATCAGTGTGTTCTTTATTTCTCTTTTCTTTGCGATATATTTTCATTACCGACGTTATATTTTTTACATATATAAATAACTTTAAACTATAAGTCCTCCCTCTTCTATGAATTTTTTTGAATAAAGAAACTTTAAAAAGCTTACGTAAACAATAAAGTAATTGGAAATTATTTATAATGTAAGTATAAGCTATGCTAAGTATAAGCTATGCGAGTATTTTTTAGTTAACGTGGGATTTATAGCATAAGTACTTGAGATAAATAATTGGATCCAATAAAAAATTTATCTATAAAATTGTACAAAATCAAAGTTCATGTATACAATTGCACAATAAACCATAATTCATGTATAATTTTGAGATTAATCCCTATAAATATATAAAAATAAAAAATTTTAATAAAGAAAGTAACTATTCATTTATTGTTGTTAATTTACTTTTTCAAAAAAATATCTCATTAATTTATCATAATTTATGTAAATGTACTCCTTTAATCTTATATACAATAAATAATTTTGTACAGACCTGACTTGTAAAACATTAGAATTTTTATCAGAATAGGTGTTGATAGTTTAAATTAACTAATGAGATTGTAAAAATAGAAATATAAAATTATGCCAACTTAAAACATAAAAACTAAATGTTAAGTAGAGGGACTGGAATCATAATTTGACCAGAAAATAAAACATAATTTGACGGAGACAACTGATGGAACTAGTCTACATTGGATACTTCCCATAATATCATCAATAAAAACAACAAAAATATGATAGTTTCTAAGGTAATTGGGCATTTATTATGAGAATAATTTGACTTGACCTCAACAACCATGCAGTGCAGGACTTATTGGCTGCATCTTAACAATTTATTATTAATATTATTACTTTACATAATAATAATTTTAGTTTTTAATATTTAAATGTTTATCAAATGAGCATTTAGCTTTCAAAAATGTTTAATCATTTTTTTAGTAAAATATTAATTAAAACGTTAATTTTTAATGATATTAGAAAGATAATTCACATGATAATATATGTGTATTTTATGTTGATATCATATTTTTTTTATATGTCATGTTAATAAATAATTTAAAAATTATAAAAAATTCATTAAAAATTTAAAATTTTAACCATTTGGAGATATATGATGTAATTAATCTAAAATAAAAACAAATTTTACACTTATTGGACTATGACGAGAATTTAGTATCTCAACAATATCGAAAGACCATTAATGTATGGAACACTTCTTGGAACTATAGTTAAGATTATGCATGAAAATATTTTAATCAGTTAATTCGATAATTGTTTATTTTTGAATTAAATTAACTGATAATTAAAATTTCACAAAATTTTTAATTTATCTTTTTGATTAAATTAGTTTATATGGTTGACTGATTAAATGAATTAATTCAATTCATTTAATTAATTTAATTGTAACCGAAGTATACACACATATAGTGATAAGAAAAAAAAACTAAAATTTTTGTTTTGTGGGGGCAAAATAAGATTATAAAATTTTGGGAGCCAAAGCTAAAAAAAATTGTATATAAAAAGTCTTAAGTTAAAACTTTAACTTTTCAAAAAGGCTAAAATTTCAATTTTTTTTATTTAATCAAAGGTTAAAAGGATTAGATTGTAACTTTTAATTTTGGGAAGGGCTAAAGAACAATTTGCCTTATTTGGCAAGTGGGTGGCAAGGCTCATGCTTGCCCCCGGGCTACACCCTTGCCTAGCGGCAAGTTCACAGCAGTGTTGGTGGAATTGAACCGAATCAATTGGATCAATAATCAATTCATATATTGCTTCGAACAAAAGGGTCGAATCAATATATGAGCAAACCGCTTGAAAATAGTAAAAAAAATGGAAACCAAGACAATGAAACTGATGGTTGAATTAGTTTTATAAACTTTTTAATATATTTTTAATCTTTTATTAATTTTTAGGCTTAATATAACATTTGGTAGATGATATGATTTTTTTTGTATTTTATATGTTTAATTACTTTATTTTTTATTAATTAATTAATTGAAAATAATAAATTTTTTTTAATCTGGATTTTTAATTTATTTTTATTTAATATTAATTTGTTAATCATAGCTCAAAACCTATTTTTTAACATGAATTTCTTTTAATACTGAGAATATTTTTGTAGCATAACAAAAAAATTAACACCATTAGTGTTTTGCTTAATTTGTATAACATTTAATAAATTTAGGTATCAAATTGATCCTAAAAAATAGCATAGGTACCAAATTAGGAAAAAAATTGTCATACTAAATTGGGCCTAAAAAAGTGTTTAGGAATCAAATTAAAAAAAAAAAAAAAGAGAGTCAAGTTTAGGTACCAATTTGGGCAAAAAAAAAGTTTAGATACCAAATTAAAAAAAATACTAAATTCAAATACTAAATATTATATTAAGTCTAATTTTTAAATATTGATGAATTCAACCCCCGAATCTAATTTTTAAATATTGATTCACAAGAGAATCTATGGAATGTGATGGTCGGAACTCAACAGCACAATGGAACTTTGATGTTGCTTGACCTTTAAAATGGTCCGCACATTCCTTTAAAATGGTCCTCACTCTCAAGCCATTGTTGAACATAAACTTGTTGCCTAAGGATGGTTTCTTCCTCTCTTTTTGATTTGTTTTTGCTAGTTTTGGTGGTTGAGATTTTTGGGTTTGTGTTGAGTTACTTGAGTATTTGGTTAGTGATGAAATGGTAGTCGGATTTTAGGTCAATGATAATTTGGTGAGTAGTGACAGAGGTGAAAAATTTGGATTATGGGTTCAAAATTTAAAAATTTAAACTGTCTAAAAAAGGTCATATAAATTGCATAATATTAATACTCGATAAAATTAATGTATGATATAATTAATTGTAGGACTATTAAAAAACTAACAAGAATGATAAAAGAAAAGATAGATCAAATAAATGTCAATAGCTCGTACATTTTCCACAATTGTTCACTATATTTTCTAATATGTTAAAACTACTGAATTATCGTCCTTGGACAGAAATTTATATAAATTATTTTGTTATTAAAAAGTGTTTTTTTAAATTGTGGGAACTTTTAACAAAAAAAAAAAAAGTTTGTGGGTTCAATTTCCCCTAGTGGTGAGGATGTACAATTGAGTTGACCAAGTCAACTTGGACATTGGTTGTCATGTCATTAACTGTATTAATTATTTAACAGTATAGTGATTAAAAAATAATTTCGAATAGTTTATAATTAAATTGAAATATTTTATAATTTGATGATTAAAATAGAAATACAAAAAATTGAGTTACTATTAAAATAATTTACCCTTAAAATTTATAAAAAATAATTTATAATAAAAATCATTAATTAATATTTTTCATTTAATCGGTACATGTATTTTCTATTTCAAAATAATTTATGTGGGTTGATTTATAATAAAACAATGCATTAACAATTTTGAGGTGGTTAAAGTTTTTATAGATACCCGTTTGACACATGTTCAAATTGTGTTATTCCATTCCCACTCCTAATATTGTATGAAATAAAAATCTAAACATTTAAATTATAGTCAAGTTTCGGTTTTAGTCTCTTTACCATGCTCAAATTTGTGTTTGTTTAATTTAACATTGTTAAATATTCGAGTTAAAATTTGTTTAATTTAACATTGTTAAATATTCGAGTTAAAATGCTAATTTGGATTTTAAGTTGAAAGAATATTATTGAATGCATTGTAAGTGCATGAATTTCATGTATCATTGGTGAATAACAATACAATACATTATCATTGTGTAAAACATAAAAAAAAGAGAGTTGAGTACTTATAAATAAATACCAATATCTTTTTTTAAGTTCAAACTGTAAACTTTAAACTTTAAACTCAATATAAATCCTAAATGCTAAGTCCTAAATTCAAAACTCGAGAAAAAAATAATAATTATACTTAATAATTAATTATATTTAAATAAAATTATTAGTATTTTTTATAAGCTTTTCATTATACTTTATTTCACTAGAGATAAGATGTCGTGTTATTGTTCACTGATGGTATATAAGACTCATACACCAAGACTATATCAAATATTCACATTTTCTTAAAAACATTAGTGTTTTGACCGGAATAGGTGTTAACAATTTAAATTAACTAAAGAGATTGTAAAAATAGAGGGATGAAATTATACCAACTTAAAATATAAAAGCTGAATGTTATATAGAGGGATTGAATCATAATTTGAAAAAAAAAAAACCTATTATTTACTAAAGTTAACTGAGCAACCAGCGAAAGAGGAAATCCCCTTTTGCCCGTGCTTTTTTAGTAAAATTTATATTTGTTAATTTTATTATTATTTTAATCATAGTTTAATATTAATATATTTTATTAATCAATATAAATATAAATTTTAACAAATTCTTAATATAAATACAATTTTAATTATTTAATTTATAATAGATTAGTTAATGTAAACATAATTTAGTGTTCTTAACGACTATTTTATACTTCTACTTTATTTTTATCATTATTAAATCCAAAAGTTTATCTTATTACTAATCTTAATCTCGTTATTACAATTTTTTTAATCAATTTAATTATAAATTCTAATCTCAATAATTAAGTGACTGCTGGTTTTTGGAATTAGTCTACGTTGGACACTTCCCATAAATCATCAACAAAAACAAGAAAAAGAACGACGGTTTCTAAGCTGATTGGACGTTTAGTATGAGTCAATAATTTGACTTGACCTTACAATCATTGCATGACTTATTGACTGCATATTATCAGTTTATCATTATTGTTTTCTATAATAATAAATATAGCCTTCAACAATTACATCTTTTATAAATTTAATCATTAATATCTTAAAAAGAGTTTATCACTTTTTTACGAAAATATTGTCTAAATCGTTATTTTTTAACGATGGTATGAAATTTACATAGCAATTTACGTATACTTCATGCTAATATAGTACTATTTATATTATATGTAAATAATTAAAAAATATATAAATATATAAAAAACTTCATATTCTTTTTTTTTAAAAAAAAGCATGTGTGGGCTTCCATATCTAAAAATTTAACATTTTAAGTAGTATTTTGGTTGAAGAAAATAACAATTTAATTATTTTTGAAAAATTAATGATTAAATTTAAATTTTTTATAAAAGATTGTAGGACAAATTTAGCTTAAAAAGATAAATGTTGAGGGTTAATTGACTATTATCCCTTACTATTTAGGAAGGTTCACCTTTGCCTATGTTACAAAATCTTCTCAGTATATATTCACATGCTGAGGCAAATTAAAACGATGTAAAAATATTTGTGCCTTTTACTTCACTTAGCCAGCAAAAAGAATCAAAGATGAACATGGTCGATGGCACCACCACTACTGTGGACGAAGGTGTTCCACTTCCAGGTTTCCGGTTCCACCCGACGGAAGAAGAGCTCGTCGGGTTTTACCTTCGACGAAAAGTTGACAACAAATCCCTCACAATCGAACTTATCAAAGAGATCGATATCTACAAATATGACCCCTCTGATCTTCCAAGTACGTTCCTTAACCATTACTATCATAGTCATATGAATTTTGACATGTTAATGATTAGTTTCATATATACACGCAGAAACTGGCATGATGGGAGAGAACGACTTGTATTTCTTTTGTAAACGAGGAAGGAAGTATCGGAACAGTGTAAGACCAAACCGAGTGACAGGATCAGGGTTTTGGAAAGCGACGGGTATCGATAAGCCTGTTTTTTCGGTCAAAAGCGGTGAAGCCATCGGGCTAAAAAAAACGTTAGTGTACTACCATGGAAGTGCAGGAAAAGGAACTAAAACCGATTGGATGATGCATGAATTTCGCCTTCCCAATCCCACATTGACCGCACAAGAAGCTGTAAGTAACTTTAAAGCACTGTTAAAGGGACTCCATCTATTTTCATTTGGTTCATACTATATTTAATAGATTCGAAGTTAGGGTAGACAATGGTTTTGTTCTTTTTAAAAATAATAAGTTTATCATTTAATTTCTTAAAATTTATGAATTAATAAATTAATATAATGATAAAATTGTATTTTAACTCTTCAAAAATTTATGATTTATCTTTGACTCTTTAAGTAGTTTTTTGGTTTAAATTTGCCAGGATCTTCCTAAAATTGATGTTATAAAATTTATAAAATCATAAGTTAATAAATGATAATTTTATATTTTAATTCCTAAAAAATAATAAAATTTTAATTTAACCCTTTAAATATTATAAAATATAAGCTAATAGAAGAATGAAAAATTGCATGCATAACTTGATGCTGATCCCTAGAATTTTCTGCACATTAATGTGAAATACATGTTTGGGGGTTGCAGGAAGTATGGACAATATGTCGAATCTTCAAGCGGAATAAAAAAATCAAACAAGATTCGAGACAAGGTGCTGCTAAACGAGCTTCAACTAGCAATGGCAATGGTGTAGACGGCTACAAACGTTGCAGTGAGGAATCCAACAGCCATGAAAATTACATTACAATCGGGTCTCAAATCATTGAAAACTACGATGACGATGATGATGATGGTGAGATGGTTATGGATCATAGAATGAATGATGAGAGTTGCAGAGGGGAATGGTATCATGGAGAGCTGCAACGTATGGCATCATCATCGTCACCATCTTCAAGCTTTTCAACAGTAAATGATTTCTTCACGAATGCCAATTGGGATGAGCTTAAATCAATTCTTGACTTGGATCTTGATCCCTTTCTTTTGTGAAAAATCATTTTTAATGAGATATAATATTGTATTAGTTTCGATCTCTAATGTTCTAATGTTTAAGGTAGGAACTAATTATAGTGGGATCTAATAGGATCCATATTTTAAATCAACAACTATGGTTAAAAAATAGAAATAAAAAGATTGTAACTGAATGATCAGGTCATGTTAGGAATTAAGAAATTGTATTGGTGACTTTAATCTTATTAGATCAGTTATCGAAAAGAGAGTAGTGTCCTCTCTTTTAAATATCGGTGATTGTTAATAATGATTATGTATGAAGTTGTTGAATAACAAGTTTAGTCTTTTGTTACTTGACTTTTATGAATGTTTTTTAATGGAAATATAACAACATATTCTTGAAAATTGTACTTAGATCTGTGAAATTGTTTTCGATTTTTGTCGAATAAGAATTGTCGAAACCATTTTTTGAAAAAGGGGTCAACTTTGTATTTTGAAAACGAAAATGAAAATGGGAGTCGCCACCAATCCTTTTTGATGAGGTGTGATCGGGTCACCTCGTAATTCAATCATTTTAATAAAAATTTTAATTTACTAAAATGACAATTTTTGGGCTACGAAATCCAGAAAACGGGTTTGGGAGTCGGTTACGCACGAGGAAGTGTTAGCACCCTCGATACACCCAAAATTGGTACCTAGTTGATTATTTGATGTCTTTATGTCGAAAGTTAAAAACTCATAAAGAATTTAAACTACGATCCATCTTTGTATTATATATATTTTGTTTTGGAATACTTAAATAAGTCGAAAATATATTGAAGGTTTTCTTATCTCGAGGCAACAAAACGTCACGTCCCGTAAGTTAGGACATGACATTTCGATTCTTTGAGAAAAATTTGGCCTTTGATTTTTATTTGAAATCTTACGTGTTTTAATTTAAAAAAAAAGATATTCGATTCTTCGAGTTCAATGAAAAGAATCGAAACCCCGTAAGTTAGGGCACGATTTTATCGAATCTTTCGAATCCGGAACCAGTGGCGAATCCAGGGGGGCTGGCATGGGCCCTGGCCCCCCTAAAAGGTAAAATTTCCATTTGGGCCCTTCAAATTTTTTAAAAATTTTCAATTAATAAAGGTAAAATTGCACTTTGGCCCCCCCTAAAATTATAAAAATTCAATTTAATTCTTTACAAATTAGAAAGATATAAACTATAAAAATTTAAAATTTCATCCGGCCCCCCCTAAAAAATTGTCCTGGCTTCGCCCCTGTCCGGAACATTACCTATTTTTTGAAATTCTTTTTTTATGCATCGAACAAAAGTTAACATAGTATTCAAAATGATATTTAAATTATTTGGGCGTGGTATAAAAAAGGGACAAATGTGTTTGAAAACAACTCACGAAGTGATTGTAGTAAAACACTATAAAATGATAGCGCGTTGAAAACAGAACAATGATATGCTAATGAAGAATATAATAATAGTAATACCATACTAAATGAACGAGGATATAATTGTAGTAGTAATAATATGAAAAAAATGGCAATGATTATGACTATTAAAGTAGTAATAATAATAATAATAATAATAATAATAATAATAATAATAATAATAATAATAATAATAATAATAATATCGATAGTAACAATGTCAATAATGCATTTGTATGTAAAACACAGATAATATAAGAAGAGTAACAAACAAGTAGATATATTTAATAAAGTAACAATAGATGAAAAGCTAGTAACAATAAAGATGTAAAAATAAAAATAAAAATAATAGATAAAAATGCAATAAAACAGAAAATAAAAAATAGTAGAAATATAATAAAACAATAATAATAAAATAAAAATATAATAAAATAACAATACGCAATAAATGGAAATAAATCAACTCAAAAAAATAAAAAAAACAAACAAATAAGATAAATAATAAATAAAGTAATATATAAAACAATAAAGAAATAAATAAGCATTAAACAAAATAACATATATAAAATAAATCTAAAAATGATGGAAATTAATAAACGAGGGCCAAATTGAAAACTAAAATGAAATTAAAGGCTTAAATCGTAAAAAAATAAAAGTCTAATGGGCCAAATTGAAATCTAAACAGAGTTTTGGGCTAAAATTGGGAATAGAAATAAGGTAAAGGACCAGATAGTAAAGCTGTAACACCCCTATCCCGTGTCCATTGCCGGATTAGGGTTAGGAGCATTACCAGACAATTCAGAAAGCATTTACAGAAATTTCATACAATCAATCAGCATTCTCAAACATAATGTCCCATAAACGAGTTTTTGAGACCAATAACATGCTTATAAATTGGGTCGGGACTAAACCGAAACACATACGTTAAAACTTTTCTAAACTCAAGTGTTAGTAGGCTTTTAGTGTGTTTGGTGATGTTTTAGGAGTTTTTAGAACTCTAGGATGAAGGTGAAAGCTTTGGAAAAATATTGGAATTTTAAGTCTAAAGGAGAAGCTAGGTGCGGGAGGCCTTAAAAGAAATTTGTAGGCATTTTTGGGCATAGAAATCACCTTGGTAAAGTGGCTGGAATGCGCCACTTAGGGCCTTGGAGAATGACGCCAGGAGCAGTGAAGAAGGGCCTTGGTTCGAATCACCTTGGCAGCAAGTAGTGTAATCTTATTTTTCTTTTGGCGCTAAGACAAGGGGAACTAGGCTAAGGAGGCTTTAAGAGAAATTGTGGGGAGTTTGTGGCACAAAAGAGCTAGCAGCAAAGTGGCAAGGGACACCACCTGGAGTGCTGGGGAGTTTGCGTCAAAGGGAGTGCAGGTGGGAAGAGGTTCGAGCAACGTGGGACGCATTAGAGACTTTTATTTTTGCGTCAAAAGGGGGAATTGGGCTAAGGAGGCTTTAAGGGAAATTCGTGAGGGATTTATGACACAAGGGTTGGCCTGGTAAAGTGGCTGCAAGGCGCTACTTAAGGCCTTGAGCAAGGGCTTTCGTTCGAGTTTGGTTGTCAGCAGGGAGGCGTGTTTTTATTTTGCCTTTGGCGTTAAGACAAGGGGGAGCTAGGGAAGGAGGTTTTAAAAGAAATTCTGGGGAGTGTATGTCACAAAAAAACGCCTTGGCAAATGGCTTGGGGCGTTATCTGCAGCTTGCATCCAAAGGCTCCAACAGGTCTCGGGTTCGAGGCTTGTGAGCAGCAAGGGGAGTGTTTTATTTTGCTTTTGCGTCAAGGTAGAGTTGGAAGAAAGTGGACGGCACTTGGGACTTTCAATTGGAGGAGGATTTTAATTCTCCTATTAACTTTCGGCTAAGGTAGGATAAATGTGTTTTATTTATTTTATTTATTTTAGTTTAATAGGAGATAAGAGATAAATGAGGAGTTTGATAAGGGATTAAGGTTGGATTATTTTATTTTTTATTTGTTAAGATAATATGGGAGAAAACTTTGGAATTTGATAAGAGGAGAAGTAGTAGTCGAATTCTTATTTTAATAAGCACCCATTCCCTTTTTCTTTTTCTTTTAGTTGTTTGCCAAATTTCTTTCTATTTCTTTGAAAGCCGAATGCTCCTAAGTCTCTACCGTTCTTCCACTTTTCTTTTCTTCAACTTCACATTTGTTATATTGATAGCCGAATATTGCATCTACCATTGTTCTTTATTGCCGAAACCTCCAAACGTAAAATCCTCTCTTTTGTTGCGGTTCTTCTCTTCACCATAAAGTGCCGAAACCACCATTGTTGTGCTCAAGCCAAATCTTTAAAGAAGGGTGCTGTCAACTACTTACTTTAGTCTCTTCAAAGCAAACGTGTAATAGTGGTAAGTGAATTCTCCTTTGGTAATCAGTTTTGATTCTTCAAGGTAGGCCAATAAGGCATTCGGCCAAGGGCCATCTTTAGAGTTTTCATGTGCTAAGCCGATTCTAATGGTTGCTAAGCAGGGATTTCGACTATTCAAAGAGCAAGTGGTGATTCGGGATTTAATTTAGTAAGGTAAGGAGGCTTGTGTTATTCGGCCATAGGCCATATTTGGGTTTAAATGTGACCGATTTGTATTATGGTTAATTAGGGGGCAAGTCGACAGAAGTAGGACAAGCTTCGGGATTCAAGATTATTTCGGTAAGGATATTTAGTAAGTGTAGTTCGATTCGATATATTTTGATTAAGGTATTAGTGTTTAATCGTTTGATCTGATTAAGTGTTGTCGATGGATGCGAATGCTAGTCAAGGAGGACAAGGGGTAACTCCTATCCCGAAGTTTAAGAAGAGATCTGTTTCTGCAGTTAGGGATTGGCCACCGGGGTGTAGACCAGCGTCAGAACAAGAAAGTAGGCAGATAGCCGTAGTGTCGCTTAGCGATAGCATTGGGATCGAAAGCGTAGTTCTCCAAGTGATCAGGTGTGTAGTTAGCCTACAGTTTTCCGGGTTTATGATTGAATGTGATATCTGTATGTGTTATGAATTTGCTAACTAGTGCAGTGGAAATTGTGATATGGATACCCTCAAGGGGTATGTCAATAAACTGGTAAGTACCAAATCTGATGAATATGTGACTATTGTTATGAATATGTGATAATATGCTAAATAACATGTACATGCATTAACATGGCATTATTTTATGTTGCATGTGCATGGGTGGGATATGATATGAAAGAAAGACATGGTGTACTTCGAGTACGTGGTTTGATGAATGGCTCTGTGCCTCATCGTAATTGATATAGGCTATATGCCATATCGTGGTTGTTGATGACTTTGTGCTCATCGTGGTTTTGATGTTAGCTACGGCTACATCGTGGATTGACGCTGACTGAGGTCACGTTGTGGATTATTTGCAATTAAGTTCGCGTGGACGGCATTTGTTGCCTTATTGGAGTAAAAAGGAGAGGGTGATTTAATAATCCCCTGGTGTATGGTAGGCTGGATAAGGGGGTATGTAGAGGATGGACCTTAGGCTGGGTTGGGCTTCATAATTGCATAATTTTGTATGTGAATATATGTGAAATTGGGCCAAGCCCAACATGTGATATGAATAAATGTGAAAATGAGCCAAGCCCAATATGTGAACTCTATTAATATGAATGTGGGCCAAGCCCAATAAGTGAAAGCATGTGAATAAGTTGCATTAATATCTGTTATATGGGTTGATACATGGTTTGACATGTGGGTGGAATTCAGTAGAATAATTGCACACTGAGTCTGTATGACTCACCCAATTTTTATCAACATCGTAGGTGATGCTTGGACCGGGTTTGGAGTGGATACGAGGTGGCCCATGCAGAAGAAGTGTTTTCATTATATAATAGAATTTATTAATTTCAGAATTTTAAGTATTTTTGAATAGTTATTTGTTGTAATAAGGGCCTTAAAGTATTTGAATTTGTCATGTTTAAGTTGGATTTATAAGTGGGATATTATTTTGTAAGTTTAATTTTAAAAGCTATTTAAATCTCAAAAGTCATATCAAAGTTTTGAATTCGGTATTTTTATAATAACTTAATTTTTACTTAGAATATTTTAAATCACGAAAATGTTTTTATCAAAGGAAACAATTTTTTAACGGTTTTTACTTTTAAGTAAGAATATTTTCGAACGTGTTCCGCAGTGGCATTTCAAATTCGGTCGTAGTGAATGGGCCGGGTTTGGGGTGTTACAATGAAATTTTAAAAATTTTCTAAACTACAGGGGAGACACGCCCGTGGGAGGAGACCGTGTGCCCTCCACGGCTGACAGACACCCCCGTGTGTCTTCCCCGTGGTGATATACTGACTTGATCCCTACGGCCACCAAACACGCCCGTGTGCCATGGCGGTGGCTAGCTACTGACTTGTACACAACGGCTAGCTGACACCCCATTGTCGAGGCCGTGTGCTACTAAACCACAACCTGCTATACACCCACGGTCATAAGGCACGGCCGTGCGCCTCAACCGTGTGACATTATAGGCAATTTTCAAGGCCAATATGCCACTCTAAAGAGTCATACCTGTAAACAGCACATATAACATCTCATTCCATTTACTATAACCATCAAAATATACCAATTAGCCATCCAAATCATGCACATTTGATAACTAAGGTGATCACAACAATACCCTTAATAATCATTCAACCTATGCATTCAAAACTAATTCCAAACATACCAATTTGCATAACCAAATCATAAATCATCTAATCATACCCAAAACAATTTCACACATCACATTCGTTAAAGCATATATCCAAAATATAACTAGCCAAATCACATGGCTAAGTTTTACAACACAAACATTTACACATATATCAAGCCTATACATGCCTTATTTAACTATATACACTTTCAAAAGGGTACCAAAATGAGTTTAGTAGTGTGATGTTAATCCTTGACGATCCCGAGCCTTTAGTAGCTTTGACGACCTATAAAATAGAGAAAAATGCACACAGAGTAAACTTTCCAAAAGCTTAGTAAGTCATATACGAATAAACTTGGTATAGAAGGCTTATATGCAAATAAATACATTAACACATATCAATCACTTATCAAATTATCACATGTGTGCTTTGATTCATATACTTTTAACCACATTTGCCAATTTCACAAATTCCATATACATATCATCATAGTAAGATCACTTAGATGCTTACCTTATATACACAAATATCGTATAATCAACGTACCTATATCGGATTTAATATCACATAATCGTTCATAGCTCGGATTTGTAATTCGTATCACAGACTTGCCCGTTGAACTAATAGGAAACTAATAGGATACTCAGAAAGCTCGGAATAATTGTACAATGCCAACGTCCCAGACGAGGTCTTACATGCACTCGAATTTTAGTGCCACTGTCCCAGACAGGGTCTTACACGAATCAATACGATGTCGATGTCCCAGACATGGTCTTACACGTAAAAGTCATTTTGATGTCAACGTCCCAGACGTGGTTTTATTCATAAAGTTGATATCGATGCCAACGTCCCAGACATGGTCTTACACGAGTCTTAGATCAATGCCAACATTCCAGGCGTGGTCTTACATGATAAAACAGAACAGACACCTATGTCATGACATAGCTAATCCTATTTATTCCTAGGTTCACACAGGACTTCTCGGACTTAGTCACTATATCAGATTTTTCTCAGAATTCATAAACATAGCTTCTCAATAGTATTCATGATCAACATCAATCATAAAAACAATTATAATTGCATATATATACATTTATTTACATTGTGACTTACCTCGGATTCGGTTTATCTGAATGAAAATGGCTACTCGATTACTTTCGCCTTCCCACGATCTAAGTCCGTTTTCTTCGGTTCTTGATCTAAACATATTCAGAATTAACCTTGTTATTCACTATTTCATTCAATCCATACACACATATTTTGGGCTATTTATAATTTATCCCTCACATTTGCACACTTTACCAATCTAGTCCATTTTTCACAAAACATCAAATTCACAAAATCTACACATATACATGCTTGGCCGAATACATATACATCACATACAAGCCCACACTTTTCATCAAATTTGCTATTTAGTCCCTCGATTTACCATTTTCCCAATTTAGCCCTATTTAGCTAAATTCATCAAAAATTTAAGAACAAAGTATGTTCATCAAGCACATCTCTTTCATTTAACACCAAAAATCATCAAAAAGCTTGACATATCATCAATGGCATCTCACACAAACATCATCAATTCATCAAATTAAAACATGGGCTTGATGGTAGGAGAAGCAACGATTACAAAAATGTTGAAATTATCGAAAATCAACCGAAAACATACCTTGAATTTTTGCTTGAAAATCAACCGAATATAAAGCTTCAATCTTGTTCTTTTTCTTTTGGTGTTTTTCGGTGATGAAATGGATGAATAATATCCACTATCACCTTTGTTTCTTTTTAATATAATATAATATAATTATAACTTATAAAGTAAATAATAATATATTAATAACATATAATATAAACTTATAATCATATAATATAGATAATGCCACATTTAATGCCGTCCACTACTTATAATAATGGCTTAATTGCCATTTAAGACCTTTAGCTTTATAAAGCCACTACACTTAGGTACTTTAACAAATAGCAAGCAACTTTCACATTTAATGCAATTTCATCCTTTAATCAAATTAAACACACAGATAATCAAATAAGCTTACGGAAATTTAGCACATGCTTAAACACTCATCAATGATACAGAAAATAATATCAAAATAATATTCAGACTTGGATTCGTGGTCCCGAAACCACTGTTCCGACTAAGGCACGAACCGGACTGTTACAAAAGCGCGAAAGACAGGAATGACCAAATGGGAAAATATTCCCCGCCTTCTGAAACGCACCGTTCCGAGAGGACTGAATTGAAATGGAAATAAAATTCGCGGGGTAAATTCGAAAGAAAAAGGAAGACTAAAATGGTGACCAACTCGAAAATAGCCTCAAAGCAGAAGGACTGAGGGCGCAAATAAACCCTCAGTTCAAAAACACACGGATCCTAGGTAGTTCGGGTCGAGTCGGTTCGATCCAGCTTAAAACGGTGCCGTTTTGGCATTGGATTCCCCAGGGTAAAACGATGTCGTTTCCTCTTTCTATATAAATCAATTTTTTTTAAAAAAAAATCATTTCTTCCTCTCCTCTTAAAAAAAAACAAGTTTTCTCTCCCTCTCTCTCTCTCTCTCTCGAGCTCTTAGGCTGGCCGAACTCCGGTCGTTTTGCTGCCGTGACGGTCGACAATCGCCAGTGATGGCACCGCCGTTCACGGCGGCCAACGACATAAAAGAGCCCATTTTTGAATGCCTTTTCTCCCTTAGCTCTTTTTAAAGCCAAAACCCCTAAAAAAGGACCAAAGTTTCGAAAAAAAAAGAAGAAAAGGATGGGAAACGAAAGGGTTTTTTGATTCTCCGGCGCCACTGTTGGGGTTTTCGGTGAGTCTCCAGACTCGACCACCCACTAGACCGGAGAAAACTCTGTCTACGGCAGTAGAGGTAATGGGTTTTTGTCCTTTTTTTATATGTTATTATTTATCTATTTATTTTGTACTAAAATATAGATAAAACAAGCACCTTGATTTTTTTGAATCTGTTTCAAAACTCCTCTTTTTTGTATTTCCAATTTTTCTCTGTGTAAAAATACATTGGTGTTTTTTGCTAGGCTTATGTAGCCGAATAAATTATATTATTATGCCTCTGTTTGCTTCTGCTTCTGTTGTTTTCTTGTTGCTGTCTTTTTTGTTCTTTTTGCAGGTGCTTTCGAGGGGTCAACGAAGGCGAGTGTTGGGCATTTTTTGCTGTTTCGGTGCAAGGGAGACCACCTCGGGCGTTGTGTGCGCTGAGGCCTGAACATGGGGGTTGTGGCGCCAAGGAGACTCAGTAGAGGTAATGGGTTTTTGTCCTTTTTTTATATGTTATTATTTATCTATTTATTTTGTACTAAAATATAGATAAAACAAGCACCTTGATTTTTTTGAATCTGTTTCAAAACTCCTCTTTTTTGTATTTCCAATTTTTCTCTGTGTAAAAATACATTGGTGTTTTTTGCTAGGCTTATGTAGCCGAATAAATTATATTATTATGCCTCTGTTTGCTTCTGCTTCTGTTGTTTTCTTGTTGCTGTCTTTTTTGTTCTTTTTGCAGGTGCTTTCGAGGGGTCAACGAAGGCGAGTGTTGGGCATTTTTTGCTGTTTCGGTGCAAGGGAGACCACCTCGGGCGTTGTGTGCGCTGAGTCGGTTTAGTTTTTGGGCCTATTGGGCTGTTGTAATTTGGGTTAGGGTTAATTGTAATAGATTGGACTGCTATTCTTTTATTGGACTCTTTAATTTGGTTTTGTTTATTTTTGGTTTGGGCCCGGGCGAATTGGGCCTTTTACAAGAATGATTTCATATTGTGTGAAAGAAGTTGGAAACATTGGTGTATAAAAAGGGACAAGGACGGATGTTGACAAATGGCCGCCGAGCGATTGGAGTAGAAGCAGTATGGTTTCTGATGAAGATGAAAAATCAATTACAACTACTAAAAGAAAGGAGAAAATGAAAAAGGTTTTCATGAAAGGGTATAGGAATTTGTAAGTTCATTCTATTGAAATCACTTATTATGGGTAAACTATAAAAATAGTCATTTTTGTTCGACTCATATTACATTTTGGTCACTTATATTTGAAATGTTACGTTTTTTAGTCACTTATGTTATTGTTTTGTTACGAAGTGGTCAATCTACCTTTAAACTCCGTTACCTCCCTAATGACAGTCTTACATGGCAGTCCAAATAGGTTTTAAATGCCAACTTGGATATCCAATTGTTGGAATTAAAATAGATTTTTAATTAAATAAAATTTAATTTGGACTGCAACATAAGACATCCAAGTTGGCATTTAAAACCCATTTGGACTGCCACTTAGGATTGTCGTTAGGGAGGTAATGAAGCTTAATGGTAGAGTGACCACTTCGTAACAAAATGATAACGTAAGTAGCTAAAACGTAACATTTCAAACATAAGTGTCTAAAATGTAATCTGAGGCAAACAAAAATGACTAGTTTTGTAGTTTACCCATTTATTATTTAGTCTATAAAAAGGATAAAAAAATTTAATATAAGGATTCGTTTATTTACATGTAAAAGGTTTTACAGAAAATGTTTTCTGCATTTTATTATATTTGTATCATAGAAAACAGCTTAGTCAATAGAAAATGACTTACAGATTAATGTAAAATAAACATTTTTTTTTCTATAAAATGACTTACCATTTTGAGAAGTGTAAGTTATTTTCCGAAAAAAAAACAATTTTATTTTTATATAAAAATTAATTAAACCAAGCTCAATATTATTGTATTAATAATAATTTTTATTTTTATTTTTAAAAACATTTAAAATATTAATATAAAATATTATAATTTCCAATATTATTAAACATACATATTTAATTATTTTTATTTAGTCATATAATAAATTAATAATATAATAAATATAATTTATTATTTTAACAAATTATTTAATATTTTAATTTTATTTTAATAATAAATTTTAAAATAATAATTTTAAATAATATTCTTCGCATATTATTAAAAATATTCAATATTAATAATTTATTAATAAATATTTATTACAATTAAAATATATTAATAATAAATGTTTTGTAGTATAAGGGTTAAAATATGTCATAAGTTTATGTACTCTTCACTAAATTTGCAATTTAGTCTTTGTACTTTTAGTTTCAAGAATTTAGTCCCTCTACTTTTCAAATTTGAAAATCAAGTTCAATTGTTGGCATTGTTAAATTTATTTGTCAATTTTGTTGATGTCATATTTTTAAATAAAAAATACTCATTTGATAGTCATGTAATAAAAAAATGACATTATAATGAACCTAAATTTAATAAAATATTTTTAATATATGCAAAGCCAATGTAAAATATAAACAAATAAATAAATAAATAAATAAATATATATATATTTATATATATATATATATATATAAACTCAATTAAACAATGAAAAGATAATAAAATCTTAAATGTAGGTTTCTTTCATTGAAAACAACTTTTATGAACTTTCACATGCATCAAAAAGACCCTCAAATTTTTTCGAAAAAAGCAATTAAGTCATTACTTTTTTGCACTCAATTGGGTACTTTAACAGTTGACCATTAAAGTTAACTGCCCCTAATTTTTTTCAGTTAAAGCCACCACATGTCACAACCACAGCGTGACATGTGACAAAAAAATATAAAAAAAATTTAAAATTTAAATTTTAATAAAAACATAAAAAATATTAAAATTTTATTAAAAATTAGAATAAATTATAAAAATCATAATAAATTATAAAATATATAAAAATATAAAAAAATTATAAAATTTTATAAAGTCGTAAGAAAGTTATAAAAATGTAAAGAAATATAAAATTTGTAAAAAAAATTATAAAAACTATTGTACCAAAAGAATCATTTTGTATATTTTCTATATATTTTTTTAATTTTAATTTTTATCTTATCATTTTTCACCACATATCACGTTGTGTTACGTGATGGCTTTAACTGAAAAAAAATTTGGGGGTTGTTAACTTTAACGGTCAACGATTAAAGTTAATGGTTAAATAGTCTTTTTGATGCATTTTATATTTTTTTATGATTTTTATAAAATTTTACAATTTTTTTATATATTTTACGATTTATACATATTTCTAATTTTTTTATAAATTTAAATATTTAAATATTTTTATTAAAATTTAATATTTAATATTTTTTTATTTTTTCTGCATGTCACACCGTGGGGTGACTTTAACTAAAAAAAATTATGGGCAATTAACTTTAATAGTCAATTGTTAAAATACTCAATTGAGTGAAAAAGACAAAGGCTTAATTATTAATTTTTTTTATATATTTTAATAGTTAAAATACCCAATTACTTAATATTTATTGAAAAATTTGACAACTTTTTACGCTTTAGGTGAGATTAAAGCTGTAATATTTATTGAAGAGATGCGTTTCGGATTGGGCCAACTTATATTTCTATTTTGCTGGTTTGTGCAATAATGATTAGGATTTTTTTTTTAAAATAAATTTAAAATGTTTTGCCCTTTTGATTTTGATGTTTAGATTGAAGGGAGGGTTTATTTATTTATTTATTATTTTGATTTCACATTGAATTTAAAAACAAATTGGGCTTGAATTCAACTTAAAATTAATTTGGGTACTTGGACATGGACTTGATTTGGACAAAACCTAAATAAATGGGTAGCCTATGAAAAATAAAATATTTTAAGAAAAATGATTTTATTTAAAAATATAATTTTCTAAAACAGCAAAAATAATTTTATTCAATACAAAAAATTTGATTTTTTTTTCTATAAAAAACATATGAGGATATCCAAATATATTTCCGTTGATACCAAATTTCAAAAATTAAATTAAAGTTAGAAACCCTTAAATTTTGCAAAAGGAATTCAATGTAGTCTTTATATCAACTTCAAAAATTAATTTCAATTTTAAATTTAGATTAGTATTAACTTAACTTTGAAATTGAAATAATTTCTGGTTAGAAGCCCTTTAATGAGTTTGAAGCTCAATCGAGATCGCGGACCTTAGATAAAATTAGGTGCCTATATCAAGTTTATTACAATGTTATTTTTATAAAAAAAGAAATACAAAGCTATTAAGTGAGTATTTGTTTAGCTTCGAAATGTAGCATCAACAAATTTAACCCCCCCAAAAAATAGTACTAACAATCGAGTTTGAATTTTGAAATCTGAATAGAAATATTAAATTCCTAATAATAAAAATACATTGACTGAATTTCAAATTTTTAAAAAGTACATAACAAATAATAATGGCATATGCCTGATTAACTCTCCACAAAATAAGGATTGCCTTAATTCACTCGAATCTAATCTAATCTTCAATAACTACATATTAATTTCTATAAATGGACTATACTATCTTCAAAATATTAGCACAATAAATTGACAACTTAAATATGACAAGTAACTCTATTGTGGCCGTAGTGATTTTGTCAAATGCTACTCAGAAATGTATTAGAATAATAAAAAAATTATATATTTTATAATAAAATTATTTAATTTAAATTGAAGTCTTATCAAACTGACTTAAAGTCAAACTAATTCAAGCCTCTACCTCAGAAAAAGCCAAACCAACTGAGTTGGCAAGCCACTTGAGTTGGGAATGGATCTAATCGTCACTAAATATAAGATATACTAATCATATTAAGAGTCCGTTTGTTTACATGTAAAAGGTTTTACGGAAAATATTTTTTGCATTTTCCTGTGTTTGTTTCATAGAAAACAGCCTAGTCAACGGAAAATGACTTACAGGTCAACGTAAAATAAGGCATTTTTCCTGTAAAATAATTTACCCTTTTGAAAAGCGTAAGTCATTGTCTGGAAAAGAGCTCATTTATAAATAATTTTATTTTTATATAAAAATCAACTTAAATTAAGCTTAATATTATTATATTGATAATAATTTTTATTTTATTTTTAAAATGATTAAAATATTATATTTTCAATATTATTAAACATACATATTTAATTATTTATTTTTAATCATATAATAAATTATTAATATAATAAATATAATTTATTATTTTAATGAATTATTTAATATTTCAATTTTATTTTAATAATAAATTTTAAAAATAATAATTTTAAATAATATTATTCACATATTATTGAAAATATTCAATATTAATATTTTAATAATACATATTCATTACAATTATACATATATTAATCATAAATTTTTTGTAGTATCAAGGTTAAAATATATCATAAGTCTATGAACACTTTATAGGTTTGCAATTTAGTTTTTCTACTTTTATTTTTAAGAATTTAGTCCATTTACTTTTCAAATTTGAAAATCAAGTTCAATTGTTGACATCGTTAAATTTTTTTGTCAATTTTGTTTATGTCACATTTTTAAATAAAAAATACTCACTCGGTAGTCATGTAATTAAAAAATGACAGTGTAATGAACCTAAATTTAACATAATATTTTTAATATATGCAAAAATAATGTAAAATAAAAAATTATAGATAAAAATAAATTCAATTAAATAATGAAAAAAAAAGAAAATTTCAAATGTATATTTGTTTCATTAAAAACAACTTTTATGAAATATTTTTAAGAAATCTACCAAACAACAGAAAATATTTTACACAGATTCATCCAAACATCAGAAAATATTAGCTTTTCCAGAAAAGTAAATTATTTTCCAGAAATTATTTTCCGGAAGTCATTTTCAATAAAACAAACGGAGCCTAAATTGAGGTTACAAGTATAATTACAATTATAATTAATACATCACAATAATTATATTCAAAATTAAGCACAATCACAATATCAAAATAAAATATATACAATAAAAGTCAACAAAATCGAGTTGATAATCGAAATATAGCTGGATAAGATCCACAGATGATGTGATTTAAAAATATGATAAATTTAAACTAAGATCCCACTTATAGTTTACAGTACACAAGTAAGGATGAAGTTAGAAGTTTTTTAGGGGCCCATATTAAGTTATATATTTTTACAAGAGCTAAATTGCAATTTCATCCTTATATTGACTTATATTTTTATGGTTTTCAAAATGATTAAATCAAAATTGTAGCATTTTTGGGAGCTAAAGTATAATTTTTTTTTATCATAAATTAACTTATAGTTTTATGACTTTTGAGGAGCCTAAAGCAAAAATTTCCCCTTTTTAGGGGGATTAAGGCCCCTGACTGTCTCCTCCCTTTGCCCTTGGATATAGAGCAAGTCTCGAACTTAAAATTTTAAAATTCCTAAAATATAATTTTACCATTAAATCAAGATCTCATTGATATTACATTTAAAAATTACTAGTATGGTTCCCCGCCTTCGCGTTGGATTGATTATTATGTCAAATTATAAAGTAAAAATTTGAAGGTTAAAATATTCACTAAGTCTCTATACTCTTCTTACATTTGGAATTTAGATTCTTACTTTTATTTTCAGGAATTTAATCCCTCTACTTTTTGAATTTAAAAATTTATGTTCAATAGTTACCACTATTTAAATTCTTCTATTAGACTCAACATGATAAAATATATATTTTTTATTTAAATAGATTCTTAAGATAAATTGTTGTCAACATTTTAATTAAAATAGTTAACAATATTAACTATTTAGATTAACTAATTATATTATAAAAATGAAGTAACTAATATATATTAAATTAGAGTATGTAAATTAAATATTAAATTTTAGCATGGGTCAAAACGAAAATTCCATCATTTATCTTATAAAGAAAAAAAAAATACGTTTCAATTGGTAACACTGTTGGGCCCTTACATTTATCTGTATCGATTTTGACGTACAACTTTTATGGCCTAAAAATGTTAAAATATAAAATATAAAAATTATTAAAAACATTATAAATTTAAAAAATCAAGTGATGACATCTATAATTTTAGATTTTCATATTATCACACTTTAATAAAATTCAAATTTAAAGACTAAATTAAAAAAAATTATCAAATTTCAAAATTAAGGTGAATCAAAAAAAAAAATTTAAGGACTAAATGTTGATTTATCCCATACTTAAAAATATGATTTTAACTTTCTTTTCCTTGGTTTAAGAAGCATACTCTATCGTGGAATAGATTGTAAGAATATATATGGAATTGGATATATGACTGTTTTTATTTATTTATTTATATATGGCATTTTCAAGGGCATGGTAAGATTTTGATTTGTTCAATCAAGTCCATATTTGACTGAGCAGTGTGGTCTAATTTTGTTTTTCACGTTTATAACATTTTACTAATTAGGTTAATTAAATCACACATCCTCAAATTATGATTCAAATTTTAAATTTAGTTCTCAAATTTTAAAACATTCTAATTAAGTCTACAAAATATCAATATCACATCAATCGTATTCTTCTAGTAGCCTAGCCATCAACTAAGGCAATACTAACTCAAATCTGACCTTATATTTAACATGTGGATCAAATTTTAAGCTTATATTCACCTTATCGTATAAACAACTTGAGTTACTTTAAATTTTATAATGAAAATATTTTAAAATTTCAATCATAAATTGAAGAGATTTGATGCAATTAATCTCAACAATATCGAATGACCATTAATGTAAAGGATACTTATGGGAACTTAAGAAAATAGTTAAAAAATATGTATTTAAAAACGCTTAAATTAAATTATTAAGTTTTCAAAAAGACTAAAATTTTAATTTTAATTTTTTTTCATTTAATCAAAGTTTATAAAGATTGAAGCTTTTAATTTTTGAGAAGGGATTTGCCCATTTGGTAAGGGGGACTAAGGTCCCTGCCTAGGGACAGTTCACAAAATTGAACTGAACCAGTTAGATCAAGAATCGACTAGTATATTAGTATAAACAAAGGGATTGAACTAGCCTCTGAATAAACCGTTTAAAAAAAAAACTTGAAACTAGGATAAAGAAATTGACGATTGAATCGGTTTTATAAAATTTTTAATCTTTTATTTATTTAAATATTGTTGAATTAATGATCTCAATTCAACCATAAATTAAATTTCTAAATATTGATTGGGAAGTCGATGTTGCTTTTTTTTTTTTATTGATTAAAGTCATGGAAGGTTTTTTTTTATTATAGTTCTTGAAAGACTCACTCTCTTTCTTGTAAAAAATGGACCATTCATTGCGAATCCGATGCACTTTAAAATGGTCTTCAGTCCTCACCCTCTAGCCATTGTTGAACATATACATGTTATTTTTTTTTTTTTTGTTTCTTTTGAATAAGGAGCCAACCAACATAACTAAAATGTTTAAAAGCATTTATTGATTTTATGTCACATAATTAAAATTTATAAAAAAAGTAAAGAAGTACTTAAATTAATATTTATCATTTAATTGATTATACATGTTGATTTGATAGTAAAATAACATATTGACATTTGTCTTAATTTATATGAAACGATAATTAAAATTAAACTGTCGTTTGACACCTAAGTGTTAAGCTCTAAACGCAAAACTTGAGAAAAATATAATCATTATACTCAATATTTAATTGTGCGTAAAGTTATTGATATTTTACCAATGACGAGGTGTCATGTTATTATTCATTGACAGCATATGAGACTCATACAATGACACTATATCAAATATTCACCTTTTCTTAAAAACTGTAACGTTTTAATCAGAATAAGTGTAAATGGTTTAAATTAAGTAATAAAATTATAAAAATAAAAGTATGCCAACTTAAAATATAAAAGTTGAATGTAAAATAGAGGGACCGGAATCGTAATTTGATAAAATATAAAACATATTCTTTTCTAGAAGTCACAAAGTGACACTAAACAACTGATGGAACCAGTTTGGACACTTCTCATGGGCCATAATATCATCAATACAAATAAGAAAAAGAAAAGACTGTTTCTAAGGTGATTGGGCATTTATTATGAGTCAAAAATTTGACTTGACTTCAAGTGCATCTTAACAATGGCTTAATATATGGTAAGCCCTCAAACAATACTTCTTTTTGAGTTGGGTACTTCAACTTTTCTTTTTTTTTTTATCAAATCAGGTACCTAAATTATAATTCTGTAACCGTTATAGTCCCACTTGTTATCTTTGTTAAAAAGAATCATTTCAACCAATCGGGAGTTGACACATAATAATTTCTCATTAATTTTCGATATATTTTTGGTATTTTTTTATAGAGTTAAAGCAACCAAACAAATAATCAAATTTCAAGCAATCGAATCGAATGGTGATGGAGGTTTGCTGGAAATGAGGTTAGATGAAAGAGGAGCGGTATATGATATTTTAAAATTTTAATATAATTTTTATTTAATATTAATGTTAATTTTTCGTTTAGCTATTTTCTTTTTTATTTATTTATTTTATAGCTAAGGAAAATATATTTTTAATTATGTGTCAATTCTTGATTGGCTTAAGTGTTTTTTTTAACAATAAGGGTCCATAATGGTTAAAGAATTATAGTTCAGGTACCTAACTTTAAAAATAAATATAGCTTGAGGGCTTTTTTTTAATAAGCCCATAACAAATTATTATTATTTGAGATATTATAAATTTAACTCTTGACGTTTATATCTTTTGTCAATTTAATCTTTATTATTTTGTTGAGCCAAAATTAGTCATTAACCTTTCAAAAATAGTAATTTTTTTAAACAAAAATGTTGATAAAACGTTTAATTTTCTAATGATATTGGAATGACAACCCACATGACAGTCCACATGTACTTAATGCTGACATGACACTATTTGTCTTATATGCCATGTTAATAAGTAATTTAAAAGTTAATGGGTAAATTCAACTCTTTTTGAAAGATTGATTGTCAAATTTAATTTTTCTAAAAAGATAAGGGTCAAATTTAGCTAAAAAAGTATGGACCAAATTGACAAAAATATAAACATTAAAGGCTAAATTTAATATTATCCTTACTGTTTAGGAAGGTTCACCTTCGCCTATGTTACAAAATCTTCACAGTATATATACACATACCTAGGCAGATTAAAAGGATGTAAAAATATTTGAACCTTTTACTTCACTTAGCCAGCAAAAAGAATCAAAGATGAGCATGGTCCATGGCACCACCTCTACTGTGGACGAAGATGTTCCACTTCCAGGTTTCCGATTCCACCCGACAGATGAAGAGCTCGTCGGGTTTTACCTTCGACGGAAAGTCGACAACAAACCCCTCACAATCGAACTCATCAAAGAGATCGATATCTACAAATACGATCCTTCCGATCTCCCGAGTACGTACTTCAACCATTATTATCATAGTTATATGAATTTTGACATGTTAATGATTCTTTTTGTATATACACGCAGAAACTGGCATGATGGGAGAGAATGAATTGTATTTCTTTTGTAGACGAGGAAGGAAGTACCGGAACAGCGTAAGACCGAACCGGGTGACAGAGTCGGGGTTCTGGAAAGCAACGGGCATCGACAAGCCTGTTTTTTCGGTTGAAGGTGGTGAAGCCATCGGGCTAAAGAAAACGTTAGTGTACTATCGTGGAAGTGGGGGCAAAGGAACTAAAACCGATTGGATGATGCATGAATTTCGCCTCCCCAATCCCACAATGACGGCACAAGATGCAGTAAGTAACTTGGAAGTATTGTTAAAGGGCCTCCATTCAGTTCGCGTTTATCGAAACTTAATCAATTGGTTCATGCAGCCATCGTTAAGATACTATATTTAATCAATTCGTAACGTAATTCATGTTTTTGGGGTTGCAGGAAGTATGGACGATATGTCGATTTTTCAAGCGGCATAGAAAAATCAAACAAGATTGGAGACAAGGTGCTGCTAAACCAGCTTCAACTGGCAATGGCAATGGTGTACAAGGCTATGAAAGTGGCAGTGTGGGATCCAGCAGCCATGAAAATTACATTACATTGGGGTCTCAGAATGTTGAAAACTATGATGATGATGATGGTGAGATGGTTATGGATCATATGATGAATGATGGGAGTTGCAGAAGGGAATGGTATCATGGAGAGATGCAATGTATGGCATCATCATCATCACCATCTTCAAGCTTTTCAACAGAAAATGATTTCTTCACAAATGCCAATTGGGATGAGCTTAAATCAATTGTAGACTTGGATCCCTTTCATTTTGCGAAAAATCATTTTTAATGAGATATAATATGATGCACCTTACAAATAGAATAAATTTACTTCAAGAATTTAGGGGTTGAGATTAAGTTATTTATTTTTATGAGAGTGAAATTACAATTTCACTCTTGTGTTAGTTTATAACTTTATGACTTTTAAAAGGATTAAATTAAATTTTTTTCGTTTTTGGGACCCAACGTATAATTTTATCATAAATTAACTTAAGATTTTGTGAAATTTAGGGGGGTTTAAAGCAAAAATTTCATATTTTAGGAGGGACCAGGCCCTGTCTGTCCCCTCCATTCATCCCTGTATAAAGGATGAGTCTCGTACGTAAAATTTTAAAATTGCTAAAATATAACTTTAATATTAAATCAAAATCTCATTGACATTACATTTAGAAATTATTAGTATGGTTCCTCACGTTTCATATTTTGATTGATTATTGTGTCAAATTATAAAGTAAAAATTTAAAGGTTAAAATATGCACTAAGTCTACATACACCTCGTACATTTGAACTTTAGTCCCCTACTATTACTTTTAGGAATTCAGTCACTCTAATATTTAAATTTAAAAATTTAAGTCTAGTAGTTACCACCAAGGTTGCTTGAACCAAATCGGACCAACCGGTTGGATAGAGAATTGGCTAAGGTACTACTTTGGAGAAGGAAATTGAGCCGATTGGCTCAAAATCCGGTACAGATCGGTTGAACTGAGCAAAAAACTAATTGAACCGGATGGTTGAACTAGTTGAACCACAATTTAAATATTTTTTATAATCTTTTTAATGATTTATTTAATTGAATCGGATGGACTGGTTGAACCAATTGGATCGATGAACCGATGGCCTGATTAGTTCAACCACAAGTCCGATTCTGAAAGCCTTGGTTACTACTGTTAAACTTTTTCTATTAAATTCATAGGTGTGACGTGACTTCTTGAAATTAATATATATTCACTAGGTAGTCATGTAATAATAAAAATAAAGTTGAAATACCGATTAGGATTTTTTATTAAAAAAAACACCTATTTAAACTCATCATCATAAAATATTTTTTACTAGAATACTGTTCTTAATAACAAGTGACGTCAACATTTTGATTGAAATAGTTAATAATATTAACTATTTAGACAAACTAAATACATTGTAAAAGTAAAGGAACCAAATTAAGTAAAAAATTAAAATATATAAATTAAATCTCAAACTTCAAAATGCTATAAGAGTCAAAACAAAATTTGATCATCATCTTATAATGTTAAAAAAAAATGCGTGTTAAAATGGTAAGACTATTATAATCGTACCTTTATTTGTATAGTTTATGACATATGATGATATGTCATAATCTCAGAGTTTCACATCATCACACTTTAACATAATTTAAAATTAAAGATTAAATTGAGAAAAGCAGTCAAATTTCAAAACAAATATGAATTAAAAAGAATTCAAGGACTAAATGTTGTTATTATCCCATGCTTAAAAAATGCTTTTAACTTTCCTTTTTTTAGTCTAAGAAGTATATTCTATTGTGGAATAACTTGTAAGAATATATACGGAATTGGATATATGATTATTTTTTTGTTTTATTTATATATGACATTTTCAAGGTCATGGTAAGATTTTGATTTGTTTAATTAAGTTTATATTTGACTGAGCACTGTGGTCTAAATTTTGTTTTTCATGTTTTAACATTTTGTGAAATTAATTATATTACACCGTCCTTAAATTTTAAAATGTTTTAAATGAATCTTCAAAATATTAATATGATATCAATTATATTTTTCTAGCAATTTAGTATATGCAAGTCTGGTGTTGAACATATTTAAGATACGTGAATCAAATTTTAAATTTATATTCATTTTATCATATGAACAACTTGATCACTACAAGAAAAATATGTATATAGCGACATTTTAAGCAAAATGCCACCAATTTTTAGAATTAGCAACGTTTGTCAGGAAAATGCCAGTACATCATGTCACTTTTAATGACCAGACGCCGGTAAATGTTAATATTTACTGACGCTTTGGGAAAAACGCCACAAAGTGTATGCGACTCAGTGGTTTTGACAATACAAATGCTGCTAATGGTGAGTCAAATTCCGACGTTTTCTTAGAGAACCGCTGCTAATTTTTTTGGCAACTTAAGAAAAGATATTTAGCTAAAAACATCATATTATTTATAAAAATATAGTCGCATTTCTTGCTCCAACGCTACAAAAGATCAATTATCCAACCGCGCTTTTTCAGAAATACCGCAACAAGTAAGTACTATAGTCGCGTTTTAATTAACAAGCGTCGCTAAGGCTTAGTTTGGATGGGCGGTGTGTTTACCTCCGGTGAGATTAAAAACAGCGGTGGCGGTGAGATTAGTTACTGTAGCGGTGAGATTGGATACTGTAGCGATGAGATTAGAAACAGCGATGGAGTGTGTGTTTGGATTCAAACGCAGCTATAGCGGTGAGGTGGGAATATAAAATGACTATTAAGGATATCATATTAGAATTGATATATAATAGAAGTTTTTAAATTATTTTACTTATATAAAATTATTAAAATATGTCAATTTATAAATTCATTTAATAAAATATTAAAATCTATCTTCCAATATTTTATTATAAATATTTTAATAGATTATATAATCAATTTAAATTATTTATTAGATAAAATGATTATTATTTTTAATTTTTTATAGTTAAATATTCTTTTATAACAATGATAAATATTATTTTCGTAAATAGTAATATTATACTTGGATCAAATTTTGAAGTATCTAAACGAATGATTTTTAATAAAAAAAATAGTAACATAAGACATAACAAGTTTCATTATTACTAGAAATTAGGTTATGATATAAAATTGTTTTTACAAATATTGATTCATTAAACTATTTGCAATGGTTTCCTTTAACATTGCAATTTCAAGGTCACTTTCACTGTTAGAAGAACTCGATTCACCTCTATTAAAATGGCCTGAAGAGATTGGCATGTCGAGTATATTCTCAAATTGTCGAAAATCCTTATCATGTGTTGGTTTTTTTAGCAAAAAATTAAGGAGAAAAAGAAAAATGAATGCAAATAAGATTAATGTAGCAAAAAACTACAGGATGAACACATGGTATTTCGTGGGTACTTTCATGAACAACTTCGCTCATCTTACTTATCATGTTATACAAATATATTACATAGAGCTACTAGAAGTATCGTCTTCTGTCCTAAGCAACGACAGATAATCAAGGTATTTCATAAATGATGCCATTTTAACTAGTTTCTTTAACAAGCTTCTTTAATGTATTCTATAGCTGACTTGTGAAAATAAATACAGGTAACTGAAAGAGAATACACAAATTACTTTCAAGTTAGAAGGCCCATAATCAGTAGACCCCAATTTTGTCTTTTTTAAAGTCTTGTGAGGGCCAGTGCAGATAAAGGTGATTTTGTGGTTCATATTGAAGATAAAGGTGGCATTGAACAAAATCATGTCTCCTTATATTGTATTGACAGCCCCAAATGCAAAGAACTTACAACCTCACACTCACACCACATGTGTGACTAAATTCCAACTACAAGGGCCACATAAGGAAATCAAGCTGCATGTCAAAATGTTAACCATTCTGCAATGAGGTCCGAATTTCCTCATCTGTGATCAAGTTAGAGTAACAGGTTTATTAGCATCTTTCAAATTTAATCAAAAAAGCAGTCAAATATGGCAAGATAGAGTAAATTAAAAGGGAAACATAATAATTTGCTAACCTGTACAGGTATTGAGGGTCCAGCCTCATCGACACGATTTCCGCCATCATCAAATAAAGCAAGCAGAGAATTTTCATATTCAAATGTTCAAGAGTGTGACTCTAGTTTACCAACCTTTCCAAAGGCTTCTCCACAAACAACTATATCCCCTCTTTTAAGGGTTCCATTCTGCATAATAAAAGTAGCTACAGACCCCTTAGATTTATGAAGACCCGCCTCAATTACTGTGCCTTTTGCATTTCGATCTGGATTAGCCTTTAACACTTGTAACTGAAACAATCCAGGTGAAGGTCATATTGAAAGTAGCAATAACCAAGATAATTATGTGCTTAAAGTTAGACACAGAAAAACTCGATATTATTTGAAATATTTCACCAAAGATATCACCACTTAGGCCTCAAATCATATTGAACTTTTATGCTTTAGTGAAATGATTTTGTTTTTCAAAATGTTCTACCTCAAAAGTGCCAAATGACATCATTAATTGGTCCTATTAGTAGAACTTCAAAAAAGTCTATTCTTTAGGAGAGATACTTCTTGAGCTGAGAAGCTATTTTATAAAGAAAATGAACTAAAGCAAATTCAAAATGATTTGGAAGCTTAGACAGAGGAGAAAAAGTAACTAAGGATATGCTGCATACTTTGACAGCCAACTGTATGCAATTACAAATATGCAATTACAAATATGCAATTACAAATTGAGATCATTAGTGAGGTCAACTGTATAACACACAATCCAAGGCTAAAGCAATAAAAAGAGGCTATGTTAATGATATCATGACAATAAAAACAATGAGCACCATATCTCAACGGTATATAACTCAAAATAAAGTGAAACAAGCACATAATTTAGCAGGACAACTATTCTAGGATAGTTGGGAATTCCCGAGTCTGATGTGGCAGTTTCAGAAATGCTAAGTGTGTGGAATGTGCAGCAACATTGTCAAGTCAAAAGAGAATAAAGTAAATTTTATTTGAATAAGTTCATTAAGATTAGTTTCAAGTAGATATAAATCATAGGCCATGAGCAAAAACGAAAAAGTAGAACTAATAAATCCAAAGAGAAAGGGCACAGTTGCTTCTTGTATTAAGGACGAGTGTGTGGAAATGAGGATAACAAAAGATGTAAAGCATAGTGGAGAATCATACTTTATCCAGAAGCATAAATTTGAATTAGAAAAGGGCAGGTTCTCCTTCAGTTCCATTATATTCTATCGTAGAAGAAGATGTTATATCAGAACAAGAACCAACAAAGAAATTTTAGCTACTGCTTCTGTTAAGTAATTACATTGTAGCATATTAACTAATTGTCTGTGCTCATGCTTTAAAAATAATTTGCTATTGGCAAGGGCATAGATGGTTCAAGTTAGACCCAACTTCAACGAAAAAGGAACTCCAACCCCATAACTTTAACGGTTGATTACTTGGAATTTTTATGCAGAAACGTGAAAAGATGGGTATCCTAAGCTACACATTCAAACATTTCAAATGACTATTTATACTTGTTACTATTTCAAATGTATCTAGTGGGACATGATAAGAACATTAGTAAAAGAATTTAAACTTACTAAGGATTAGTAAGCACAGAAGAATATCCCGTTGTGTCAACAGTTCCTATATCTAAGTGACCACTCACTAGTAAAGATAATTAAAAAGTGAGCAAAAGGATTAGGAAGACAGAGTTCATCATAGCTAGAAATGACTTTGACCAAAATTTACTTGATTTTATCACCCTGAACTATCCCCCAACCAAAAAGCTAGGGCCAGCGAGCTAAAATGTATCAAGGGCCATACTTGAGATGCCAAAAACAGAGGTTTTTATTCAAGATTTAGAGGTTCAGGTACTACAAACGACAGGCAGTATCACAACATACTGAACATGGAACTCCAACCCAATTTTACTAAAGAAATGTATTATTTGAAATTGAGCAAAACAAATTCAAAGAGCACGAGGAATAGAGATATAAATGGAAAAAGAAATCATAATTATAGCAAAATATATAGCTGAGAAATGAGAAAAGAGGAAAAGAAAAGAATACCTTGGAAGCATTGGCTACGACTTGGCTATGAAGCTTGATGACATTGTCCTCTGCACTGTAGGTCCCCTTCTGATATAATAAAACATACATCAAGCAAAAGAAGAAAAACGGAGGTTAAAGACAAGGGAAGAGAGAAAGGGATAAGAGAATACGAGAACTTCCGCAAGGCCAGTGCTCTGAGCAATGACAACTTCAAGAGAGCCATCAGGTTTAGAACGCCAATAACCGGACTCGGAGTGCATAGGCTGACCAGAATCGAGTTTCTAGGTCTTGTGAGAGTAGGCTATGACGGGCTTCCCAGATGCAGGGTGAGAGAAGTGAAGCTCTTCGCCATAGCGGAAGGAGTTGATGGTGGGGTATCCTCCTTCGCCTTCGCCTTTCCATGTGCCCAACAAGTAGGCCAGTGGCACAACCGCGGGGTGAATTGCGCTACTTTCTTCCTTCTTCTCCTTATCCATGGCTTTTCAAACTATTTCACTGTAATGTTTTGCAGGTATCAAGATCAAGAGGGTACAAAATCGTTGTGCTTAACAGTGATCCTATGGCACCTGAAGTTGCCTCCGATATCGACTCTAAAGATGAAAAATAGAAGAAGTAGGAGGAAAATACCTGGATGGAGAAGAAGGAAGATAAAGAATGGGTAATTGCAGAAAATTTATCTGAAGATGAAGAACGGGTAATTGCAGAAAATGGGTATTTTTGTCTGTCAAAAATACCTACTGCCCCAATTGCTCTAACTGCTGCTCTCATCTCCAGTCCCGTTTCAACACAGCAGTGAGATTGAAATCGATTTTCACTGCACTAAAATGCTGAACCAAACAGCAAACCAGTGAGTTTGATACCCTAACTGCACTTCACTGATGCTAAACGATGAACCAAAGAAAGCCTAAATCTACTTTATAAAAAATGCAAGGTTCCATCGTCAGTTTCCCCCAGTTCCAAAATCCTTAACTCAAAAAAACCTCCTTCGCTCACTATCATTGCTCCCTGTTGGCTGCTGCTGCTCTCCGCTCGTTGCCCCCGCTTTCGTCCGTCGGTCAACGTTAGTTGGTCGGAGAAGTACTCGCTAGCTGCCCCCTTCCTCACTCATCGCTCCACCTCAAGGTTCTACCTTTTTTTATTTGTCTGTCAGTAGTTGACTTTTATTTTAATCAATGTAGTGCATGCATTTCAATATAAGTTGAAGTTTCTCATTAATTTAAGTTTCATGATTGTATTCTTATTCGTTTTTCATCTTTCTTAACATTCAACATTTCTAGTAAAATAATAATATTTTTTTCTATTCTTATTCATTTTCATTTTTCTTTCACTATTTTTTTTCTCATCACTAATAAAATGTCATGTTATTGTTCTTATTCATTGACAATGTATGATACTTATTCATCAACGGTGTATTAAATATTCACCTATTCTTAAAAACATATTTTTCGATAAAAAAAAATTCATATTAGCATAATGAATTGAAAGAGATTCTTTTAAGAAAAAAAAATAGACATTAGTGTTTTAACCGGAATAGTTACGGGTGTTGATGGACAGTGTCGAAACCATTTTTAAGAAGTGGGTAAAAACGGGGATTGACTTTGAAAAACGAAAATGGAGTAGCCACCAATCCCTTTTTATTTAGGTGTGATTGGATCACATTGTAAAAACATTTTATTTCAAAAACTTTTGATTTTGGTCCACGAAAAATAAGAAAACGGGTTCGGGAGTCGGTTACACATGAGGAAGGATTAGCACCCTCATAGTGCCCAAAAAATTGGTACCTAATCGATAAAATCATGTCCGAATGTTGAAAATTTGAAAAATTTTAGACTATAATCCTTTTACTAGAAAGAAAACCAAGACTTACCTATTTCAAAGAAATAAAATGTTATATCCAGTAAGTTAGGATATAACATCTCACAACTTCGAAGTTCGGCTCGCCTTTATTTGTAGAAAATTCTTATCTCGAAACACAAAACACCATATCCAGTAAGTTAGGGTACAACGTTTTGAATTTCCGAGAATAAGTTTTGATTTGGAAACTTATGAATTTCAATTTTAAAAGAAAAGATATATTTAATATTTTAAGTTCAACGATAAAAATCGAAACCAAGTAAGTTAGGGCATAATTTTTCTTGGAAGTCCCTAAATATTAAATATCACTATATTTTTTTAAAACTATTTGAATAACATGCATCAATTCGAAAGGTATAAAATAGTGGTTTTAGTAGGATATTATGACATACATATTCAATAACAATTCTACATAACTACAAATTATAATGTCAATAAATAATAAAAGAATAATATAACATGAATAAATAAAGCACTATGTTGAGCAATAATAAACAATCAAGAGAATATAAATAAATAAACATGTAATATAAAATAAATAGTGATCATTAAGACTTTCAGGAAATAACAAAATCAAATAAAAAGGGAATAATATATTTAAACATTGAGATAAAAAAAATAAAAGAATGTGACGATTTAAAAATGATTTAATATATATATAAAAAATTAAAGTAAAAAAATACTTATAATAAATATATATAATTCAATAATAAAAAAATTAAAGAAGAAAATAAATATGTATATTTTAATAATTTAATACATGATTACGTATAAAATAATTAATAGATAGTATATAGTATTTTTATATAAAAACATATATATGATATACTAATCTCAAAATTACATATATAATAAATAATCTAAATAAAATAGGTTATGTAAATAGATTTTATAAAACAATATTTTAAAAATAATATATATGATATAATACTATAATATTTAAGAATGTATAATATAATAATAAATATATATAAATCATAGTATATAATAAAAATAATATTAAACGAAATAAAATGGTAAAAAATAAATAATATTTAATACATATAAAGATAATACATATAAAAAAAATAAAATTATATATATATATGAATTTTTAACAAAATCAACAAAATAAAAAAAATAATGTAAAATTTTAATATGATAAAATGATCTAAATGTGATATTAAAATAATTTTTAAAAATAAAATAAAATAAAATAAAATAAAAAATAAATAAAGGAAGAAGGATTAAATCGAAACAGAAAGTAAATTTCAGGGCTAAATTATAAAAAAATAAAAATATAATAGGACTTAATTGTAAAATTGAAATAATGCGGAAGGGCTAAAGCAGCAAATAACCCATTTATAAAAATGCGCGGATCCTCCCCGGGTTTTCGGGTCAACGCGCGGATCCCTTAGCCCTGAACGACGTCGTTTTGTGCTTATTTGATTAGGCAAAAACGGCGCCGTTTTCACATTGTTATATAAGTTAAAAAAAATGGCTGAAAATTATTTTGAAACTATTTTTAAAAAAAAATTCAAAAAAACTCTCTGAAATCCTCCATCCTCTATTCCGAGTTGGTCACGGATCTCCGAGCTAAGCGCTCCATGCGCTACACGCGCCTCCGTGGCTGGTGGCTGGAGGCCGAAAACTTCATTTCTCAGGCGCGAATCAAAAGGTAAAGTTCCTTTTCTCTGTTTTTGTATTTTTATATATATATATATAGAAATACACATGCATGAAAAATAAAAAGAATGCGAAAATAAAATCACCTCTGTATTGCAAAAGATTTGTTTTTTTTTTTATTTCTGTATTTTTTTGTGTATTCTCTATATATGTATCTTTGTGTCTCTCTGTGTATCGTGTATTCGTGTGTTTTACAGGTCTTTGTAAGGCTTTTATAGCTTTCGAAATAAATAGAATAAAAAAGAAATAAAAAAGTTGCCATGTTTGTTGTCAATTTTCTTTCCTTTTGCAGGTGGATGAGAATATCTCGGCGATGGCGGGGGGCTGTTCGCGCGTTGATGACGGTGTGGCTTGCGTGGATTGCGGAGCGAATGGGTGCAAGGCTTACGGCGCAAAAGGGCTGGGTGCGAGGCTTGCGGCTCCTAAGGTTTCCTAGAAACCCTAAGTCACTGAAGCGGTTTAAGTTTTTGGGTCCCTCTGGGCCGTGAAGATTTTGGGTCTTGGTTTGTTAGGTCTATTTCGGGTCTGTTTTTAAGGTATTGGGTCACGGGTTTAAGAGTTGGGCTCGGGTGTAATGGGTAATGGGTAGCTGGTTTGTAATTGGGTTTTTGGGCCAAGGGTCTGGTCTAGTTTTTGTAAAAATGGACTGTACAATTGGACTTTATTTATTTTTTTTTTGGGTTTTTTTTGCTAATATGGGCCCGGGCAAAATGGGTTATTACAGCTGCCCCTCTTTGCTCATTTTCATGTAACGAGAATGGAGCAAAGACTACAAAAAGACCAATTTTGCCCGGTCTTGGTAGAGCCCTGACTTCTTGGTCTTCTTGAAATGGCTTCCAACTGCAACTTCAGAGAGATAAAGCTGAAAGTGCTTTTGATCTGCTTCCTGCAACTTCAGGAAGATAAGATCTTCTGTCTTCAGTCTACTCCACTACAACTTCAGGGAGATAAGGCTGAAAGTGCTTTTGATCTGTTTCCTGCAACTTCAGGAAGATAAGATCTTCTGTCTTCAGTCTACTCCACTGCAACTTCAGGGAGATAAGGCTGAAAATGCTTTTGATCTACTTCCTGCAACTTCAGGAAGATAAGATCTTCTGTCTTCAATCTACTCCACTGCAACTTCAGGGAGATAAGGCTGAAAGTGCTTTGATCTGCTTCTTGCAACTTCAGGAAGATAAGATCTTCTGTCTTCAGTCTACTCCACTGCAACTTCGGGGAGATAAGGCTGAAAGTGCTTTTGATCTGCTTCTTGCAACTTCAGGAAGATAAGATCTTCTGTCTTCAGTCTACTCCACTGCAACTTCAGAGAGATAAGACTGAAAGTGTCTTTGATCTGCTTCCTGCAACTTCAGGAAGATAAGATCTTCAGTCTTCAGTCTACTCCACTGCAACTTCAGGGAGATAAGACTGAAAGTGTCTTTGATCTGCTTCCTGCAACTTCAGAAAGATAAGATCTGCAAATTCACCGATATTGCTACACCGTCCACTGAGGGATATGTCCTGTAGACTCGGTTCCTTATGTTTATGTTACATGACTAAGATGCTATGATTAGAATGAACCAAATACTTCTAGCTACATGTAACATGTCATGAAAATGATTCCTTTTAAAGGATTAGGATGCAATGATCGGAATGGATCAAATACTCCTAATGTAATTTGCTATGATATAAAAATGTTATGAGTATAATTCCTACACTAGGTGTTATCACTCATTTGTTCTTCATTCTTGTTCATCAATCATGTTCTACTCAACAAGCTTGCCCCAATGTAATTTCTAAGCCAACTCCGCTTGAATCTTGAGAACACAAGGCTGATACCATGCTACCACAATGGGAATTAGAACTTTTTCAATCTGACCTGTCTGAAATTTTCAAGGTATAGGGTTTATTTCAACCCATTCCATCACAATTCAGGGTTTCTTAGTTTGTCATACCATTCCCCGAATGTTATGACCTGATGAGATCACTTACTTTTATCACAATTATCAATTGGACAAAGGATTCATAAAAATAGTTTCTATCCAGACTTTTCTTTCTCAAATATTTCTATGCACATGGAAATTCTAAATAATTGTCCTGTTTCGGCTCCTTGTCTTATCTAGAAATTTCCAAAGTAATATGTAGAACTTCTTTTTGTGAAATTATTAGTTCGTCGATCATTATTTCAATGCAACACTTTATGAATAATGGGTAACAAATTGATTTCAAAAAGAGTTGAAATTGAATAAATTATCAGAAATAAAAAGAAAATTAACTAAGAACATATTTTTGAGAAGAAAAAGAATCCCAAGATAGTAAAATGAATAGGACAAAAATCAGATACCCTAGATATCGCCGATTGAGCTTCTATATACAAACTTTTATGAAGACTACTTTGAGTTCAACTTGTGCTTAGAAGACCCAAAGTACTTTGTTAATGCCCCAATATGCAACATTCTTCATTTCATTGTTGATTCAAGTGTAGCAAGATGACTACGTGTCCATTCAGAATTTGAGCCGCCCTTTTCGGGTTTCAACTCAAAACCCCTTTGGTCTCAAGGCGCCCTTTGCGGGTTTTCACCTAGGCCTCTCCATTTTTTTTTGAAACTCAAAGCGCCCTTTGCGGGTTTTCACTTTGGCCTCTTCTCCTTTTCAAGCAAAATACTTCTTTGCTGAATCCGAGTTTACAGGATTGGGTAAACTTTTCCCATCCATTTCGGTCAAGATCAGTGCTCCTCCAGAGAAAGCCTTCTTCACCACATATGGTCATTCCCAATTCGGTATCCATTTTTCTCTGAAATCCTTTTGTATAGGAAGAATCTTTTTTAGTACAAGGTCCCCCTCATGAAATTCTCTTGGGCAAACTTTTTTATCGTAGGCTCGCATCATTCGTTTTTAGTATATCTGACCGTGACGAATAGCCCTTAGCCTATTTTCTTCAATTAAGTTCAACTGATCATACCGAGCCTGAATCCATTCAGTTTCATCCAGCTTTATTTTTGACAAAACTCGAAGAGAAGGTATTTCCACCTCAATTTGTAGAACTGCCTCAATTCCATAGACCAACGAGAAAGTGTTGCCCCAATAGAGGTTCTGACGGTCGTCCGATAAGCATGGAGTGCAAACGGTAGTTTCTCATGCCAATCCTTATAGGTCTCAGTCATCTTCCCTACTATCTTCTTGATATTTTTGTTGGCCGCTTCCACTGCCCCATTCATTTTTGGACGATATGGAGACGAGTTGTGGTGTTTGATCCCAAATTGACTACAAACTTCTGCTATCGTACTGTTGTTCAAGTTCAGTGCGTTGTTTGATATGATCCTCTCGGGCATTCCATATCGACAAATAATCTCCTTCTTCAAGAACCGACTAACCGCTGACTTAGCAACGTTAGTATAAGAAGCAGCCTCTACCCATTTCGTGAAGTAGTCAATTACCACGAAGATGAATCAATGTCCATTCGAAGCTTTCGGTGAGATTGGTCTAATAACATCCATGCCCCACATGGAAAAAGGCCCTGGGGAAGTCATAACGTGCAAAGGTGACAGAGGCACATGAATTTTATCTCCATAAATCTGGCATTTATGACATCTCTTAGCATAATTGATACAATCACCTTCCGTGGTGGACTAATAATATCCAAATCTCATTATCTGTCTGGCCATTGTGAATCCATTAGCGTGTGTTCCATAAACGCCCTCATGAACATCTTCTAGAATTTTTCTAGCTTCTACTGCATCAACGCATCTCAATAATACGTAATCTTTTCTCTTTTTATACAAGATACCTCCGTCTAAAACATAGTCAGAGGCCAATCTTCTTAAAGTCTTTTTCTCATTCTCAGTGACATGCTCCGGGTATTCACGATTTTTTACGTATCATAATACATCCTGATACCAAGGGTGATCATCTTTTTCCTCCTCTTCCACATTATAACAATAAGCTAGAACTTTAAAGATACTCATCTGAATAGGTCTTATATCCTCTGGTCTGTTTACTTTTATCATAGAAGCCAGGGTCGCCAAAGCATCTGCCATCTAGTTTTCATCGTGTGGTAGATAATTAAAAGTAATGTCATTAAACTCCTTAATCAATCCCATAACTATTTTTCGATAATCAATTAGTTTGGGATCTCTTGTCTCCCACTCTCCTTTAAGCTGGTAAATTACTAGGGCAGAATCTCCATATACTTCTAGCACTTTGATCTTACGCTCTAAGGCTGCTAGAATTCCCATAATGCAGGCTTCATATTTCGGCATGTTATTTGTGCAATAAAAATCCAATTTGCATGTGAATGGATAATAATCACCACTAGGGGATACCAAGATTGCCCTAATTCCATTTCCCACAGCATTTAATACTCCATCAAAGTTTAGCTTCCATAGACAATCTTCAGTATTTGCCACATACATCAGCTCTTCATTTGGGAAATTAAAACTCAAAGGTTTATAATCCTCCAAAGCTCTGCTAGCCAAAAATTCTGCTACTGCTCTCCCTTTTATAGCCTTTTGGTTCACACAGACTATATCGAATTCAGACAACAAAACCTGCCACCTAGCCATCATTCCATTCAAAGCAGTGGACTCCATCATATACTTTAACGGATCAAGCTTCGAAATTAACCATGTAGTATGATATAGCATATACTACCTCAACCTCCGAGTTGTCCAAATCAAGGCGCAACACAATTTCTCGATTGAGGAATATCTCATTTCACAATCAGTGAACTTTTTACTGATATAGTATATTGCCCTTTCTTTTCTTCCCGACTCATCGTGTTGACCAAGCACACATCCCATGGAGTTATTGAACACTGACAAATACAGTATCAATGATCTATCTGGTTTAGGCGGATATAGTACTGGTGCGTTTGACAGATACTGTTTGGCTTTGTCAAAAGTCATCTGACATTCATCGTCCCATACACCTTGATTGTGTTTCTTGAGAAGACAAAATATGAGATCACATTTTTCAGTTAATTG
This sequence comes from Gossypium australe, assembly GCA_005393395.2. Taxonomy (NCBI): domain Eukaryota; kingdom Viridiplantae; phylum Streptophyta; class Magnoliopsida; order Malvales; family Malvaceae; genus Gossypium; species Gossypium australe. The sequence continues at coordinate 2,168,175 of CM016621.1, read as the reverse complement.
TGAAATAAACCGAACAATGTAATTTAACCTTCCAAGAAAACCTCGGACTTCCTTTTGAGTGTGCGGTGGAGGCAATTCTTGTATAGCTTTAACTTTGTTTGAGTCAACTTCGATTTCTTTCTCGCTAACCACAAAACCCATTAATTTCCCTGACCGAGCTCCAAAAGTACACTTTGCCGGGTTGAGCTTTAATTGAAATTTTCTCAACCTTAGAAACAACTTCTTCAAAACCTCAATGTGTTCCTTTTCCGTTCGAGATTTGGCAATCATATCATCAACATACACTTCAATCTCTTTGTGCATCATGTCGCGGAACAATGTTACCATGGCCCTTTGATATGTTGCCCCAGCATTCTTTAGTCCGAATGGCATTACTTTATAGCAAAAGGTACCCCACAGTGTTATGAAAGTAGTTTTCTCCATATCTTCAGGGTGCATCTTGATCTGATTGTATCCTGAAAAGCCATCCATGAAGGAAATCAATGAAAATCCCGCCGTATTATCTACCAACGTGTCAATATGCGGCAAAGGGAAATTGTCCTTTGGGCTAGCTTTATTTAAGTCCCTATAGTCCACACACATCCGGACCTTTCCATCCTTCTTAGGGACAGGAACAATGTTGGCAACCCACTCTGAGTACTTGACCACTTGTAGAAAACCAGCATCAAACTGTTTCTGGACCTCTTCTTTTATTTTCAACACTACATCAGGCCTCATCTTTCGTAGCTTTTGCTGAACTGGCTTGCATTCTTCTCTTCTGGGAAGGCGATGTACTACAATGTTGGTACTTAGCCCAGACATGTCTTGGTACAACCACGCAAAGACATACCTGAATTCTCGTAGTAACTCAACAAGGTCTTGTTTTGTCTCCTCTGCTATACGCGTACCAATTTTCACAACCTTTCCTTCCTCCAAGGCTATGTTTTCTACCTCCTCCTCATGGGGTAAAATCTGTTTCTCCTATTGCTTTACCATTCTTAACAAATCTGGAGATAAATCACAATCTCGGTCACCTTCAAAATCCTGAGATTCCTCTAAACACATGTCTTGCTCAAAGTGGACCTCTGGATCTGTATTATCATTGCTCACATCATTGATATCTAGGGACCTGTGATGGGTACCAAAGAATGTACAAAGAATAAATGAATTCGAGGACAACTATTCACAGACTATGAATGCGAAATAAAAAAAATTTGGAATGAAATTAGAAAGTCAAAAGAATAAAATGAAAGAATATTTGAGCAAGTTAATTATCAAAAATGTATTTTATTAAAACAACAATTTCTGAACATGAGCCTACTTCACAAAGAAATCTTATTATTCCTAGGCTAAAAAACAACAAGAGCGTTCTGAATATTACTCTGTATAATCTCTAAAAACTACAGGAAGTTTCTCTACAGTCCAATTGTTTAGAACGCTTCCAGGTTCATAAGGGCGAATGCCCAACAGGTTTCTTTGTTCGATTCATTCCTCGTGTATGGCATTGACGTGAAGACTTTCCAATAACCCTCTCTCAGGGTGAATTACCCCTCCGGATACAAAGGTCTGGGATATATGACGGAATGTCATTGATTCCCACTAGACTTCTTCTCCATTCAGACTTGCTTTTCTTCTCTCCTGCTTCTTCTCTATTTAATTTCTCATTTGTTTGGCATCTGGCCTGAAACCTAAGCCGAAACGGTCTCTCTTTTCTTTCAGTATTGACACTTGAACTTCCCCTTGAAGATGTCTGCCCAATCTTTTTTCTAGTAAGGCTCCCTTCCCGACCATCATTTGTAGGCCCATCTTCGTAGTCCTGGATATCTTGGGCATTGGAACTTCATTCCCTTCCAAGATAAATGTCGCATTCACGAACTCTAAAGATTGGAAAGAACACTCAGTTGCTTCTTCACTCGCCTCTAAATATGGAGCGTCATTAGTAACAGTGGCTATGATGTCTTCCTCCGCATTTATAATGACCAGTCGACCATCCATCACCAGTTTCAGTTTTTGATGAAGGGATGAGGGCACTGCCCCTACCGAATGAATCCAGGGCCTTTCCACCAAGCAATTGTATGGGGGCTTGATATCCATTACCAGAAAATCCACTTCATACGTGTTTGGCCCAATCTGCAATGATATATCGATTCTTCCCATCACTCTTCTCTCGGTGCCATCAAACGCTCTCACTATGTTCTGACATGTCTTTATGTGAGAACTGTCTATCGGCAACCTCTTCAAAGTCGACAATGCTAAGACATTCAAGGCTGATCCATTGTCAATTAATACACTTGGCAGGGTGTATCCCTTGCAACGAGTGGTTATATGTAGGGCTTTGGTTGATTCCATACCCCCAGGTGGAATTTCATCGTCACTGAAGGAAATAAAGTTATTCGCACTTATGTTACTAACCAACCGGTCAAGTTTATTGACAGATATATCCTTAGTAACGTAAGTCTCATTTAGCACTTTCATCAATGCCTCACGATGTACTTCTGAACTTAAGAGTAAGACTAGCATCGATATGCGAGCCGGTTGCTTACGCAACTGCTCTACCACGCTGTATTCACTGTGCTTTAAGAATTTTAAAAATTCTTTAGCCTCTTCCTCATTCACAAGTTTGTTGATAAGGGCGCCAGGTCCTTTCTCTGGTTCAACCGCCACAGTCTTTGATCTTGCTGGTTCTGTTCTGAAGCGGTTTAAGTTTTTGGGCCCTTCTGGGCCGTGAAGATTTTGGGTCTTGGTCTGTTGGGTCTATTTCGGGTCTATTTTTAGGGTATTGGGTCACAGGTTTAAGAGTTGGGCTCGGGTGTAATGGGTAATGGGTAGCTGGTTTGTAATTGGGTTTTTGGGCCAAGGGTTTGGTCTGGTTTTTGTAAAAATAGATTGTAAAACTGGACTTTATTTATTATTATTTATTTTTTGGGGGGGTTTTTTGCTAATATGGGCCCGGGCAAAATGAGTTATTACAGACAGAATTTTGCTAGCTAAATCTTTAGTATAGGGACCAAAATCAAAATTTTACCAAAAATAAAATAATCTAAATTTGGAATAATAAAACCAGAAAAGAAAGACAGACTGTTTCTAAGCTGAATGAGCATTTACAATCCCTATGAGCCAATAATTTGACTTGACCTCAACCACCGCCCTAAGATGACTTCATCTCAACAATATTTTTATTTATATTTTTTGCTCAAAATTATTAAATATTATTATTTATTTATTTAAGAAGGTTCATCTTGGCTTGTGTTCTCAGTATATATGCACATACATAGCCAAATTAAAACGATGTAAAAATATTTGTGCCTTTTACTTAGCCAGCAAAAAGAATCAAAGATGAACATGGTCCATGGCACCACCACTACTGTGGACGAAGATGTTCCACTTCCCGGTTTCCGATTCCACCCGACCGACGAAGAGCTCATCGGGTTTTACCTTCGACGAAAAGTCGACAACAAATCCTTAAGAATCGAACTCATCAAACAGATCGATATCTATAAATACGACCCCTCTGATCTCCCAAGTACGTTCCTTGATTATTACTCTTACAGTCATATGAATTTCAACATGTTAATGATTCATTTTGTATATATGCAGAAACCAGCATGATGGGAGAGAACGAATTGTATTTCTTTTGTAGACGAGGAAGGAAATACCGAAACAGCGTAAGACCGAATCGGGTGACGGGATCGGGGTTTTGGAAAGCGACAGGTATCGATAAGCCTGTTTTCTCGATCGGAAGCAGTGAAGCCATCGGGCTAAAGAAAACGTTGGTGTATTACCGTGGAAGTGCAGGCAAAGGAACTAAAACCGATTGGATGATGCATGAATTTCGCCTTCCCAATCCCACATTGACTGCACAAGATGCTGTAAGTAACTTCAAAATATTTTTAAAGGGCTCTCGTTCATGATTTACAAATAATAAATTGATATAATGGTAAATTTGCCTTCAATTCATCTTTGATTCCAGCAATTTTACTAGTGACCTTTTAAAAAGTTAATATAATAATGAAATTACATTTCCACTCTCATAAAAATACTAATTTAATCCCGACCCGCTTTGCAGGAAGTATGGACAATATGTCGAATTTTCAAGCGGCATAAAAAGAACAAACAAGAATGGAGACAAGGTGCTGCTAAACGAGCTTCAACTAGCAATGGCAATGGTGTACATGGCTATGAACTTTGCAGTGTAGAATCCAGCAGCAATGAAAATTACATTACATTTGGCTCTCAAAGCATTGAAAACTATGATGATAATGATGATGATGATGGTGATGGTGAGATGGTTATGGATCATATGAAGAATGATGGGAGTTGCAGAAGGGAATGGTATCATGGAGAGATGCAATGTATGGTATCATCATCATCACCATCTTCAAGCTTTTCTACTGAAAATGATTTCTTCACAAATGCTAATTGGGATGAGCTTAAATCAGTTGTAGACTTGGATCTTGATCCCTTTCTTTTGTGAAAAATAATTTTTAATTAGATATAATATTGTATTAGTTTTTTCTTCTTTTTCTCGGAAAAGTTTTCGTTGTTTTTCACAACACTAATATCCAACGTTGATAGTATACACAATTGACTTATACCTCAAACTCACTTATTTAGAAAGCATGTATACATTTATTTTATATAACAAATAATAAAAAATATATTTAATTTGCGAGTAAAAAACAATTTAAATAAATACATTAAATTAATAATATTTAGACCCACATATAATGCGATTTAAAAATAGAATAAATTTAAACTAAGAATCTACAAAAAGTTTACAATACATAAGTAAGAACAAAATCAAAAAAATTTTAGGGGTCGAAATTAAGTTATATGTTTTTACAAGAGCTAAATTGTATTTTCGTCATTGTATTGACTTATATCTTTATGGGTTTAAAAAAAAATAGCTAAATTGAAATTTTAGCATTTTTGAGACCCAAAGTATAATTTTATCCTAAATTAACTTATAATTTTATGAATTTTAGGGTCTTAAGCAAAAATTTCCTGTTTTAGGGGGACCAGGTCCTGCCTCCGTCCCTCGCTTCACTGTTATATACAGGGTTGTCTCGAACGTAAATTTTTAAAATTTCTATAATTTTATGGTTAAATCAAAATCTCACGACATTACATTTAAAAATGACTAGTATGGTTCCCCACACTTTGCGTTGGATTGATTATTATGTCAAATTATAAAGTAAAAATTTGAAAGTTAAAATATGTACCAAATATCTATAAACTTCGTGAAGTTAGAATTCAGTCCCCTACTTTTATTTTTTAGAATTTAGTCACTCTACTTTTTGAATCTAAAAATCCAAGTCTAATAAATTTTTCTATTAGATTCACTGGTATGACATTTTGAAATTAATATATATTCACTTGATAGTCACGTAACAATAAAAATAATGTTAAAAATATTGATTAAGATTAAAAAACCATTTAAATTATCATGATATAATTTTTTTATTAGAATAATGTGCTGAAAAAAGTTAACATCAATGATTGAAATAATTAAGAAGGTCAACTATATACACTAATTAATTATATTATAAAAATAAAACAATCAAATTAAATCAAACATAATATAAGGGTGAAAACGAAAATTTGAGGTAAGTAGAAAAAAAAAATTAACACGTGTATGTTGGGACCGTACTTTTATGTGTATAGATTTTGACACCCATATTTTATAGTCTACATAAAGTTTAAAAGCCAATAAATTAAGCCGCTTTTGTTGACAATTATTTGGTACAAAAATCAACCAAATAATGACTATGATTTCGTCAAAATAATTTATTATTATTTATTCCTGTTTTTGTTGACCGAATATTTCATATTGTTTCAGTCAAAATCAATATTGGAGGAGTGTAGTTTCATTGACCATTATCATAAAAAAATCATATACATAAATTCTTAAAAAAAAAAGGAATAAGGGATCATCCTATCACGTTTTCATAGAAAATTAAAATTTTATTATAACAAGTAAATTAAAAAATTAAATTAATTATTGAGTGCAATAATACAACATAAATTTATCGACTATAGTGAGATATTTAGAGGTGCAATTCCATGGGATCCAAAATTTTAGTCATTAGGTCTTTAAAGTAAATAAGAAGCATCCATTTATAAATTTGATATTTAAAATAACTTGTTACCCTAATTTTAAAAATGCTTAAATAATAAAATGGGACTTAAAACTATACTAATTTTATCAAGGTGGTATCTTTTTTTTTTTTGTTACAAGTAGATCTTATCATGTGTCGGGTCAAGCTTATGCCAAAATTTAGGCCTGTTTTCTAAGCTTTGGCTTGGCCCGACTTGAAAAATGGGCCTAAAATTTTACCTAAGCTCGACTTAGATAAAAATGATAAACTCGAACCCAACATGATATTTTAGTATTAAAATTTTTATATTATTTTTTTATATATAAATAAATTTAGAAAATATAATACATCAAATACACTAAAAATAGTAAAATAAATGTTCTCAACAAACTGAAAGTACATTAAAAAAAGTGTCTATACTTAATAACACTAATATAATTGCAACTTATCAAGTAAATGCCTCTAAAATAATAGTAAAATTAATAATAGAATAAGAGCTATATAATATTTAAATAATAACAATAAAATAATAGCAAAATAGTAGCATGGAAAAAAAATTAGGCAGTTCGAGCCGGGCCGGGTCAAAAATTCTTATTGAGACCTAATATATTTAGAAAACAAGCTTTATTTTTTTTTTGTCCAAACTCATTTTTTAGACTTATATTTTTGTCCAAAACCTCTAGCTTTTCGAATGGGCCCGAACAAATGACCCGACCATCCTCTGGTCTGGTACCAATATATACATATTTTATAGTCTATACCAATTTTTTTTCTTAACAAAATGAGATGTTTAAGATGTATGTTTGGTTGAATGCTTTGAAAGAAGGGTGAAAAGATGGATGTAGGCCCTTTGTTGGGCTTAATTTAGAATTTCTTTTTTCAATTTCTGACATTTTTGTTTTTATTTATGGCAGGACCAGGTTCAAGTTATCAAGTAAGATTATCCAAATTTGGACCAATTAGTAAAAGAAATGGAAAAGGTGAAACCGAAAGATGCAGTTTTAGAACGTGTCAGAAGTACATTCATGGAAAATTTTGATGATAACCTAAAGAAATTAAAGGAAATGAGTGAGAAATCGATTAAAGACCATATGGAGAAATGTGATGCAGTTGTTTCAATGGCTGGATTGTTTATGCAAGATGTAAGCCAATAATCTCTATGCTTGAAGAAACAAGAATTTTGGTGATGAAAAAGATGCATGTGAAGAGAACATGGGCTAAGAAGTGGAGAACTAACAATGGTTGGAAAGAAATATGCAATGGTTAACACATTGCAGGTTGGCTTAGAATGGAGATAGTGGCTTTGAGGTTATTCATAAAGACAATCAACATACTGTGGACTTAAAGCTTTCGAAATGCACTTGCAGGGAATGTGAATTGACTGGGATACCTTGTTGCCATGTTGTGTGTGCAATGTATCATGACCAGAAAGCTCCTGAACAATATGTTTCACCATGGTACGGTAAAGAGATACCTTGCAGCTTATGGCAAAGTATGACAACCAATTAGTGGGAAGAAATTTTGGAAAAACAATAATCATCCAATTCAATCTCTAGATTTGAGGGTCATGCCTGAGGCCTTCAAAAAAAAATCAAATCAATGATTCATTGTATTTATATACTTCAAATTAAGCTTATTAAACATTTAAAAAAAAACTTATCATTAAGTATTTTATAGTGCTTTTTATTACATTCCGCAATTATTAAATTTGAGGTTAGTTTTAGCTTTTATTGCATTTTTATGTTTTTCTAGAATAAAATGGCAAGTTTATATAATTAGGAACTTAATATTTGAGTTGAACTTATTTCAGGAACTTTGTTGGTGTGAAAATGAGGAGAAGAACCTAAATTGGGGTCAAGATCGTGGCACCAAGGTGTTGATTGCTTAACACTAATGCTTTTGCTATTAACCAAAGATCTGAGCTTCACCAAATTGCACAACCAAGGGGAATGCCTTTGAAGTTGCAACACAAAGAACTTAATGTCACAGCATCATCATTGGAGGTCGCACCACCTGCCACAATCTCCTTTAAAGAAGTCAAGTTGCCTGAGGACAATGTCGCGATACTAAAGCCCATCATTGGAGGTCGCACCACCTGCCACAATCTCTTTTAAAGAAGTCAAGTTGCCTGAGGTCAATGTCGCGATACTAAAGCCCAAAAGCACTCAAGGGGGTGGATTGTTGATGATGTCGCAACATCACGGTGTAGGTGCCATGGCACTGGCTTTTGACGAGAAAAAAATTGGTGAATAGTATTTTGCAATCAAACAAGTCTCAGATTAGAGTTTAAGTGAGGACATTCTTTGGTCTTTTTGTGTAGACAAATAGACTTTTTGCTTTTTATATTTTTTTTAGATTAAATTTTATTTTTTTAGATTAAATTTGTTCTTTCTTTTTTTCCTTTTAGAATATATATTATATATTGTTTAGTTGTTTTCTTTTATATCGAGATGCTTAATACACTAGAATTGACATTTCTAGTAGAAAATCCAGATAAAAGAAACTGAGAGGGGAGTTTATTATTAGATAATTCGATATATTGTACCGATAGTGAGATCGAGAGAACTAAGTGGGTCCGAGAGGAGTGCTTAGATGATAATTTTGAAGTAGGATAAGATCAAAAGAAAATTCCTACGTAGAAGTAATGAGTGATTTAATCAAGATAGATTATTAGCTTAGTTAGCAATTGGCTATCGTTTTATCATTTTTATCGGTAAAAGTAATAAAAAAAAAGAAAATTAAATTAATTTGTGTAATTTGTTAATTTAAAATTATGTTAAATATCCCATTTATTTGATTCAACTAACCAAAAACAATGGATTTAAGAAAACCACAATGCATATATTACATTCATAAAAATGAGAAATCATAGCATAAGATTAGCAAGAATTCATTACACCACTAGCAACAAAACCACTACACATATAATCCAATAAATCATCATCCAACTAAAATACAAGTTTTTTTTCCTCCTTAATTACATGAAATGCACGAGAAGAAGAAGAAAATAAAAGAAGGAAAGAAGGAAAATAAAGGAAATTGTGAAGATAATCAACCAACTGTTCCCTCGGAGAAAAAGGGCAGCTTCAATCGAAGATGATGGTGTGTTTAGGGTTTCACAAAATTTGTATTTTTCATAAAAAATGGATTTAAAGAAATTAAATCCACGCAATCAATTTAAAAGAAATGTCCAATTTTTTTTAAAAAATATTTTTTTCATGTGTCACCGTCACAATAAATCAACCGAGGTTCATGGCCACACCAGTAACATCACTAGAAATTGATGGTCAAACGTGACAGTCAAAGGATTTTTTTTATAGAATTTACCAATTATATACATTTGGTTAAAAGTTTGAAAAGAAATAAGAATTGTGCTTAAAAAACTAACAATTTATGAAATAAAATTGATGGTTTAAATTAAATTTCATAAATTCAATGTTTGAGATTATTGTGAGTCACATGAGGATCGTATCACTAAATATTGCAACCTAAACTAAAATACTAAAAACGCCTCAACATTATTTCACTTCCTACCGCCGCCAATTAGACTTTGGTATAGTTTGTAAAGACGAAACAATCGTATTTAGATTCAAGACCTACCATACGCAAATAGATATTTGTATCTCACCTTGTAGTATTGTTAAAATCGAATCAGAAAGTATACATGAACAGGTTGCAGATTATGTATCTATGTGCCATTACACATTATTTATTAATACAAAATGATACACCAAAGCCAATCAAACTAACAGTTTTTCAGTTTTGTCAATCACAGTCTCTCTCACCTGCAATTCCAAGCTTACTACTCTTTTCTTTTACTCAGGTTTTAGTTTCAGGGAAGCACTGCAAAAAGCCATAGTTATTGATGATGAAATCTGTAACAAAACGATTTGCATAACATTAACGGAAAATGGTTTTTACCTATTGATGCAGTAACGCTTTCCCGTAGGCGGAGGACCATCGTCAAAGACATGGCCAAGATGAGCACCGCAAGTGGCACAGAGGACTTCTTCGCGAGGCATGAAAATAATCGACAGGTCTAACTTCGATTGCACGTTCTTTCCTATAGGTTGATAATATGATGGCCACCCGGTTCCGCTATCGAATTTAGTCAATGATCTGGACGTAGAGGATCAAGGTTGCTTAAGTGTTCCGATGGCCATAGGTTTCAATTCATATTAGTCCTCAGTAATTTGGAGAAGAAAATCCGGAAGACTTACTCGAAAAGAGGTGTGTCACAACATATGCAGTGGTAAGTTCCAGGTGTTTTTGTGTTCCAATATTCCCTGAACATAAAAATGGTGCAAACATAATGAATTAGAAGAAGAATGAAGACTACATCGATTTAATGCTAACTATGCAGAATCAAGGTTCATTAGAATACAACATGGCAGGATTTAGGTTCAATTCACGTATTACAACCGCTATCCTGGCACGTTTTCATGTGATAACAAAAGAGATAACACGTCATTAACGATAACCTGATCCATAGAACTGAAAAAGGAAACATTTAATCCAGTACCTATATTATCAAAATACCTATCATCGAGGTTAGGTGCACAAAGGGGATAACAGAACGAGTTGGTCACATTTGTTCGTTAAAAGAAATTACAAACAAGGTGTTGGGTGGCATGCGTGAACATGCAATGAAAATGGAGCTCAAGCAGTTCAGACATTGAACCAGAGAACCGGTACATATTCTACGAGCAGACGGAACATACCCAGTGAAAGCTCTTTCGGTCCCGTTTTGACGAGTAATATAAAATTGTTCAGGTGTAAGCCTCTTCTTCCATTCTTCATCACTTAAAGAAGTATAGTCAACTGTAGCTGTCTCTGCAAGGGACGCACCATTGATATCTGATGGCCGGAACCCGAATTCAGATGTTTTACAAGAAAAGAAAAAGAACAATGGTTGTAAAATTTTTACATTCGTGAGGAATTACGAGATTCAATCACTAAGTGAAAAACTCAAAAGGTACTCTTGGATAACAACAGTGACATGATAACAATAACAACTAAATATGATAATGATCAGAACAAATCAATCAGTTTTTCAAGTTTTCCTTATAGTTAACTTCACTCATTGAGATCGAAAAAGGCCTATATATACATTCATTTAAGGCACAGGTTATGGGCAACAGATTGGTCGGCAGTTTTACAGCTGAGGAACTCTTAACTAAGTAGTGTACTGCATTCCTTCATATTCTAGTCTCTTACTGTCATAGTATAGCCTAATATATATACATTCATTTAAGGCAAACAGGCATGTATTAACAGGCAATATCGGACACGACATGGATACGGCACGAACACTATAGAGTATGTGAATGTCTTGAAAGCTATATAACAAAAATTATTAACATATTAAAATTTGTATAGATGTAAAACACCTTAAACAAAAATACATGGCAAAATACACTTTGAAAACCTGATTTCCCTTTAGTATATCTTTCAAGACAAACAATAGAATAACATTTCCAATTCCCAATCCTCAAAAGAATAAAGGTTTAATACACCATTTGGTACCTGAGTTTGGCTTCAATATTCAATTTGGTACATGAATTTTTTTGTCCCAATTTAGTACCTGAATTTAGCTTCAATATTCAACTTGGTACCCAGACTAAACAGTGACCTAATGAATATTTGACATGTACTCTAGTAAAAAAAAATACTTAGGTACTTAATCGGAAAAAAACCCTCAGGTACTAAATTGAACATTACCTAGAGTTTAGCTTCAATATTCAACTTGGTACATGAAGTTTTTTGTCCCAATTTAGTACCTGCATTTGACTTCAATGTTCAATTTTATACCACGTGGCCTATGAATATTTGACGTGTGTTCTCTAGTAAAAACACTATAGGTATTTAATCGGAAAAAAAAGAACTCAGGTACTAAATTGAACATTGAAGCCAAACTTAGGTACTTAACTGGAAAATAACTCAAGTATTAAATTGAAAAAACTCAGGTAAGACAGTGAACATTGAAACCAAACTTAGGCACCAAATTGAACATTGAAACTAAGCTTAGGAACGAAATATTATATTAACCCAAGAATAAATAAACCCCCAAAGCTTCTTTTATCAAACATCCACACCTAGTACTACTAGAAATCCTTAATATAAACCAGGCTTAACTTTGAATTAAGCCTTAATCTAATCACTGAAGAACATTGCTTTTGACCTATAGATAGAACAAATTCAACCCAAAATAAGCAATAAAGCCTTATAATTCAGGACTTACAGTTCCCCTAACAGTTGCTTATAATTCATAATATGAAAAATGAATTTCGAATAACTTTACTATTTTAAAGCAATCAATCGACCAAAAAAATATTATATCCAAAAAAAAAAAAGTTACCTTGAACAGCGTTGTTATTCTCGGGTCTTTGGGAAGAAGCAGAAGAACCCATTGATTGAACTGAGAAGGGAACTTTTCTGAGTTTGTTGAGAACACTAAAAGCCTTCGATTTAGGACTGAAAAAGGATTGGGTTTTCAAAGGAATATATGTTGGTATGCTTAAACTATTAATGATAGCCATTGTTGCTTACGCAAATTCTCGAAAGAGGCAAATAGTTGACAGTCATTTGATTGGTTTTTGTGGGTTTGATTTTTGGGAAATGGAAATATATATTATCGAAGGTTCCAAAATGGGGAATGGAATACGTGGCTGATTTCCATGAAAGAGTTGCAAGTTGCAAGCAGAGGATATGGACTCTCCACGTCCATCACCTGCTCTCTACCTTGGATAAATTACCCAATTTCTGTAAATTGTTTTGGGTTAATATAAGTATTATATATTATTAAGTATTATATATATTTTTATTATCAAAATTCAAGAATATAACATTTTGAAATTATATGTGTCATCAAACTCGATAAAAATACCATGAAGTTCATATAATATGACGGATTACATTTTATCCCTTTATTTTAAAAAACAACAAATTTGTAATAGACTAAAAACAACTGAGTTCCTATAATAATGTAATTTATTAATGTATACAAGATAAAATTAGACTAAAAATCTATAAGGGATTTTTTTTGAAATATTGATAAACTCGAAATGATATATTGAAATAGACCAATACTAATTTGTAATAGTACAATTAAAAGAAACCGTAAACTTTAAATAGATTAATGTAATAGGTTTGGATCTTGCTTGTCTTGTGTGATCGAAAATCAGAATGTGATCCATAACGAGAGGGAAGAACCCTTTTATCATATGCTCCTGAAAGAAATAATTTGAATGATAAGATTATTATAAAGTTTTTCTCCTAGTAATAGAGATTTGAATTGAAAGTTGTACCTGTTTCTGAACTTTAATTTTGTTGGTATACAATTTTTGAAGTAAGGTTGAAAGGCAGTCTTGGCATTTGGTTGATCCCACTCTAATGATTCCCACCATTCTTTTGTTGCTAAGATCTTGTCAAGGTTAGAAGGAACCGGGGACGGCGAAAATGGGATTCGGTTTAGCCTCGGACACCCGAATACTTCGATTACTTGTAGAGAATCACAATGCAATGTTTGTGTATATATGCTCTTCAGTTTTGGTAGCTCACATAAAACCAAATGCCTTAGCATTGGATGATTTGTTGTTTTCTTCATGTCGATCGAATGGTTTTCGATGCTTTCATCGTTGTCTTCTGCAATTATGTCCTTCATTTGAGGACAAAATGTAACTTCGATAACTGAAAGGCTGTGAAGCTGTAGTAGCAAACCAGGAGTGAACAGCCTCTTGATGTTCGGGCACCGATGAATACGAAAGCTTTTCAGATTAGAAAACATTTCATTGGGAAGGGCTGCAGCTCCTGCCTTGTAGCTTAGGGAAACAAAGTTCAGCAAATCTATAAGTCGTAGCGATTCCAAGCTTCGGAAACGGGTGCTCGAGGAGGCACGGAATGCATATTTCACATCATCACACTTGGAGATTTCCAACGATCTCAAGTTGGTTGCGTTGTTCAATGAAGAAATGTCGCATAAGCTAGCAACACCGTGGCAATCATGTATATCTAGACTCTGAATGCCATTCGGAAGGACGAGTTCATCATCTCCTCTCCCAATGAAGCACTTAACTAATTTCACATGTTTTCCAAACGATTCCGGTTCCTCTTCTAACGTCACGGTATGGTATTCACCCACTTGGATGAAGTACATATCCGGTTCTCGACCTCTGGTACTAATAGAATGGACAAATATATTGAATTCATGAATATTGTAGAACTGGCCTGAAAATGTTTCCAGCTTCCTCAAAGATGCCACTTCATCCCCTTTAACCTTTGAAGTCTTCGATGCCCCAAATGTTATAAGCACTTGGAGGTTTAAGAGTTTCGATAGTACCCCACAGGGTAAGAACTCGAGATATGGCGTATGAAGATTAAGATATCTTAGATTGATCAGCATTTCCAGGCCTTGAGGAATTTCCTTGATTCCAGCATGACAGAGGTCCAATTTCCTTAGAAGAATGAGTTTCTCCAATGACGGAACGAGCCTTAACTTAGCACAACGTCTAAGCAACAAGGCGCTGAGTTTCCCTAATTTGGATATCGAATTCGGCAGAGCTTCGATGCTAGTATCAGATAAGTCAAGAACCTCAAGGGTGGCCATATGCATGAAGAAGGGATCCGGGATCATTGTCAAACAATGATTCGATGCAAGTAACAAGGTCGAGATCCTAGTACACATTGGAGATACATCAGAAGGGATTCCGGATATGTAATTGTGCATCAACGAAACCATCTCGAGATCTTCAGTCCAGTAGTTTCCATCTGGGATTTCTCGCAAATGCATACCGGATTTTACCATTAAACGGGAACTAATGCCGTTGACATGAATGACCATGTCCCGAACCAAATCATGCATCTTCACCTGTTTATTATCTTCACTCTTGTTCATAACACATTCTAAAAGACAAGCTTTTTCAAGTTTGTTCAACATAGCATGGCCCTTGTCAAAAGCTGCCCGTCTGCTACACATTCGATCTATTACTCCCCCTGCGATCAAACGTTCAATCAACTCCTTTCTTCTAATACCGAAATCTTCAGGGTAAAGTGCACAATAAAGAAGGCAATTTCTATGTTTCTCATCATCCAAGTGATTATAGCTAAATTTCAGCTGCTCAAGCACCCTTCTCATGTCATGATGTCCTCTTGTTGAGTCTCGTAATTCTTCTAATGCATTTCTCCACTCGCAAGATTCAGTGACACCTTTCAAACTTCTAGCAATTGTGACAATAGCAAGTGGTAAACAAGCACACTGTTTTGCTACTTCTTTCGCAATCGGTTTTATGTGAGGTGAAATAACATCGAGACCGGCTTTCTCCACGAACAAGTTCCAAGCTTCTTCTTCTGAAAGAAGCTCTGCTTTGATTTGTTTGCATCCCATCCTTAAACAAACATCAGCTAACCGGGTCGTTAAAACAAACTTGCTTTTGTTATCTGCTCCGGGTTCTGGGATTCCTACATCTTCGAGCTGAAATGCTTCCCAAACATCATCAAAAATCAGAACACAATTCTTCATTGTACGAATCACTGCAAATAACTTAGCAGCCTTTACCATTTCACTTTCGTTTTCCGGCATACAAACACCTATTGCACGGGCTAATTTATCTTGAAGTTGAGTAACACTTGCAAATTTTGATACAGACACCCAAATTACATGGTCAAATTTGTTCGTTTCTTCGAGGAGTCGGTTATGGATGAGCTTGATCATTGTTGTTTTCCCGACTCCTCCCATGCCATAGACTCCAATCTTTCGACAACTATCATCCATCAAGCAATCCCATAACTGTTCCATATTTCTTCTAGCAGTAGATTTACCAACTAATTCCATTGTTGGCAACATGACCTTATTGCCTGTAGGAGCATCGATAACTAACCTGTCAGCAAAATCACCCTTTCGATGATGCTCATCCACGACCTTAATCGTAACCGTGATCTTCTTCCCTAAACGTGCACGAGGTAGGTACTTCATTTCTCGTACCTCTTTACTTAAGGAATCAACTTGGGAGATAATCTTACAAGCACTGTCTAACCAAAGTTGTACTTCTTTCTTCACGGTTTTCCCTGACTGAAGAAGATCTATGTTCAATCTTGATTCTATGTCATCCTTCCTGCATTTCAATTCTTCCAATTTCTTATGGAGAATCATCATGTATTTTTTGACACCACTATGGTACTTGAAATATTTTGCAATTGGATCCAACATGAGGTGTACAATTTCAAGGGTTGGTCCTAATACCTCCATTGTATACAAACCTGTAAGTGTTTCAAATATCATTTCATCTGAGAAGGTAATTCATATAAAGAATTCGAAGAAAGCATGTATATAATAAATTCAGTATTCAATGTCAATAAAAAAAAAAAAAAAAAACCAGAAACTCCTAGTGTCAAAGGTGTGACCTAATCTAAAATCACACTACTCTAAGGGTTTTGTTCATGTTACTTATAAACTCTTCATTTTTCAGTGAAAATTTAAGATTATATTCAACAAGCAAGGGTAAAATTAAATGATATAAGAAGCATGGGGTAAGCCTGAAAATCAAAACCCTACCTATGTAAATCACAATCACAAAGTTTTTTTCATTTACCAGCATCAAATATAACAATCTGGAAAATATAAAAGGTTGGAGAAAGAATGAGAATGGATAGATAGAATTATGTCCGTACCCTTCTTCTGCTTGCTGCTTTGGATTGTCTCGGCTTGACAAAAAAGAGCTTGTAATTTGATGGCTAAAAGATTATACCTGTAATGCATTGAATTCCATGATGTGAAAGGTTGAAAAATGAAATATTGTCTGTTGACATGGATTTTTCTTTGTTTGTTGCCATGGTTTACTGTGTGATTATAATATTAAAAACTATGGTTTCAAACAAAAATAATCAGAGTGGCGCAGCGGAAGCGTGGTGGGCCCATAACCCACAGGTCCCAGGATCGAAACCTGGCTCTGATATTTCTTTGTTCGGTTTTTTCGTAATTCTGCTTCATAATGTGGGTTATTTTATATTTGTTTTGGGCTATGAATGTATACTCAAATTTACCACATTATATATAATTTCACATCGATTAAAATCAATCTCTATATAAATATATTATAGGAAAACAGAAAAAAATTATTTTTTAAAATATATAAATATAAATTAAAAATGAAAAAAGTTGAGTTTTTATAAAAATTAATCAGAATTGAAAATAAAAAAATTAGCTAATTGTTAAAAGAATAAAAAAAATCAAAATTCAGTTTATATATAAACTCTAAACATATTTCAATAATGTTAATGAAAATTTTTAAATAAAAAAATATAAACTGTAAAGTTAAAAAAAATGCAAAATTAGTTCAACTTGGAAAACTACAAACAATATAACTTTTTTAAATATATATATTCTAGAAAAGTTTTGATAATTTTAAAAATATATTTTTGGAATAAATAAGAAGTATGTAATTTCTTTTAAAAAAAATTAAAAGTTTAAAAATTTTCAAATTAAAATTCAATGTGTAATCAGTAATCAAAATCAATCATATATATTTTTTTTTAAAATGTTCAATTTCAATGCATATTAACATCACGTGTCACTTTCTAATTGATTAAAAGTACCACGTGACAGTGTTTTAATAGGTGTCACATATCAATTAGTTCCTTTTTAATGCTATTGGATTAAAAAATGTAAATTTATCTAAAAAAATTAGATACTAAAATATAAAAAATATATAATAGAAGGTTTCGTTTATAGTTTAGGGCAAATTTAGTATATTAAATGCATAAATTGTTATTTTAATTATAACTTTTTTTAAAATTGATATTTAATTTTTTTTCTTTTTACATAAGTGATATTTAAATTATTTTTTTCTTAAGTTGGTATCTCCACTAGTCAATTCATTAAAGTTTAACTAAAAAAGAAGTTTAATCTATAAATTTGTTCGTGTGACATTCTAAATTTTTTTTTTAAAAAAAAAAGGGTACTCACTCGATAATCATGTCACAAAAAATGGCATTATAATGGAATTAAATTTAACAAAAAAAAGTTAACGATGTTAATGATTCTTTAAATTTGCATTAACATTTTAATTAGAATAAAATATTTAGAGTAACTAATAACATTATAAACGTTGAGGTATTCAATTATGTAAAAATAAATTTAAGTAAAAAAATCAAATCTCAAATTTTAACATAGTATAGGGACCAAAATTAAAATTTGACTATTTTTATATAATTAAAAAGTAGAAGGGCCAAAATTGGAAATTCAACATTGTTGCTAAGAATGTAAAAGGAAAAAGAAAAGCAAGGCAGGCACATTAGTAGTATAGATAAGATCTATTAATTGACATAAAAAACAGAAATTGGATTATTTAAATGGTTCTAGTTTCAAACTAAAATCAACGAATCAGAGTGGCGCAGCGGAAGCGTGGTGGGCCCATAACCCACAGGTCCCAGGATCGAAACCTGGCTCTGATATTTCATTTTTGGGATTTTTCGTAATTCTGTTTCATAAAGTGGGCTATTTTATATTAAGGGCCAGTTTGGCAGTGCTTTTGAAAAATTTAAGTGTTTGGTATTACTGTAAAAAAATAGCAAAAATATATTATGATATTATAAAGAAATAAATATATATTTAAATAATGTTCAAATTAGTTAATATTATGATATTTTAGCAAAAATATAAAAATACTTTATTATAATTTATTGTTAATATTTTAATAAATAATATTAATTTTAAATATTCGTAAGTAATTAATATTAATAATTTATTAAAGTTAATTAGAATATATAAACTATATTTAAATATAATAATTAAATATTTGTAATTAGATATTAACACAATTGTATTATTTGCATGTCTTTTGGTTTAATTACAATTATTCAAGTTTGTTAAATATATGACCAATATTTGAAAGCTTAGAATTATTGCTTTGTGAGTTAGATAATTAGTTGATCAATTGGTTTATGATAATTGTGATGGTTGCATAATAACTCTGCTTTTTGCTTGAACTTTAAAACTAAGAAAATGTAGAGAAGCAACATCAAATTTTTCTGTGTTTTTCATTAAAAAGAACATTCATTGTCATTGAAAAGTGCATATCTCACTAAAATCCTTAATCAACAAAAAAACATAGATCCAATTACAGAAAATTGAGCTCCTTCTATAATGTGTAATTGGTTATTAGGTATAACCTTGGCAAACTCCAAAGCATCTTCAACAGAAATTATCTCATCAGCAGATCCATGGACCGTCAACACCCTGTATGTTACGGTGAATAATAGCACAAATAACATATACTAGTATTGACGTTCATTTGACATTGCCAGCTAAATCAGCTCAATGAATCAGTGAAGAATCAATGATTTCGAAACAACAAAAACTAATAGGCTCTAGTCTAGATTCAAAATCTTACCGACATTCTTTATCAATCTTGAGGCAAGCTTCATGCATGTCTGTTCTTAAGCGATCCATCAAAGCTTCCTCAGTCACATGGTATTCAATGCCTCCTACATAAGTAAAATGTAATTAAAACTAGAAATGTTTCTAATAAAGTACATAAACAAATATTGAACAAGACTAAATGTTAACCCTTTACATTCCACAAGGAATGTTTTTATTCTCAGGAAATTGTTAAGATAGAACATTTTTAATGCAAAATTTCTACTTCTCTTTCAAGTTCCAAATGCCAAAAGCTATAAGAGCACCGAAAGCAGCTGTCTTTATCACTGATTATGTAGCCATAATTCTATTTGGATACTTTTAAGTAACACTTGAACTGGACAGAAAATCCAATCAGGACTGCTGATTTGCTTAACAAACAACAAACAGATCCTTGATGGACATACACAGACGTGAAGAACACAAACTCAGGAAATCATACACATCAAGGAAGCTAAATAAATAACTACCCGTCTTATTCTTAACATCAATGTGGCCATCCTTAATTATTTCCATAAAGTCTTCTCCCAAGCGTTCTGCAATGCCTCTCTTCAAGTCGTAGCGGCCAGAAAAGTTTACGACTATATGTATATCTTGATACTTAGAAGCATAAAGAAGCACCACATTTCCCCCTGCATTACATTATTTTAGCAATATAACACTTGTTGAAGAACTTATTAGACAAATGAAAATCACAGCTGGAAAAAAACTAATTGACAGACTTCATTGGGATATCTTGATGCTTCGAAGCATAAAGAAGCACCAAAATTCCCCCCTGGATTACATTATTCCAGTGATATAACACTTAAACAGTAATGTTAGCTTGCTTACATTACTTATTCCGTGTATTAATGATCAAAACATTATAAGAAAAAAGATATTGCTAAGATCCATCCTGAAAATAACTCAGTGATTAGAATGTAATTTAACATATAGTCTTCAATAACTTAGTTTCTTCTTAGAGAACTTACAATTTCTACAGTGCAGAGCAAAACCATTCTCTATTTTAACTAGTTTAGAAAAGTTCGAGTAGGAAACACTGGGATACTCACCTTTACTATGCCCAAGAATTGCACTTACCACACGACTTTCCCCTGAAAAGTGTTGAATTACAGCTTAATCAGATTGAAACTAAAAGAATATACACATTCTTAACAAATGATATCATAATCAGATATTCTAGAATTAAAATGTCATAACATGTAGTAAAAATATGTACAAGTCCTTCAAACATAAGTCGAATCCAAATGAAAAGACATAACATTGAATTAGGACGACTATATGCAAATAAGCTAATCAGCAACTCAAAGAGCAAGTAAAAACACAAATTAGAACCAAAAAAAAAAAAAAAAGTCTGCTACCCTAGCACGCCTCTGTCTGCTGTCTTAGCAAGAATTTAGGTTTTGGATCAAGGTCTTTTGTTTGGCTCAGCTGCCGCCTCTCTTAACAAGATTTTTAGGTTTTGTTTTAAGATTCACATCTAGCTCAGCCGCCACTCTTGAATTTTTCCCAAAAAACACAAAGTTTTCTCCCTTATCAACGCCTTTTCTTCTAGAAGCTATGGAAGCCAATCTTGCAGATTTGACTCTGAATGAAGATGAAGACGATGTCCTGCAGATCCAAACAGATTTAAACACAGTAAGAGACGTTGAAGAGTACAATCTGTTAGGTTGCTTTCTTACAGCTAGTATTATTCATTTTCCAGATATGAAAAGTACCATGGCTAATGTATGGCATCCAGTAAAAGGGGTGCAAGTCTGTGATTTGGGGGAAAAAAGATTTCTATTTCAATTTTTCCATGTTATGGATACGGAAAGAGTCCTAAAGGGTTCACTTTGGACTTTCAACAACCACTTGCTGTTACTACACAGACTGCAAAGAGGGGAAGATCCATTAAAAACTCCTCTTATTTTTTCTCCTTTTTGGGTACAAATCCACGATGTTCCCTTTGGTTATTTTTCTAAAAGTTTGGCGATTCAACTGGGCAACTTTTTGGAAAGTTCCTGGAATATGATGGCTCAACCATAGGGAAAGGAAACAGGAATTTTATCCGAACACGGGTTCAATTGGACATTCGACGCCCTCTCAAAAGAAAGAAACAAGTAATGTTCAACAATGCATGCTCGTACGTCAATTTTAAATATGAAAGATTGACCCTATTTTGCTTCTATTGTGGCCGTCTAGGGCACAGTGGCTCTTTTTGTGCATCAAAAATGAAGTTAGGAGTGGAAATCAAAGAGATGGGTTGGGACTTGTCATTACGGGTGCAATCAAGAAGAGCTCTGACGATGAACAGCGTTTGGCTAAGAGAAGAAGGTGAAACTTCAAGGGTCTCCAAAGAAACTGGATCAAATACAGGTCATGGAAGATGGGAAGGACTCAGAAGACCTAGAATTATGGATCCCGTGTTGGGCTTCAATCCAGGAGGCAAAAGCGCTTGCCAGAGGGTAGTGAAAGAAAGCATGATGGAGGGTCAAAGTCAAACGGCGATGGACCATGATTTGGAGGATGAGGTAATAGTAGGGGAATAGGGGAAGAAAAAGGCTAGAGGAGACATGGAAGAATCTATCAATTGGGATGGAAGGAACAGGAGATCAGAAATTGAAAAACATCAACTATCGGCGGCTGCCAAGGGGCAAGCGGACCAGTCACAATGAAAATACTAAGTTGGAACGTCCGAGGTCTGGGGAATCCTCGGGCAGTTCGAAGACTTCGGCACTCGCTGAAGCTACACAACCCCCAAGTAGTCTTCTTGATGGAGACAAAAATTAACAAGTTCAAGATGGAGAAAGTTAGACGAAGTTGTGGATATCAGTCGGGCATTGAAGTGAAGGCTATGGGATCGAGAGGAGGACTTAGCTTAGCATAGCGCGGGGACGCTAGTATTGTTTTGCAAAGCTTTTCTCATGGTCATATCGATGCAATAGTCGAGGAAACGGAAGGGAAGAAGTGGAGATTAACTGGGTTTTATAGATCTCCGTACATGAATGAGAGAGAAGAAGCATGGAATCTGTTAAGAAGACTTAGTAATCAAGGCGAGTATCCATGGTTGGTTTGCGGAGACTTCAATGAAATACTATACGGTTTCGAGAAGAAAGGAGGCTTACCTAGAGACGAAAGGAAAATGGAAGAATTTCGATAAGTATTGGAGGATTGCCAATTGGCAGATCTGGGTTACTCAGGAAACTGGTTTACTTGGGAGAGAGGGAATCTACCAGAGACAAACATTCAAGAAAAACTTGATAGAGGAGTGGGTACCGAGCAGTGGAGAACACTATTCCCAGATTTCATAATTCAACATCTCCCACACTTCTTCTCAGATCACTGTCCAATTCTCATAAATATAGAGAATAATGTTAGAAGAAATCAAGGAGAGAGTTTCCGATTCGAAGCTTGGTGGATCCTAGAAGATACTTTTCTCGAGGAAGTTAAAATGAGTTGGGGTGCTTCTTCAGGAGATCTCCTAAATAAACTGGTAATTCTAAAAGGAGACTTAACGAGATGGGCAAACCAGATCCGACGAAAAAGAAAACAAAAAAAAGAAATCTTACTACAAAGTTGGCAACACTCCTTGAGGCAGACAGAGATGACGAAAACATGGCAGAGATTATTGATACAAAGATACATCTGAATATGGAGATTGACAAGGATGAAAGCTACTGGAAGCAAAGGGCCAGAATAAATTGGCTAAAACTAGGCGACAGAAACACCTCTTTTTTTCACAAACAAACATCTCTTAGAAAGAAGAGGAACCTAATACAGAAGTTACAATTAGATGATGAAAGGGAGACAAAGGAAATTGAGGAAATGAAGGAGATCGCACAAGCTTACTTTGTAAAGCTATTCTCTAACGGAAGTCATACCAGCACTGATAGAATGTTTTCAGGAATTGAAGTATGCATCTCAGAAGAAGACAACGCTAATCTGAAGGCCAACTTTACAAAAGAGGAGATAAGGACATCGTTAAATGAAATGGGTCCGACAAAAGCCCCAGGAGAGGATGGATTACCAGCCATATGCTACCAAAAATGTTGGCCAATTATTGGAGAGGATGTCGCAAACTATTGCCTTCAACAGTTGAACAAAGGTATGGACGTAAGCTCGATTAATAAAACAAATATTGTGCTTCTACCGAAAGTCTCGAGCCCTACAAATATTTCTCAATTCAGGCCTATTAGTCTTTGCAATGTGATTTATAAAGTGATAGCAAAAGCTATAGCTAATCGGCTTCGGGTAGTGCTTCATAAATGCATAGATTCAGCACAAAGCGCCTTTGTCTCAGGGAGGTTGATTACCGATAATGTGCTACTTGCCTACGAAATTTTGCATACACTAAAGAATAAAAAGATTGGGAAAAGAGGACTCATGGCAGTGAAGCTAGATATGAGTAAGGCTTATGACAGGGTGGATTGGAACTTTGTAGAGAATGTAATGAAAAAAATGGGCTTCGATAAGGGATGGGTGGATATGGTCATGAAGTGTGTATCGTCAGTATCATATTCGGTGATTATCAATGGATTTGCAAGTACATGTTTCCATCCACATAGAGGTCTCAGACAAGGGGATCCGTTAAGCCCATTCCTATTTTTATTTTGTGGGGAAGGACTCTCGAGTCTGATGAGATTGGCAAAAGCAGAAAACATCATCAAAGGGGTAAAAGCTAGCCGAAGTGGACTAGCAATTTCTCACTTACTATTCGCAGACGATTGCATTCTGTTTGCGGAAGCTACAGAAAGAGATGCAATTTCTTTGAAACAGATCTTGATGGAGTATGAGCAGAACTCAAATGCGTTAATTTCGAAAAATCGACTGTTTTCTTTAGTACCAACACTCAAGAGAGGGAAAGAATGGCAGTCTCACAGGTCCTGAAGGTTAGGAGATCAATTGACATTGAAAGGTATCTAGGACTTCCTAGTAAAGTGGGTAAGAGAAAGAGGTCATCTTTTCAAAATCTAAAAGATC
Organism: Gossypium australe; assembly: GCA_005393395.2. Taxonomy (NCBI): domain Eukaryota; kingdom Viridiplantae; phylum Streptophyta; class Magnoliopsida; order Malvales; family Malvaceae; genus Gossypium; species Gossypium australe. Next base: position 2,143,725 of record CM016621.1, on the reverse strand, counting down.
GATCCAAACAAAGGATAGACAACTGGAGTACTCGTTTTTTATCTCAAGGGGGAAAAGAAGTCTTTATCAAAGCTGTTCTTCAAGCTATTCCTACTTTCCCGATGGCATTTTTTTAATCCCTAAATCTCTTTGTAAAGATTTGGAGGGTATAATGGCAAAGTCCTGGTGGCAAAAAAGTCGAAATAGAAAAGGAATCCATTGGTGCGCTTGGAAAGATTTATGTCTTTTAAAGGAAAATGGTGGCCTTGGTTTTCGAAATCTTGCAAATTTTAATGTGGCGTTGCTTGCAAAACAGGGTTGGCATCTCATTAATTATCCAGATTCGTTATTAGCGAAGGTGTTAAAAGCGAAGTATTACCCCAAATCGAATTTTGCAGAAGCACGGTTAGGAAATTTACCTTCTCTTACCTAGAGAAGCGTATGGGCTGCGAAAGGGCTTCTTGACAAAGGAATGTGCTGGAGAGTAGGAAAGGGGGATAAAATATCCATCTGGAATGATCTGTGGATTTCGGGAAATGAAGCAGACAGAGTTCCGAATCAGGTAAACAATGAATACATTAAATTAGTATCGGACCTTATTGATGCTAATAATAGAAGATGGAAATTAGAGTTGATAAGAAATACCTTCGCAAGGGATACAGCGGAAAAAATTCTACAGATCCCTCTTGCGGAGTTAGCCCACGAAGATCTACAAGTTTGGCGAGGGGAATTGACAGGGGAATTCTCCGTTCGGAGTGCCTATAAACTATTACAAGAGTCTAGCCAGGATCCTAATGATATTAATTTACAAACCTCAACAAAAAATTTCTACAGGAAACTTTGGAATCTGGAAATTCCAAAAAAAATACAGATCACAATATGGAAAATTTCTTTGAATCTATTCCCGTCCTTGAAGAACCTCAAGATCAAAAGGGTGCTCACAGATGATTTTTGCCCCAGAAGTCGCCAAGCAGAGGGAGATGGATGCCACATCTTTCAATAATGCCCTGCAACAACTGAGATATGGAATCAATTACAGTTAAACTGGGTGATAAGTCGCAATGATACAAACATGTGGGACTGGCTTACATGGATTTTCGAGAAAGGATGCAAAGAACAGATCCGACTATTCTGTTGCGGACTATGGTTCATCTGGTTCAGCAGAAACTCGTTACTTTATGAAAAGAAGCTGTTAACAGTAGTAGAAATAGTAAGAAAAATCACTAGATACATTAAAGAACTGGATGCAGTAAGGGTCGAATACGGAATACCTCGAGTAGCAGAGAACTATCTTCAGAAACATAGTAGCGGTAGAGCAACGATACAATTCGACGCGGCTTATGACGGAAAGACTCTCAAATCAGCTACAGGCATTCTGGTCAGAGACGAGAAAGGGGACATTTTGGCCTTGAAAGCAGTCATCCATTCCAATATAGCGACACCATTCACGGCGGAGGCATATGCGGGGTTACAAGCAACAAAGTTAGGGGTCTTGATGCAGTTAAACAAAGTAGTGATTTTGGGGGACTCAAAAACGGTTATCAAGAAATGCCGAAGCAGAACTATCGATAAATCAGTCATCGGAGCCATTATAAGAGATATTCACAACCATTCCAGGAGATACCAAGAAATAGAGTTTGCTTTTATCCCTAAAACGGAAAACCACTATGCTCACACTATAGCGGAGGTTGCACTAAAAGGTAACGAGAGCTATTACCTGGTAAGGAACCTCCACGATCGGGTCCGTCAAAAATTGGTTCTTCACCTGCAGAGGAGCTAGAAGAACTGAAAGAAGGATAGGACAGGGGACGAGTCGAGGAGCTGGTTCATCATTTTCATTGTTTGAGGGGGAGACCTACTTCGTTGGAGAAAAAATAATAATAATCAAGAAGATGATACCACGAGAGTTTTTGCAAGAGAAGGGAAGTGGCAGTGGTTTCCCCGCATGGATCATGGTAACGATTTTTGGGTTTGGAGGCTAGTCTGGTTGTGGGTGGTTTTTAAGCGAGTTTGAAACTGGAGAGGAGGACTCCTCTGGTGAGTCATGAAGTGAAGCAGGGTCGACTCAGAGATTTCGATAGACTAAGGCATGGAAGGTTGTTGCAAACTTCTGGCGGTGTCGTGGAATTCCCAGTACAAGACACTGATGATCCATTTCGGGTCGGGTAAAACTCACCAGGATCAATCGAATGAAAGCTGTGAGAGAGGGCTGAAGGAGAAGGACAGAAAAGAGGAAAGGGCAGACGAAGTATGGCGTTGGAAAGGAAGGAGTTTGGCACTGGAAAGGACAAGCAAAAAACAGGGGAAATCAGACTGAGATTAGAGGAAAAGCGACGAGAGAAGAGAAAGGGAAAGGGAGAGGGAGAGGAGATAACCAAATAAATTGAAACGGTAAAAAGAATTGGGAACTGAAAGGCTGAAAATTGAAATTAGCAAAGCAGAAGGCAAACAGCCTTATGGGAAACCGAAAACATGTTGAAGAAGGTGAACATGCTATCGGTGACAAGACGTTGATTGGCCAAATCAAGTGGCACCATTAATTCTGTTGCAAATTTTCCTTTTATCTTTTTTTTAATTGCATTTTGAATTTCAGGCCTGTAGTAAATCAAAGCTTTTGTTCCCCTTAGAAAATTGATACTGACTAAGGTTTGATTTTCTAAAAATTGGGGGCCCCCACCGTTTTGGCCCGTAGTGTATTTTGTTTCATTTCAATAAAAGCCAATCAGTAGTCTTTAACTCAAAAAAAAAAACACAAATTAGAACTAAATGAAACCCCCTAAACCCGGTCCAAAAAGCCTGACCGGATTTGATATGTTCCTCGAGTAAAACTTTAGCAAATTCTCGCTTATAAGAAAAACTTGATGATTTTAAATAAAACAGATTAACTTAAAGATAGGGTTGAAATCAAATTGTAAAGTAAATTTGTATCTTCTTAAAACATTATTTTTAAGAGAAATTAATAAGTTAAAAGAAAACCAAATTTAATGAAAAATTCATTAATATTGTGGAAACATATTTTGTTTTCAAAACAATTTAATTTATTTATCAAAAACCATTTAGTTATTTAAATAATAATTGTTCATGGCAGAATAAAAATAAAACAGTTCATAATGGCCTTATTACAAAAATGGCAAAACCCAAAAAAAAATCTTAAATAAGTTTAATAAGTTTAATTTGGAAAATCTCCAAAATACTTTGTTTGAGCATTGGCCACCACATAGTCCTCGCTGACCCGATCCATCACGCTAAGAGTCATCTGAAAAATTATCCCACAAAAGGGGTGAGTCATAAACTCAATGTGTAACACATACATTAAAAGCCCATTAATAACATATATAGTCATAGGCCCATTTTAAATCATGTTTAGCCATAAGCCCAATTTTTATAGCAGAGAAAAAAAAATCACATGAATATACACATATAATGAAATGCAAACCCGGCCCACCTAAATATCCATCCGCTACACACCACCCGTACCAACCAAACACACCGTGGGGATTACTAAATCGACCCTCCATCCGCTACACACCATCGAAGGCAGTTGCTGCAGTCAACATGCACATCGCCCTTATAATTTTGTGGCAAGGCCACCTGATCAATGTGACCGAAGTCACCAGATTAACATATGTGACCGAAGTCACCGGATTATGTGGTAAAACCACCGAAATACTTCCCCTTTATCAATTTTACCCATATGCCCATGCACATACATATTATTCAGTTTTCATGCCATTTACCCCCAAAAATCATAATATCATCATACTCATTTCGCATTTATGCATATAGCAAAATTTACGAAATGTCGGGGTAAACATACCTGAATATCGTATACCACTGAATGGTATCCACAAACATTATTAAACATATTGTCATATAAATCACATTATAGATCTACGAGATTTTATTGTAAGGTTACACACCTTATGACTGTGAGAACGATACCTTCCCGCTCGTCAACGCCTAGGTAATAATCACACTTGTTTAGTATACACTATTACTAATAAAACTATACTATTGATGAGAGATCTAAATCCTTACCCTCGGATTCTCGAACAACCGTTATTTGTGGTTTTTCTCCGCTAGATGAATCAAAACCCGCTGACAACCCACTAACGAAAAGTGGTTCAGTTGTACGCACGACTTCAAATAACCGATCTTCTTTGGCAGAGGGTCCATAACCCGGTGGAAAATCTCTTATCGCCGATACAGCTCTTCGTTTGTAGTTTGAGGGCATAACAGTGCCTCCTCTCTTCCAAACACTCCGTACTGCTCTTTTCGAACCTATCTTGTTAGTCTCGAATTCACCCCTAAAATAAAGTTGATTAATAAACTATCTAAAAGAATTGATATAACCGAAAGTGATATTCTTACCTTGGATGATTTCGAAAGGTTTCTCTTAAAACGTTGGTTTCCAAAAAGATTCTTAAAAAAAAAACCTTTTCAAGGATTCGGCTTGACCACTTGAAGATTCGGCCTTAAACAAAAAGAAGAGATGAAAATGAAAGATGATTTGGTTTGACAAAAGAGAAGAAAAAAAAATGTTGATTTTGGTTTTGGTAGAAGGTAGTTTCGGTTGAGAGTGAAGAAGAAAGAAAAATGAAAAGAGAAAGAAAGAGAAAGGGAAAGAAAGAAATGTTTTTCCAAACTTTTTGATGCTTTTGACTAAAGAGGACAAGAATTTGAGAGAATAAGCATTTTAACCAAAATGGTCAAAATGAAAGCCAAAACAAAGTAAAAACTTTTACCTAATGTCATTAACAAAATTCGGCTAAGAGGAGAGCTTTTGGAGAAATGAGAAAAGATACACAAAATGCTAGAGTTTTTGGCCAACTATCACCCTCTAATCCAAAGTCAAATTCGGCCAACATGTATGCCAACATAATCCCCCTTTTTCCTCCACATTTCCTCCCATTAATCCTTGATTTTTGCACAAATAAACCATCTCCCCTTAGCCCCTAAAACCGACTAGGTTCATGGTCAAATGACTATGAAAAAAAACTTCCAAAACACCCTCCTTTCTTCAAGCCTTTTGTCCCACTATCTTACCATATCTTCAAGATCCCTTGCCATAACTTCTAGCTTGCCTTTTTCATAAAGTCTACTAACCAAAAATAAGAAGATGACCATCCATTCTAGAATAGTCTTGGCCGACACTATAGGAAACAAAATAATAGAAATAAAATTCTTCCATTTGCTAGCTAGGAGATTCGAATCTCTCTCCTTATGCATTCACTCATGCACCATTACCACCTTGCCAAATGACTTATTATGCTTAAACCTCTAGTCAATATTTCTTAAAGCCTATCTTGCTTAGTTCCATCTTAAATATAAAAAAAATAATTTAATATATCACTAAGCATTCACTTATATAATGAAGTTCAAAAATAAACTTCCAAAACACACTCATTCATATTTAAGCATGCAACAACATTCAATTTAGCAGAGATGCATAACCCCTAATTATCAGGATGTTACAATTCTACCCCCTTAAAATAATTTCGTCCTCGAAATTACCTGGCTAGAACAAGTGAGGGTATTGCTGTCGCATCACCTCCTCTGGCTCCCACGAAGCTTCTTTCGATCCATGATTGTGCCATAACACTTTGACAAGAGGAACTGATTTCCTCCGTAACACCTTCACATCCGGATCTAGAATTTGAATCGGCTCCTCCTCATAAGACAAATCTGGTTGTAATTCCACCTCTCCAACTGATACTACATGAGATGGATCCGACCGGTAACGGCGTAACATTGAAACATGAAACACATCGTGCATTTGCTTCAACTCCGAAGGCAAATCTAACTGGTATGCCACAGATCCAACCCGCTTCAAAACTCGATAAGGTCCAATGAACCTGGGACTTAACTTCCCTTTGCGACCAAATCTCATCACCTTTTTCCAAGGTGAAACCTTTAGGAATACTTGATCCCCCACAGCAAACTCTATTTCCTTCCGCTTAAGATCTGCGTACGACTTTTGCCTGTCAGATGCTTCTTTTAATCGAGCCCGAATTACCTTAACTTTTTCTTCGGATTCAGCTACTAATTCTGGACCCAAAATCTGACGTTCCCCTAATTCTGTCCAACACGTAGGAGTGCGACACTTCCGTCCATATAGTGCTTCATATGGTGCCATCCAAATACTAGCTTGGTAACTGTTGTTGTACGCAAATTCTGCCAAAGGTAAGAACTCTTCCCAACTTCCTCTGAAATCTATCACACATCCCCTTAACATATCCTCTAAGACTTGGATTACTCGCTCAGACTGGCCGTCAGTCTGTGGATGAAAAGCCGTACTGAAATCCAACCTGGTGCCCAAAGCCTGATGCAAAGCTTTCCAAAACCGAGACGTAAACCTCGGATCCCTATCCGAAATAATTGACACCGGCACACCATGCAACCTCACAATCTCAGCCACATATAACTTCGCCAATTTCTGCATAGAGTAATCAACCCGAACTGGGATAAAATGTGCAGATTTCGTCAATCGGTCCACTATCACCCATACCGAGTCTTTCTTAGTAGGCGTAAGAGGAAACCCACTAACAAAGTCCATGGTGATACGCTCCCACTTCCATTGCGGAATCTTTATCGGCTGAAGCATTCCCGATGGAACTTGGTGTTCCGCCTTAACCTGTTGACACGTTAAACACTTCCCCACAAACTCCGTAACTTCCCGCTTAAGACCAGGCCACCAAAATTGATCCCGAAGATCCCTGTACAACTTACTACCTCCCGGATGCATCGCATAAGGACCACCATGCGATTCCTGAAGAATTCTCCACCTAAGCTCCTCATCCTTCGGCATACAGACTTTACCCTTGAAACATAAAACTCCATCGCTGTTAACACCATAATCTTCCAACTCCTTATTTTGCACTTGCCGTAGCTTTACACTCAGATCTTCATCTACTAATTGCCTCTCTTTCACTTGACTCAACCATGTCGGCCTAACTTGTAATTCTGCCAACAAGCTTCCGTCATCGTAAAGACTAAGATGTGCAAACATCACCCTTAAGTCTGACACCACTTTCCGACTTAGAGCGTCTGCCACCACATTTGCCTTGCCCGGGTGGTACTCAATAGAACAGTCGTAGTCTTTCAACAACTCTATCCATCTACGCTGCCTCAAATTCAGTTCTTTCTGAGTCAGTAGATATTTTAGACTTTTGTGATCCGTGTATATTACTGACTTTTCTCCGTACAAATAATGCCTCCACACCTTAAGAGCAAAGACAACCGCTGCTAACTCCAAGTCATGCGTCGGGTAGTTAACCTCGTGAGGCCTCAATTGCCGAGACGCATACGCAACCACTTTCCCGTCTTGCATCAGAACACATCCCAATCCAATGTGAGACGCATCACAATACACCACAAAGTCCTTCCCTGTCTCAGGCTGAATCAAAACCGGAGCTTCAGTCAAAACCCTCTTAAGCTTCTCAAAGCTCTCTTGCTGCTTATCTGTCCACACGAAAGGTATCTCTTTTCTCAACAACTTCGTCAAAGGTGCTGCTATCGAGGAAAATCCTTCGACGAACCTTCTGTAGTAACCCGCTAATCCCAAGAAACTGCGAACCTCCGCTACAGACTTAGGTGGTTTCCAATCTAACACCGCTTCAATCTTCCGAGGATCCACCCTTATCCCTTCCGCAGACACCACATGACCTAAAAACGCAACTTCTTTCAGCCAAAATTCGCACTTGCTGAATTTGGCATAAAGCTTCTTCTCCCTTAGCACTTGCAACACTATCCGAAGATGCTCATCATGCTGCAACTCAGACTTGGAATACACAAGAATGTCGTCTATGAAAACAACAACAAACTGATCCAAGTAGGGTTGAAAAACCCGATTCATCATATCCATGAACGCAGCTGGGGCGTTTGTCAATCCAAACGGCATTACCAAAAATTCATAATGCCCGTATCTTGTTCGGAAAGCTGTCTTATGGATATCCGCTTCCTTCACCTTAAGTTGATGATACCCCGATCTTAGATCTATCTTTGAGAATACCGCAGCTCCCTTAAGCTGATCGAACAAGTCGTCTATCCTTGGCAAAGGATACTTGTTCTTGATGGTCAGCTTATTCAACTGTCGGTAATCTATGCACATCCGCATAGTCCCGTCCTTCTTCTTCATGAACAAGACCGGTGCTCCCCATGGAGACACACTAGGTCGGATAAATCCACGATCAAGCAACTCTTGAATTTGAGCCTTAAGCTCAACCAACTCCTTTGGTGCCATTCTATACGGAGCGATAGATACTGGAGCCGTTCCAGGCAACAAGTCAATCCCAAATTCCACTTCACGATCCGGAGGCAATCCTGGAAGTTCTTCCGGAAAGACATCCATGAATTCCCTCACAGTTCTGACTTCTTCAACAGTTGTCTCCTTAGCCTCCAAGGCACTGACCAACATAAGAAAAGCCAAACAACCTTTCCTAACCATCTTTTCTGCCTTAAGAGCAGATACTACATTCGATAAGTAGTTCCGTCTCTCGCCCATCACCACAACTTCCTTATCGTCCAAAGATCTTAGTGACATCCGCTTAGCAGCACAATCCACATTCGCACGATACTTCACTAGCCAATCCATGCCTAGGATCAAGTCAAATTCTCCAAATGGCAATTCCATTAAGTTAGCCGAAAACTGCGTCCCTTGAACTTCTAGAGGCACATCCTTAAAGAGTTTATCTACTACTACAGTCTGTCCTAAAGGACTAAGTACAGTCATCTTCCTAGGTACAGTCTCAGAGTTCACATGCAGAGTTCCAGATACCTCACTAGCGATGTAGGAATGAGTTGACCCTATGTCTATCAAAGCAATAAAGGGCAACCCAGAAATAAGAAACGTACCCGTGATAACATCAGGTGCGTCACTATCTTCCTTCCGACGAACCGCATACACCAAGCCTGGCTGTCTAGCCTAAGTACTACCACTAACTCTGCCTGAAGTCCCGCGACCTCTACCGGAACCATTACCTCTGCCACTCGAACCACGACCCCTCATCGGCTGCTGTCCACCTCTGCCAGCCTGATTAAAACCTTGACCTACCGGACGATTCCTCTCAGTATCCAATGGACAATCCCTAATCATATGATCCTTGGATCCGCACTTAAAACATCCCCCGGTCTTTTTCCAACATTCACCCGGATGCATCTTCCCACATTGAGCACAAGCACGATGTTGTCCACCCGTAGCAGTCTGCTGACTTCGCGGCCCATCGTTTCTTGGTTTCTTCTGAAAATTCCCGGATGACCCTGAAGACCCAAAGCTCCTCTTATTCTTGTTCTGGCCTCTGTCCCGGTTCTGTCTTTCAGTCTGCTTAACTTCTTCAGCTATTCTTGCCCTTTCTACTAAGATTGCAAAGTCTCTTTCCCGGTGCGGAGCAATCATCACTCGCAGTTCATCTTTAAGTCCATCCTCAAATCTGACACACCGTTCATATTCAGTAGCTACTATCCCTCTAGCATATCGGCTAAGTCGCAAAAACTCTGCTTCATACTCAGCTATCGACTTATTTCCTTGTACTAAATTCAGAAATGCCTTCCTCTGGGAGTCGATGTAGCTAGCTCCAACATATTTTCCTTCGAATTTAACTTTAAAATACCCCCAATCCACTCGATCCACAGGGGTGCTCTCCTTAATAGTGAGCCACCACTGGTAGGCCTCATCGCGGAGTAGTGAAATAGCACCTTTCAGCTTTTCTTCAGAAGTGCAGTCTAAATCGTCCATGATCCTTTCGACTGCCTCCAACCAGTATTCCGCTACATTTGGAGCTACTCCAGATACTCCCCTAAAAACCTCAGCTCCATTTGATCTAAGTCTCTCAGCTACTGACTTTCGAGACCCATTTCCCGCACTAGCTTCTGCTACTCGTTCCAAAACTCGAAGTACAGCTTGAGATACTGCATCACCTCCTTCATTTTGCTCTTGAAATTCCACCCCTACAGCCGGTGGCGGAGCTTCATTTTCGAAACCTTGACCAGATCTAACTGGTTCCGACACAGCCATTCTTCCTCTTCCGCGTCCACGACGACCACGTCCCCTAGAACTCATGTCTACTTAGCGTCTTATCTGTTTTTACGAAAATTTTATGCATCAAAATTTTGTTCCACTTATTAACCGCAAACAATTTTTATGAAATAAAGTATTTAGAAGTAGTTCTTTCGATCACACAAAGGTTCAGTTCAAGTTCACTACTCTAGTTCAGAGAGTCATAATCACATTCATAAGTAGAGACACATTCATTCACTACACCTCTATGGTCATTTCAGACCTTCCCAACCCAGGTAATATCGTCATTTGTCCTATAGGGGTGTTTTAGTAATAAATCGGGGTCAATTTGAAAATCTTTACAAATCAAAGACATTCCAAAATATACAAATCTCGAGGTTATTTTAAAAAAAAAATTCTACCAAATCAATGGTATTGTAGAAATTTCAGAAATCAGGGTTATTTTGGTAATTTTGGAAGTCAGGGGCAATTTCGTAAATTTTCCAAATCAAAGCATCTTGGTATTTTGTCAAAATACGATTTTTAAATACTTTTGCAAAGTAAGAAAATTTTATCAAAATCAAAGGTAGCGTTAGAAATTTTTAGAAACCAGGGGCATTTTAGTAATTTTACCTCTAGGGGTATTTAGGTAATTTTTTTTTTAAATCGAAATCATTTTTTGAAAAATTTCAAAATAAATTTTGCTACAAATCAAAAGGGTAAAGTAGTGATTTTAAAAACTAAGGTTTTTTTTTTTATAAAACAGGATGGCTAGTCCCTTTCGGGTTTTAATTATTGAGTTTAGCCCGTGAATAAGTCCTCTTGGTTAGGGTGAACCGTAGCTACGCACCAGGTAGGATTCAAGTAAAGAGGAGGTGAGTCGCTAGGACTACTTAAATACCAAGCTCTTTCCGAATCCACTCCTAGACATGCGCACAATGGTTGCCACACCGTAACTCAGCGACTTACTTCACAGGTTTGTTCGGTTGTTTTTAAGTCTTATGCATGTGGTTGAGTGTACTAACCCTAGGGTTCAATAGATCCTAGTTCACTAATCTACGAGCCCAAGTTTGCCCATATACCAATCATATAATAATTCACTCAACAATTTGAGATACTTACCTGGTGGACTTCGGGTCAAGAACTCGGGTGCCATGCTTTCATAAAACCATTTTTAACCAAAAATTAAAATCATTCATTTGGGCCAAATTTTGAAAACGTTGTGGACTTCAAAACCTAAGGCCAAGTGTTTAAAACTGTGCTCTGATACCAAGTTGAAACACCCTAAACCCGGCCCAAAAAGCCTGACCGGATTTGATATGTTCCTCGAGTAAAATTTTAGCAAATTCTCGCTTATAAGAAAAACTTGATGATTTTAAATAAAACAGATTAACTTAAAGATAGGGTTGAAATCAAATTGTAAAGTAAATTTGTATCTTCTTAAAACATTATTTTTAAGAGAAATTAATAAGTTAAAAGAAAACCAAATTTAATGAAAAATTCATTAATATTGTGGAAACGTATTTTGTTTTCAAAACAGTTTAATTTATTTATCAAAAACCATTTAGTTTTTTAAATAATAATTGTTCATGGCAGAATAAAAATAAAACAGTTCATAATGGCCTTATTACAAAAATGGCAAAACCCAAAAAAAATCTTAAATAAGTTTAATAAGTTTAATTTGGAAAATCTCCAAAATACTTTGTTTGAGCATTGGCCACCACATAGTCCTCGCTGACCCGATCCATCACGCTAAGAGTCATCTGAAAAATTATCCCACAAAAGGGGTGAGTCATAAACTCAATGTGTAACATATACATTAAAAGCCCATTAATAACATATATAGTCATAGGCCCATTTTAAATCATGTTTAGCCATAAGCCCAATTTTTATAGCAGATAAAAAAAAAATCACATGAATATACACATATAATGAAATGCAAACCCGGCCCACCTAAATATCCATCCGCTACACACCACCCATACCAACCAAACACACCGTGGGGATTACTAAATCGACCCTCCATCCGCTACACAGCATCGAAGGCAGTTGCTGCAGTCAACATGAAACACCCCACACCCGGCCCACGAGCCCGGACCGGATCTGGTATGTTCCTTAAGTAAACCGGTTTTCAAGTTCTTTGTTACTTAGAGAAAATTTGCATAATTTTCTAAAATATGGTTTTGGGTTGGGCTTAGGTTGGGAAACCCATTTAATTAATTTAAAAATCCAATTTTTATTAAGGTGACAAAATAATTTTCTTTAGGTTTATAAAAATATATTTCGCTTAAAACTTAATCCAACGATCGTTTGTAACAAAATAATTAAAAATAAAGCAGAAATAAAGAAAATCCACTGGGCCTTATGGCCTTATTACATCAAGTAAAACCCAATAATAAAATTAAACGTACTAAAAAGAAATAAAGTCCAAAATAAATAAAATCTTCAAATTGATGCATGGCCACCTCAAGGTCTACCGTCCTGGTCCGTCACTGTTCATCACCTGAAAATAGTTCCCACAACGGGGTGAGTCAACAGACTCAATGTGCACACAGTACTAACATTCAACAAGTTAGGCATACATGTTCATATCAAATTCATATTCATATAAAGATAAATGATGATGCAACCCAACCCAAGCCTAAAGGTCCATCCGCTACACACCACCCGTACCTGCCAATCACACCGTGGGGACTACTAAGTCAACCCTCCATCCGCTACACACCATCGAAGGCAGTCGCTGCAGTCGACGTGCTCATCGCCCATATACGTTGTGTCATTAAACACTATATTCAAATAATGTAACCGAAGTTACCAAATTCAGATAATGTGACCGTAGTCACCATATTTCGTTGGTGAAACCGAAGTCAACACCTTAGTTGGTGAGACCGAAGTCATCACCTTCAATTCTCCCTTCACATATATCCCAAGTGCCCCAATTATTTTATATCATATTCAACATACTTAATTCTCATTCATGTTACTATTCACATGTTCAAAGTATATCACATTCATAATCCTATCAGAAGTAGGAAACGTACCTGGGTACTCCTTACCACGTTTATGGTACTTAGCCATATTCACATACTTATGCATATTCATATAATTAATAATTGTCCATATAATTTATTGATGGTTAGTATGGATACACACCTGATTCGCTTATTGGATTCCTTGAGATCCCGAAGAACGATCTACCGATCTAGATCTTTATTTCCTATATTCGGCCAATTATTAAAACATATTAACAAACCTATTTGGCTTAAAAACCAAATCCTAGTAGGATTTGTATTACTTACCTTGTTGCCGAATTGGATGATTGTAAATCAAATCCCAAAATTGCTAGTATCCTTTTCCTTGAAATCGGCTAACACTAATTCATGTAACCATGTGAGTTTTCGGCTTTTGAAATAATGAAAAATAATTCCAAATACCAAAAATTAAGCCTTTGCCGAATATCACTTACCATACAATTTCCAAATCTGAAGAGGATTCCTTGCCCTATATGTCTGTCGAAATCTTCATGTTAGATCTAATCTAACATATACATCATAACCTTTAATCAAATAAATTTATCTTACCTTAGATCCTTGATCCTTGTATTCGACAGTTGAAGAAACCCTTTTGATGTTGTAGTTGATTGCTCCTTTACTTAGAATCAACAAAGATTCGGCTTTGACAGTAGAAACAGAGAAGAAAATAGAAGAAGAAAAGATGGATTTTGCTTGAAGAAAAATTCGGCAGAGAGGGGGAGAGAGCTAGGAAAATTTCGGCAAAGAGGGAGCAAAAGTGAATGAGTAGCCCTCCTGCCCTCCTTTTATAGCCAAAGTTATCAGCCTAGGAGTCCCTTACTTGGCCACCACTCCTCTTTTTGATAATATTATCTCTTTTATTTAAAAGATAAAAGTCTTTAATCCATCAATTATCTCCTCAATTATCTCCTTAGAAAATAATCCTTTATTTATCTCTTATTATTCACATATTTATGTGAATAAAACTCCTTTTATTTATCTCTTATTATTCACATATTTATGTGAATAAAACTCCTTTATTTATCTCTTATTATTCACATATTTATGTGAATAAAACTCCTTTATTTATCCCTTAATTAATCAAATATTTATGGAAATAAAACACCTCTATTTCTAGAATGCTTGTGCCGTCCACCTTGGTGTGTCTAGTAGCAAAAATTAAATTTATTTATTTGCTTCCCAAGTGACTCGAACCCAGGCCCAACAGCTCTTGCACATGGCGCCATTTCCATAGGCCCTAAGTGACACCTTCAGGCCACTTTTCCAAGCCGGATTGTATGTCAAACTTCTCCAACTTTTTCTTTTAAGGCCCTTTAGCCCTTATTTTCTATTTTGAACTTTAAAATTTGACATTTCGGCATCATTTCTAAGTTTCCTAAAATTTTCGATCGGCTCTGTAACTTGCCATTTTTCTTACATATCCAAGTTTCCTAAAATGTTCAAGTTTCCATTTTTGGATCATTTCCAAAAATGTTCAGGTTTCCAAAAATGTCTAAGTTTCCAAAAACGTTCGGGTTTCCAAAAATGTCTAAGTTTCCAAAAGTGTTCATTTCCATTTCCATTTCCATTTTCATTTCCATTTTCATTTCCATTTTCATGCATTTCTAGGTTTCCAAAAGTATCAAAAATTTATTCGTAGTACTTGAAACTTGTCATTTCGTACAATTAAACCGAAAATGCATAGGCCTTTCCAGGATGTTACACAACATGCACATCGCCCTTATAATTTTGTGGCAAGGCCACCTGATCAATGTGACCGAAGTCACCGGATTATGTGGTAAAATCACCGAAATACTTCCCCTTTATCAATTTTACCCATATGCCCATGCACATACATATTATTCAGTTTTCATGCCATTTACCCCCAAAAATCATAATATCATCATACTCATTTCACATTTATGCATATAGCAAAATTTACGAAATGTCGGGGTAAACATACCTGAATATCGTATACCACTGAATGGTATCCACAAACATTATTAAACATATTGTCATATAAATCACATTATAGATCTACGAGATTTTATTGTAAGGTTACACACCTTATGACTGTGAGAACGATACCTTCCCGCTCGTCAACGCCTAGGTAATAATCACACTTGTTTAGTATACACTATTACTAATAAAACTATACTATTGATGAGAGATCTAAATCCTTACCCTCGGATTCTCGAACAACCGTTATTTTTGGTTTTTCTCCGCTAGATGAATCAAAACCCGCTGACAACCCACTAACGAAAAGTGGTTTAGTTGTACGCACGACTTCAAATAACCGATCTTCTTTGGCAGAGGGTCCACAACCCGGTGGAAAATCTCTTATCGCCGATACAGCTCTTCGTTTGTAGTTTGAGGGTATAACAGTGCCTCCTCTCTTCCAAACACTCCGTACTGCTCTTTTCGAACCTATCTTGTTAGTCTCGAATTCACCCCTAAAATAAAGTTGATTAATAAACTATCTAAAAGAATTGATATAACCGAAAGTGATATTCTTACCTTGGATGATTTTGAAAGGTTTCTCTTAAAACGTTGGTTTCCAAAAAGATTCTTAAAAAAAAAAACCTTTTCAAGGATTCGGCTTGACCACTTGAAGATTCGGCCTTAAACAAAAAGAAGAGATGAAAATGAAAGATGATTTGGTTTGACAAAAGAGAAGAAAAAAAAATGTTGATTTTGGTTTTGGTAGAAGGTAGTTTCGGTTGAGAGTGAAGAAGAAAGAAAAATGAAAAGAGAAAGAAAGAGAAAGGGAAAGAAAGAAATGTTTTTCCAAACTTTTTGATGCTTTTGACTAAAGAGGACAAGAATTTGAGAGAATAAGCATTTTAACCAAAATGGTCAAAATGAAAGCCAAAACAAAGTAAAAACTTTTACCTAATGTCATTAACAAAATTCGGCTAAGAGGAGAGCTTTTGGAGAAATGAGAAAAGATACACAAAATGCTAGAGTTTTTGGCCAACTATCACCCCCTAATCCAAAGTCAAATTCGGCCAACATGTATGCCAACATAATCCCCCTTTTTCCTCCACATTTCCTCCCATTAATCCTTGATTTTTGCACAAATAAACCATCTCCCCGTAGCCCCTAAAACCGACTAGGTTCATGGTCAAATGACCATGAAAAAAAACTTCCAAAACACCCTCCTTTCTTCAAGCCTTTTGTCCCCCTATCTTACCATATCTTCAAGATCCCTTGCTATAACTTCTAGCTTGCCTTTTTCATAAAGTCTACTAACCAAAAATAAGAAGATGACCATCCATTCTAGAATAGTCTTGGCCGACACTATAGGAAACAAAATAATAGAAATAAAATTCTTCCATTTGCTAGCTAGGAGATTCGAATCTCTCTCCTCATGCATTCACTCATGCACCATTACCACCTTGCCAAATGACTTATTATGCTTAAACCTCTAGTCAATATTTCTTAAAGCCTATCTTGCTTAGTTCCATCTTAAATATAAAAAAAAATAATTTAATATATCACTAAGCATTCACTTACATAATGAAGTTCAAAAATAAACTTCCAAAACACACTCATTCATATTTAAGCATGCAACAACATTCAATTTAGCAGAGATGCATAACCCCTAATTATCAGGATGTTACACTAAAGATCTGAGAACAGCACACTATCTGTTGAAAGTCTGCCACAAACAAATTATTAAGTATTTAAAACATGCAAAACAGTCACATAAATCGGAATGAATGAATTAGTAGAAACTAAAGACAACCAATTGAAGGAAATAAAGAAATAGCTGAGAAGTTAAAAAAAAAAAGCATGTCAAGCATAAATAACATAGATTATGATGATTCGTTCAGCCTTTTACAAACCAAATTCCATAAAGTCAGGCAAGTAGGTTTTGTTTCAGTCAGAAGAAGCGTTCTTTAGGGGGAAAAGAAGGAACTTGAATGATTAAGATGGCATTGTAAGACACATATTGATAGAGAAACTGGGAAAAAGAAAAAGAGAGACCTAATTGCTGGTTGGGGAGATATCTTCTGCCTTGAGCCATTATTGATCTCGAACAAAAGTCTCCAAATAAAACCAGATTTCATCGCCCAATCTCTCCTCAGGTATACCATTACCAAAGAACCAAGAAATCCTCTGGAAAGGTTATTTGGAGAAGAAATAATAAAAGGATAAAAAAGTAAATTCGCTGCCAAAAGTCCTTTTGCTCTGAGAAAAGGAGAAATTTTTGGCTTCTTCATCTGGCCAAAAGTCCTTCACAAACGTGAAAAAAAATTCTCCACTGGCCCTTGTTCTTTGTTACTTTGTATTGAAAAGAACTTTTGGCCAAAAAAGTCCATCACAGATGGAGCAAAGAACGGGACCTAAGTACTGATTTTGGGCAGAGATAATTGATGTAGACCATCCATTTTCATATTTGTTTTGGGCCTATAATATTTATTCTCTTCCTTTTGAATGTATAGTTGTATACTCAAATTTACTACATTATATATAAATTCACATGGATAAAAATATTATAGGAAAACAGAAAAAAAAACATTTTCTGAAGATAAAATTTTATAAAATATATAATTAAATAAAAATGAAAAAATTGATTTTTTTTAAATTAATCAGAATTGAGAAAAGTATAAAAAATATATAAATATCTATTCTATTTTTGTCCGCTTGGGAGTGTTTGGGCCTTTGCATTTTCACATAGCCTATTCTTTCTTATTCTTGGTCATTATCAGCATTTTGATGAAGAGATGGGTTAAGCATATGTGGCATTTTTAACTGTGATGTTGATATTTAGCATATTTTTTTCTCCACCTTTTCAATGTTTTATTAGCCACCTTTAAGAATAAAATTTCATATTTTCAGTGTTTAATTTGACAAAAATATATTATTTAAAATAAAAACTTTAGAAAGTTAATTACATAACTAAAACAATTACAAAAATACTCTAAATCACTCCAAAATATAAGCTTAAGAATTATAAAATAACTCTATATCCTAGTGTTATCAGTAGGAAATCATATTTCCCCCTTTAATCAATCACTTTTTTCGGAGTTAGAATCGTTGTCAATGCCTTTACTCTAGCGGTGATGTCTTCACCTTGGCGGAGTTTCTTTTCACAACCCCGCTAATGTCATTATATTAGAGATGTTTTGTTTCCGACCGTCACAAAATGTTTAGCATAGCGGCATTTTGCATGTAAACGCCACTAATTTCCACTAGTATTATTACCCCTAATTTGATTTTTCGTTCCTCTAGATGGCTAAATATCCTTTAAAGATTTTGATCGCATTTTTAAAAATAAGGCAATGTTTCGTATTTGGAAGTTCGAGAGATCGTGCCCAATCGTGCTGGGTTTCGATTTTCCATTCGTCTAAATGACCAAATATCCTTTAAAGATTTTGACCGAGTTTTCTTAAGTAAAGGCAATATTTCATATTTAGGAATTCAAGGGATCGTGCTCAATCGTGCTGGGTTTCGGTTCTTAATTTCGCCAAATAGGGGAATACCCTTTTCAAAATTGCAATGCATGAATTTTGGAAATCATGAAATGATCTTGGTATCGAGGGTTTGAAACATCGTGTCCTATCGTGCTGGATGTGGTATTTCATCTTTTTGGAACAAGAGAATTTCGATATCCAATTTGAATTATCCAAACATTTTCTAAAAGATTCATATTTTAAAATCTTTTCTAATTTTCGACATTAGGACATTAATTAATCAATAAGGTACTGATTTTGGGCGTTGCGAGGGTGCTAATCCTTCCTCGTGCGTAACCGACTCCTGGACCTGTTTTCTTCAGATTCGTAGACTGAAATGTTTTATAAAGTGACCCAATCACACTTCAAAAAAGATTGGTGGCGACTCTGTTTTTTCTTTTTAAAGTCGGCCCGTTTTCCAAACAAAAAAATGGTTTCGACAGTATGTAACAAGCATGGGGTGAGCTTGAAAATCAAAACCCAACCTATATAAATCACAATCAAAACCCTACCAGCATCAAATATAACCTTATGTGAAATATAAAAGCATGGAGAAGGCATGAGAATGGATAGAATTATATACGAACCCTTCTTCTGCTTCCTGCTTTGGATTGTCTCTTTGTCTGTGTTTGATATTTAAGGGGCAAAAAGAAACTTGTAATTTGATGGATAAAATATTATACCTTTGATGCAATGAATTCCATGATGTGAAAGAAAAATGAAGGTTGTTTGATGCCTAAAAATGGCGTTTTTAAGAAAAATAAGGTTGTTTGTAATAACATATAAATGTTATTATAGGTGTATAATATTCGACTCTCTATAACATGTAAAATATTAAAAAATAAATTAAACTGTTATAGAAAGAATTGACTATAACACTAGATTGAATATTATTAAAATATTAGTAGATTTAATGATATGTCTAATTCATGTGATGCTAATAATAATAATAATAATAATAATAATAATAATAATAATAATAATAATAATAATAATAATAATAATAATAATAATAATAATAATAGGTTGAGAATAGTAGCGTTAAAGTCTTACATCGGTAAAGGTACTATAAAGACATTTGTATTAGATGTTAGATTGCATTTTGTCTCATTTTTTCAAAAAATGACAAATTAATCTTTCTACAATAGGTTTGTAACAATCCATTCTTTCAGTGAACTTGGAACAGTGGTTTCGGGACTACAAATTCGATCCGAAAATAAAATTTATTTAATCACCCTCCATTTATCAATTCATTAAACTATTCATTAATTTAATAATATAATACCAATTAAATAATAATTTATATTTTACATCTTTATATTAATATATATATATATATACACGATAATAATC
Source organism: Gossypium australe (assembly GCA_005393395.2). Lineage (NCBI taxonomy): Eukaryota > Viridiplantae > Streptophyta > Magnoliopsida > Malvales > Malvaceae > Gossypium > Gossypium australe. Next base: position 2,123,929 of record CM016621.1, on the reverse strand, counting down.
TAAAAAAAATCTTTAAATTTTTCATTGTATTGCGGCCTCAACTATGCTAAATGGCCTATTTGCTATTTTGGCCCTTTTTATTTTCTTTTAATCTATAATTTAACTTTTACCATTTATTCACTTTAATCCTTTTTCCTAATTTCTTTCAATTAAGCTAAATTATATAATTCACCTAATTAGAACCTAATTAAACACACCACTAGGCTCATAAATATTCCTAATAATTATTTACTAATTCGGTTTTCTAAGATTGAGGCCTGATATTGCACTTTTCCGATGCCTGTCAATTTTGGGTCATTACAGGACGGGTAATCCTGATATAATACCTCTTGAGTATACGTTACAATTAGGATTTAGCCTGGACTGAAAATCCTAATTGAACTCTTTTGAGCATACGTTAAATAAAGGATTTAGCCTGGACTGAAAATCCTGTTATACGATATGTGGCTCGAGAGTGTGTTCCTTGATTAAGTGTCTAATGGGTACTCTTGAAAAAGAATTGACGGGTTATTGAATTGTACACCTCGAGTGTATCACTTGAGCATCCATCGGAACTTCAATGGTTCAATGGTTCAACGGACAAAACTCTTGGCAAGATGAGAGAATTATGAGATGGAATGATAATGTCTTGAAAGAATATGGCATGATGAGCTCATCTATGTTTACCTGAAGTATATGAAAAGGTTAAAGAGTAAATTGATCTTCTTCTTCTTCTTCTTTTTTGTTAAAGATTTCATCTATTTCTACTATTAAAACCTAGCGTGACTGATGGGATAACTGAACAATTACGCTACGTGCACCTCAAGCTACAAGGAAGACTAATTTTTAACATTAGAAATGGATGAAAATTTTAATAGAAGGTGGTTGATGGAATAACCTGATAACTACATGTCTGCTATATACACCTCATGCTAATATATAAGGACTAATTTTTAACAGAATGACCCATTTAGTCTTTGATCTAAAATAAATGAATTAATTTGCTGATTTTTTTTAATGAGGTCAAAATACAATATAACTCTTAATATATGAGTTTCCATAGTAGGTTTACCTCTTAACATCCCTCCTTAATTAGTAATTAAAAACAATACCAGAATTATAATTCTTTAAAAAAAATTACTTTTACACTTTTTCTCATGAAGTTCTTTTATTATTCTTTACAATTTTCATTTTTATTTATCAATAATCATTACAATAATTTTGTATTTTTCTTATATTTTTAATTATTTTGTAGGTCTACATGAATGTTAAAAGAAAGAAATTGGCACACAATGGTTTCTATGTTTCCCAGAATTATATAGTTTAATAAACTTTGCATCCAGTGGATTTCAACAAATCAGAGTGGCGCAGCGGAAGCGTGGTGGGCCCATAACCCACAGGTCCCAGGATCGAAACCTGGCTCTGATATTTCCCATATTATTTTTAGGGTATTTTTGTAATTCTATCTCACAATGTGGGCCATTTTATATTCAGTGCTGTTGGGCCGAGATCCATTGATGTGGGCCTTCCATTTTCATATCTGTTTTGGGTCTATAACATTTATTCTCTTCTTTTTTAATATACTCAAATTTTGCTACATTATAGTACACACACACAAAAAAAAAAGAGTAACATAAATAATTTGTTCCTTAATGAAGAATTATTAATATATAAATATGTATGAAGAGTAAAAAAAAAAAAAACTAGAAAAGTATGAAAGCCTATTTTACTTTGTTTTTTTTTTAAAAATTATAATACTTATGTAAGTTTGTTGATATTGTAGTATTTATTTCTTATGATTTTGTTTTATTTTTTTAAAAAAATGAGTTGATTTATTTATTAAAAAACTACTTAGTTGATTTTATATGGTTCGTGAACCAACTTAGCCAATGATTTTATACATGGTACGGCTTAATATACTTTTTAATTTCTATCCAATAAAAGGTTTGTCATTTTTTTTACCCTTCAATATTTAAACATTATATCGATTAAATTTAGAGTCGAATCATATTGAATCCATCTAAAAATGAATAAACTCTCCCAAACCCCAACATTTTTTTTCACTCATAAAGCTCGAACTCAAAATCTTCATAAAAAAAAAACATTAAACTTCTTGCTACTCAAAACCTATTGTTTCCTTTTTATTTAAATTTTTAGTTTAAATATTAATTCCCAAGATAATTTATTAAAACTTAAACGTAAAGTTTAATTTGTTAAAAAAAAAAAAACATAGCATAATAGAATAATAGTCTCTGTGTCCTCTCTCAAACCAAAACCAATAAAATGGACGGCACCAACTTTTAAATTGTACCGATTATGTCACATCAAATGCTTTAAAAAAAAAAAAAGCAACATAAATTACTTTTACATAGAAAAAAAAAAGGAGAACCCTGATGTAGTAAGTGCGCTACACATCTTATTAGATATATTTTTTGAGAATAAAGTAATGATCCCATGTTAAATGGTATTGGAGCAAATCTTTATTACCTAATGGATCAATCGAGACAAAGCAGATCATGACAAGAACGTCATGAGATTAGATGAAAGATAATTACCCGATTTATGCCGAACACCCCAACACGTGGGCAATTAAGGACGGACCGCGATGAAGGAGCTTGTGCTCGTCACAAAATTAGGTGGGAGAATGTCACACAAGTGCATTACATTTCATACCAAACATCGAGCTCTCCTCTTTTTATTTGCTTCTTCCTCCTCTCCTCACCTATACATCCATCTCCTTTCCCTCCGGTATTATTTTCTCATTTTAGTTTATAAGAATATATAAGAGTTTTTTAATTTATTAATTTATTTGTCCCAATTTCAAACGTATAAAGATTAAAAAACTCGACTTCACGAGAATTAAAATCCCACACACAATTACAATTAAAATAGTAGCAAGTTACATACTTGGAAAATTCATTAGAGTGTAAAGTCAAAGCTCCAGTTAATGAAATTTCCATCTTTAAAAAAAAAGCTATAATTTGAGTACCTTAGAGTTTATGTAGAATCAAATGAGCACCATGTTGAGGACGAAGAGTAATTACGGTGATGGGAGAGTGAGCATATGAAGGTGAAAGCTCGAACCGGAATCGTTTTAGAATCATCGCAAGCGCCATTTTTGCTTCCATCAGAGCAAAGTTCTGCCCAATGCAGATCCTTGGACCCCCTCCGAAAGGGAAAAACGCAAGTTGATTACTCTTTGTCGCTTTCGAAACACCTTCCGCAAACCTCTCGGGTCTAAATTCATGCGCGTCGTCACCCCAAATTTCTTGATCGTGGTGAATGAGGAGGACCGGAATCGAAATTACCGCTCCGGCAGGTAACAATAGTTTCCCAAGCTTCATATCCTTTGCCATGGACCGTCCTAGCATAACAACCGGAGGATATAACCGAAGAACCTCGTTCAAGATCATTGTCATCTGTTGCATTGGATTCATTAGAAAAATGTGAGAAAGTAGCTTAGCATAGCCAAGGATTCATATAATAATACTTTCAAGAATCGGACTTACGACTTTGAGATGACTAAGACCATCAGGATCTGGTTTACCGTCACTGAAAACTTGCAAAACTTCTTCTCTTGCCTTTGTCTGCCAATCCGGGTTCCTTGCAAGCAACACCATCGTCCAAACCAGCAAAACTGATGTGGTCTCTTGTCCGGCAATGTAGAACAGCTTGCACTCGTCAACCACATCTTGGATACTCATTCCCATGTTCTTCCGATCCCCATGTTCTTCGATCTCTTTAAAGTTGGATTCAACAAGTATGCCTAATAAGTCATCATTTTTCACTTCACCGGCTTTAACTGCTTTCTCTCGGTTCTTTACCAATTCCCTAAGTGAATCTTTTATTTCTTTGTCCATCAACTTCAGCTTCTTATTCGTCTTAGTCGGTAAAAACCTTCGGCCACACAATTATCGAATATAACTTTTAGCGTCTCTAAGGTGATTTTATGAACTATTTGAGTTAAACTCGGACAAATTCAATGGCAATTATCGATAGAAAGCAACCTAAATACTAATGACTTGATTAAATCTTTGCATAACTTATCCCTTGAACTCGAAAAAGTGTAATTTTACCTCCATCCCGGAACATAAAGCGACTGAACCGTTTCGGTGAGAAGATTAGTTTGCTCATCCAATAGTAGGAAAATCCGTCTTCCTTCTTCGTAGCTACTCCCAAAAGCCGCTCGAGAAATCACGTCTCGTGTCAAGTTTACCAAACAAGGCCACATATCAACCTCGCTCGACCCGTTTACAGAGACTGCCTCCTCCCATTTCTCGATCATCTCGGTGCAACATTCGTAGAATGCCGGCAACATGTTCTGCAATAAATATTACCAAGCTAATAACACATGAAACTATTTCATAACCTAATTTCATAACATTTTCTAGAGTAATGCTCATAAACACTATCACCAGCCACGACACTCAAACAAAATAATAACCCTTCAATCAACTTAATCAAATTATAAACATTATAGCATCGGTAAGCTCTTACAATAACGGACGAAACTAGAGGGGACAAGCAGGGACTATGGCCCCAAAAATAAAAAATTACTCATTTGATCCCTTGAGTATTTGCAAAATTTTAAGTTGATTTAATAGTAAAATTATTTTTCGGCCCCTTCTTAAATTTATAATTTAAATTTAATTATGCCCTTTTCGAAAAACAAAAAAAGTTATAGTTTAATCTCTTGAAAATTGCTACAATAACAAAATTATATGTTTAGCTCACTCAAAAAATTATAATTTAAATTTAACCCTTCCAAAAAAATTTTGACTTCGTCCTACTTTCAATCAACTTAATCATTAGCTCGAACATTACATATCAACTTCAATCTAACAAGTAAATGAAATTATAAATATTATCGTATCAATCAACTCTTTCGATCAATCTAATCATAAATATCAACTCAAATCTGACACATTAAATTATAAACATGTGTATCTATCGCATAAAGAGCTCGAACATAAAAATAAAGAAAGCAAATACCTTCAATTTATCCAGATGAAATGAAGGGGTAATAATCTTCCTATGCTTAGCCCACCGGTCTCCCTCTAGGGTTAAAATCCCACTAAAAAGCAAGGTAATAAGTGGGTTAATCCTAGGCTTTTGAAACTCATTGAATTTGTTAAATATCTCTCTTATCAACTCAGGGTCCATGATTGTCACCCTTGGACTAGGACCAAACCACCTAATTGAATTCTTGCCTGCACTTTCCCACAAATTACACACATTAGAAGTAATAAAAAACTAAACACCCAAAAATCGTAAGAGTTGAATAGATCAAAATACAAACCATAGTTCTTAACAGTTTGATGATAATAAGGAATAACATATGGGGCAATATCATCAGTAAGGGACATAGGGTTGGATCTTGCTTGTCTTGTCATGGTGAACATCTCTTTGATTTCCCCAAACAAAAGCCTGTAAGAATTTCCATTGAAACCCTGTTGTCTCAAACATTTTTCAAGCTTCTTCGGAGTCAGCCATGCCCAGTTTAGAATCTTCCATCCACATAGTATCAATACCCCAACTGCAAGCAATGAAAGGAAAGGTTTAATTATGACAAGGGGATCTTCCATGTTTCTGCAAAAAGTACAAAACTGTGGTGTTTATGTAAGTCAAGTACAAGGACAGGTTATGTTTTTTATAGAAAAAACTGTGAATTGAAAGAAGAAGAAAAAATATTTGGAAGTGAATTTTTTGGGGGGTGTTATTGAAAATGAAATCTTCTATGACGAGTGGTTGGGGGTTGGGGAAAAGTCTGAAATGTTGTGGTCATACTTGATAAGAATAGGGGGAAATTACAAATCCATGCCATGAGAACTAAAAGTATTTGAGAATCTGTGTTATAAATAAGAATATTTACTAATTTCCTTGTTTATGTGCTACAATAAAAAGTGTATTTAGAGTCTAATTTAATCAAAATTGATAACAACGTAATTTTTTCTTTTTGGCATAATCAAAATATTTTTCATGTCTGATTTGCAACTTAGGAAGATTAATTTTTTCGGAATTTGAATCTTATGAGTTAGCTTGATTGTCAGAGTATTCACCGTTTTAGATATAGTCTAGATTCGAGTCGCGCTAGTTGCATTGTTGTAGTTCAAAAAAAAAAAAAAAGTCTTTCAGAATTTATAACTATCCTTCTAATAATGCCATTTTTAAGTTCTCACATGAGAATTAAAGGATAGCAAGAAGTAATTGTTTTTATTTTTTTGATGAATTATAAGAGGAGGGCAAAGCTCTAACAGCAACACGACTAGCGTGACTCGAACCTATGCCACACTTAAGGCAATGAACATTCTAGCCAGCAAGACAACACACGGGTTCAATTGCTTTTATTATTTTAAACATAACATATATTAACTTTTTAATTCGTTTATAAATTTATTACACATGTACGTGATGATAATATAAAAGGGTTTGTGTTTGTTATTAGTAGTGAAGTTTTCTAACTATTTAAAAAGTTATGAATTTTCTTGATGGTTTGTGTTTGTTGCTATTGAGTCCATTAGCTGTCCTAACTTTTCTAGTGTACCAAATAATTCTAAATTATTTTAAAATTTTAACCTAAACTTTATTTGATAAATGGTTGGAAAAATAAAATCAATTAAAAAATAATATTTTCAATAATTTAATTTTTTATACATATCTGATAATTTGAAATAAAAGCAACCTGATAATTTTTTTTTATAAAAAGTGTAAAAAATGATAGGTAGATAAGAGCTAGTTAATAATTATCACTTCATAGAGAATATTTTCAATTAATTCAATTTTATTTATTTAATATTATATTATATTATAAAAACTTTTCATTTAAAATTTTATTTATTTTTAGAAACATTAAGGGTAAAGATGGTTCCTTTACATTTAAAATAAAAGGTAGAATATAATTTTTTTAAAAATATATATTTATCAAACAATTTAATTATATTACGTAATTATTTTTAAGTAATAAATCAAGTAAATTTTACAATTTAAATTTAGTACTTAAATTTTCAATACTTAAATTTTTGAATATTTAATTTTTCAGTTTGACCTTACTGAATTCGAATTTTCAATGGATTTTATTATTTAGATCATAAATATTACAAATATTTTACTCATTATTATTCCTTTTATATAATACATAGAATTACCTATAATCCCTCCCAACCCTTAGATAGTTCAGTACGTTTAAACCTACATCCTATTGGACGGCAACAACATCGATGCCAACCGAGCTAAGACTTAATCCATACTCATACTCATTATGCTTACAAGAGAAATGAGGGCAACAAAGTAAAAGCAAATTAGCTTTGGTTAAAATATGCATAGCTCCATGTACTTTTTACAAATTTGAAATTTAGTCCCCATACTTTTATTTCTAAGAATTTAGTCTACTTTTCATATTTGAAAATTTAGGTTCAACTATTAATACTGATAAAATTATTTTTTTAAATTCAAGTTCATTATGATTCCATTTCATTATGATTCCATTTTTTTAGTTACATAGCTACTAAGTAATTTTTTTTATTTTAAAATGTCAGACCAATAAATTTAACAAAAAAATACTATTAACAATTGAACCTGAATTTTGATATCTAAAAAATAGAAAGACTAAATTTCTAAAAGTAAGTATATAAAAACTAAATTCTAAATTTATAGGAAATACAGACACCTATAATATATTTTCAACCTTAACCTTTTATCACTGTTCAGTAAATGTTCTTATCAGTGATCATACCATAACAAGACAATATATATGGAAAAATAGAAATGGTAACAAATATATGGTAAAATATTATATAAGGTAATATATTAGAATATATATAATAACATATATTTATCATTTATGGTAAAAATCTAAATAAATGGTAATATATTTTGATTTTGTACATATATTTGGAAATATATTAATTTTAAAATACAAATTACGAGAAAATCATACCAAAAGTAATGTATCAATTAAATTTATTTTTATAAATTTTTATAAATTTATAGTGTTTACAAACAAAATTTCTTTAATAATTTTTAAAATTTTAAAAGGGCTTAATTGATTTTTTAAAATTTGTTACAAAGATTTTTTTGACATTTTAACCTTATTAGTTTCAAAAATTTTTAACTTACCTCCAATAAAAAAGTAGAGGTCAAATTAAATAAAAGTGTAAAGATTGAGGACTAAATTTATTATTATACCTTATATATAAAATACTAAAACAAACATTTAAGGGTTCGGTTTTAACAAGTGGACTGTTTTGCTCACTCATCTAACGTGCAAGGATCAATTTGCCTATTTTTTTAGTAAAGGGGCTAAAATGCAATCCAGGATATAATAAGGGGGTTTTGTGATACTTTTACCCCAAATTAGATGTTATCACTTTTCAGTAAATATTCTTAACCATAATTGCTTAATAGTTTTAATCCATTGCACCAATTTATAATTCTTTCGTATGAACAGTGGCATTACTATTAGAGTCGGTTGATAGCGAAGAAAAAGAGAAAGCAATTGATTAACATTACAGGAATCATTTGCCCTTTTATCACCACGTAGACAAAAAGCATGTGAGCAACCATATGAATTAATTAAATTATCTCTTCTTTTTTCAGATTAAAATCAGTGAATTAAACCAATTAAATTATTTAGATATCTAAATTAATAATTGAAAATTAAGATTATTTTTTATAAGAAGAAAGCTGCTACAATTAGCGCAAAACTCTACCAATACTTTCTTGTAATAATTTTATAGTAATTTATTTGGGTGGATCATTGTAAATATTCAATTCAAGTGGGTCATGTCCGCTTAGAGTTGCTATATTATCCGCAACCATATTAGCTGAACATGGAATATGCAATACCTTGATATTTTAGTCTATTGCTATATGTTGTTGGATAATTTACACCAAACTCAACATGACTCCCTCTGCTTGCCCGTTAAGTGTATTAATCGTAGTCAAACTTTCACTCTCCACCAGCATTTCTTAATCTCTCTCCTCCATGTTATATCCAGACCATTCATAATAGCCCATAATTTCGTATCAATTACAGAACATATGCATGTGTTCCTATTGTAACCAGTAATCCATTTATCTCAGTCATCTCGAATTAGTTCGTCAGCTATTAAACTTATTATAAGCAAAAACAAAGTAGATCTATATTATCAGTTATCATTAAAACAATAACATAAAATAATAAATTTAATATTAATTGAGATTGATGAAGCCTTGATATTGTTAATTTAAACAAATATATGTATCATCGAATACTTAAATTCAAATCTCATCATTCACAATTATAATATATGATTCTTCAATCGTAAATTTTATTTAATTTTGAGTAAATTACACCAACAGTCACCCAACTTTGGGGTAACTGACAAAACAGTCACCTAGGTTTCATTTCAGTCACTCAACTTTCGAAAAGTTACAAAACAGTCACTAATTAACAGTTACCATTAGGGTGTTAACAGAATTGCTGACGTGGCAAGTTAACCAGCTGATGTGGCAAGTTAACTTGCCACGTTGGTGAAGCAGCTCCTTCTTCTTCTTCTTCTTTCCCTTTACAGACCACCATATACCCCAACTTCTTCGTTACCTCCCTGCTTGAGCAAGACTATACAAAGATGCATTGCAAGCAATAACATTAGGAACAATTCCCCTAGCCTTCATCTTCTTGAAGGTCTTGAGAGCTTCACCATGGTCACCAGACTTTCCATAATAGTTTATGAAAAGTATGTAAGTAAAAACAGTAGGTTTAATGCCTAGAGATTCCAAATTAGTAAAAAGTTCCAAAGCCTCACCAACCCTATTTAGCCTCAATAGTCCACAGATTAATGTGTTGTAAGTATGAAGATTGGGGGAGACCCCTTGCTATCTCATGACCTCCAACATATCAAAAGCTTCATCTAAATTTCCAACTTTGCAGAAAGCATCGATAAGTATGGTGCAAGTAACCACATCAGGAGCATAACCATCAACTTTCATTTCATTCCAAAATTCTTTCACCAAGTCCACGCCCCCGGAGTCACTAAACTTGTCCAACAAAGTAATGTAGGTTACTCTGTCAGGTTTATCGCTGCTAGCTTTCATCTTTAGGAATATTTCCATGGCTTGATCAAGTCTCCCTGTATTACAAAGAGCATCAATGAGAACAGTATAAGTAACAACATCAGGTCCACACCCCAAATCATCCATTCTCTTCAAAATCCCAAATGCCTCATCAATTTTCCCAACCCTTCCAAACACTCTAATGCATATTGTAAAAGTGTAAACGTTTGGCCTCAATCCCAGAGATTCCATCTCTTCTAGCAAATCCATAACCATTCCAATATCTCTTCTCTTCCCAGAAGCTACCATGAAAGCTGAGTAAGTTTTAAGACTAGGCTTTAGACCTTTGGAGACCATTCTTCTATAAATCTATAGAGCCTCCCTTACTAACCCAGATTGAAGTAGCAAATGGATCAATCCACTATATGAATATGCGTTCAGAACAATCCCTGCATCCCTCATTCTTTCAAGTCTGAATGGTGCTTGCCGAAGCCCACCTCTGATATCAAGCCCCTTAAAAACAGTCAAGTATGTATTCAAATGCCTCCTTATGATTTGCTTTTGCATAAATTCAAATACAAAGCGCATTTCTCCCACCATTCTATGAACTCTCAAGACTTCAAGCATATGATTACAAGTTTTTGTTGTGTGAACAACATTGGGCAACTCTGCAACTGACTCAAAGTAAGAAAAAGCAGATTTTGTAACACCCCCTACCCGTATTCGTTGTCAGAATAAGGTACGAGGCATTACCGGAGTTTACAAATTTTTTTTATATAGCCCCTTTATAATTATCTAGCCTTCCCTGCAAATTTTGAACCGGGACCATTCCACATCAACCAATTCAATTCAATATATTTTCAAAATAATTTCATACATATTTATAAGATAACTTCAACACATAAGCCATACCAATGGCTGACCTTACATTCATTTCATATTAACATTTATTTTATTAGCTTATACATGCCATTGATTTCCAAAATAAAGTTTCTTTAAATACCGAAATCTTAGGGTTGATAGTGTGGTGAGTCTCCCACCGATCCGACCTCCGAGCTCTTAATACTACAAAACAAGGGAAAATGAAACAGAGTAAGCACTTTGTGCTTAGTAAGCCCATGCAACAAGAATTATACTTACCTAATATTTTCAATACAATGCAATAAACATTCATATATCCATTCAATGCATTATTACCCTAACATTCACAAACTCAACATTCAAGTTAGTCCATTAATTTCCATATATCAATAATATACACACCATAATTGATGAGCTCATCAATACTATGATTTCCATTTCTTTAATATTTTTTTTATATTTATCCCGTTGAATTACTTGGAATTTCGATGGATTTTCAGAGGTACACTTTAGTGTACAAATTCGGGTCCGTCAATTCATATTCATGTGCGCACATTTTCATTTCAGAGAGCACACTCCCGCTGTAACATCCCAAAAATTAAGGGGTTTGTTACATTTGAGATAAAAAAAAATTATTAGGAGACAAAATGAATGATGTGGGTATTGTTAAAGAAATCTTCATGCTCATTTTTTTATGTTAGCTACATGGAACAACAAAGGCTAACGTGGGACAACAATTAATTGTTTGTTATTAGAACAAATTAAATGGGATTTAAAAGATTAAAATTTCTAAATGGAGCATGGATTAATGGGAGCCACGGCAAAAGTATGAAAGCTTCATAAACAAACAAATTTGAGACAAGATGGTGCATAGTTGGGTAAAAAGTTGCCTTTTGATATAATTTGTGGTAATTTTGACCCACCACTAATTATATTTCCTCATAATTATATGTATATTCTTTGGCATGATTATAATGTGGCTGAATTTCTTTTTTATCAATTTGGGTGCATGAAGGACGACATGATGCAAGGGAGTTTTATTCTTTTTAAAAATCTCTTAAAGTGGAACAAGCATGGACGACAATAATGGAGCATTGGTTGAATTTTAAAACATGAAGAAACAAAACAAGAATGGGTGATGGCACTTCCAAGCATTGAAGCATGGGATAACCAAATGGAAGCAAGTGGACGACATGGGAGATGATATTAAATTCTTTAAAATTCGGGTGCATTGGCTGAACATTCAGCCCTTCAATTTTGTTTGAACATTCAGCCTTCAATTTTGTTTGTAAAAGAAGAAGCCGAAACCTCTTAGCCATATCTCTTCTCCTTTCTTATGTGTTGGACATTTCTTCCTTTGGTTGAATCTGTGCTCTAATAGTTTGGCTGAATAACACATCCTTGCCAACTAATCTTTAGCCTTAAGTCGAATCGGTGGAAGTCGAAGCTACCATAGTTAGGGTAAGAAATTTCTTCATGGTTTATTTCGATCTCTCATTGCTCGGTTATTTTGCAAATCGGATCGAAGGTTATGACTAATCAATTATTTTAGGGATTAAATCAGTTGCTCTTCTCTATTCGTTGACCTTTGGAAGTAGTGGTAAGTCGAAATCCTCTCCCTAAACAACTACTTTCTCTCATCGTGGTATTTTTCTGATCGAGTGTTAAGGTGTCATAGGTGCCGACGATCAAGAAGGTTTAGTCCTTACCGTAATCAGGTGTGTAATCCCCTACCCTTCCGAATATATGTTTGAAAATGGTGTGTAATCTCATACCTCTCTAAATGTTTGCATGAAATGTTCTGTGATTCGGTCGAAAGACTGAAAAGCCGCAAACCAGCATCTATGGCCACTCGGGTAGACGTATGTTCGAAGTGGTAACCATATTTTGTAAGAAAACAGTTTTGGTTAGCAGCAGTGACGTGATTTTGAAAAATCACCAAAAATAGTGAAAAATGAATTAGAAAGTGATGGACATATGGATTGAAAGATAATTGAGTCTATTTTCTTATAACAGAAACGGAGCAAGCATAGGATTAGTATATTTTGAGATTTTTAGATTTCTGTGAGACTGGTTCAGAGTGATTTCGAGATCCCCTGTTCTGACTTGGAAAAATCACTATAAATTGTAGAAAAATAATTACGGGACATGGTTTATATTATTAGAATCCTTAGTGAGTCTATTTTTATTTGGATCAAACGAAACCAGTATTTGAGTTCTGCACAATAAGATATCTGAGATTTTGTGAAGAGAGGGCAGAACTGTCAAATAGTGAAACAAGGGATACTTTGAAGAATAAACTGTACTAATTGGCTAAGCCAAAAATTCTAGAAATATTACAGTAAGACGTTATATGAGTCTAGTTTCAGGAAAAATTTACGGACCTAAATTTCGAGTTCCCCAACTCGAGTTATAGTCAGTTTAGTCAGTACGACGCAGATGGACAGTTTTGATTTTTATGCCCCAAATTAGTAATTAAGCCTAGGTTGCGAAAATTACCATCATACCCTTAGAGGGTAAATTATCGAATTACCCTTATTGGGTACGATTACCGAATTATAAAAATGCCCTTACGGGCCGAATTATGAAAATGCCCCTAATGGGCTGAATTACGAAATGTCCCTATAGACCGAATTACGAAAAATCCCTTAATGGGCCAATTTGATAAATTGCTATATGGGTCAATTTGGTAAATTGCTATATGGGCAAATTTGAAAAACTGCTAGATCGATATATGGGCCAAAACTGCTAGATCGATATATATGGGCCAAAACTGCTAGATCGATATATATGGGCCAAAATTGCTAGATCGTTAAATGGGCTAAATTGCTATTTTGACTAACGGGCCAAATTGATAACTTGTAATATGGGCTTTTTGTTGAAATTTACCTTATGAATATATTGTTATGCAATATATATATACATGACTGCATGGGTTGGGATAATTGACGAAGAGAAGAAAGGCCTGTTGCCACAAATATTTTAAATGGCTTAATGCCTCTAGTTCGGTGACTTTGTCACAATCTAGTTCGGTGGCTCTGCCACAAATATTATAATTGGCTTAATGCCTGCTATTGGTGTGTTGGCGGGGTGGGTTGACTTGATCCCCATAGGTGTGTTGGTTGGTACGGGTGGTGTGTAGTGGATGGAAATTAGGTTTGGTTGGGAATTGCATATCACATGCATTTTTTTTATATATATTTGATTTATATGTATTGTACAATTGTAAATGGGCTCAAGCCCAACTAATTGCTTAAATGGTTTTGGCCCAGTAAACACGGTAAGTGGGTTACACATTGAGTTCTAAGTAACTCACCCCGTTTTCCTTACCCTTCTTAGGTAATAATAATTGATGGAGGCTTGTGCCGAGGATGACTTCGTGTGGAGGCCATACTACGAATGATGAGTTATAAAAACTTTGAACTTCTTTTAAGTATTTTTATTTAAGTACTATTATGTAATAAGGCCTCTGGTATTATTTTTATGGATTTTTATTTGTGGATGGTTTTTAATATGTTTTAATTACTTAAATGGGGTTGTTTAATTTTTATAAATGTTTTCTTAAACTTGCGTATAAAAATGGGGTTTTTCTTAAATATCACTCACTTGTAAAATTTTGTGAAAACTCTTTTATAAATTCATTTCAACCAATTATTTAGATTTTTAACCAATTATCTCTCTGTAAATCAAATTGTAAACTCTTATATTTTAAAATCATGGTTTTCAAATAAATCTCGATTTTTGATAAACTCCATCTTTAAAATCGTTTTCAAGAATTGTTTTCATTAAAAGCATTGATGAATGGACGTAAGTTCGAATTGTGTAGCATGCCAAGTCTGGTCTTAACGCATAGGCCGGGTTTGGGGTGTTACATTTTATGGTATCAGAGCCAGTTTCAAAACTCGGCGAGGTTTTGGGTTCAAAAATATTTTCTAAAACTATTTTAAATTTAGAACGTATGTTTTAAGGGTAGTATGGCACCACGAGCATCCGCCATCAAGTCAAGTAAGTATTTGTATATTACATATTTATTATTGTGATATGACCATAGGAACACTCTAGAACTTCTAGTTTTAGGTGTTGAAAACAAGTAGAGATCGAGACTATAGGATTGATTGCGAAAACAAATCTATCTATTATAATCCATAAAATATCGTTAATAAATACTGAAATAGTATACTGATTCATAAAACTTGTAATCAGATTAAACCGAAATACCCAATATGAGCACTAGAGGACGTAGACGTGGACGTGGTAGACGTGGCCGTGGTAGAGGCCGAGGAGCTAGGGTGAAGCATCGGGTCTTATGCCGAAAATGGATGCACCTGTGTCACCTGGGAGTGAGACTGAATCTCATGATTATACGAGAGAGGATAATGCTTTGACTCAAGCAATGTTGCGATTCCTAGAAAGGGTCACTGGGGTTAGAACTGGTCTAGCAATCCGTGGATCAATCTCGGAACGACTTAAATCAAGTGGTGCCGAGGTTTTTAGAGGTGTCTCGGGTGTAACTCCGAATGTTACGGAATATTGGCTCGAGGTTGTAGAGCGGATTATGGATGATATAGAGTGCACTATCGAGCAGAAACTGAGAGGGGCTGTGTCCTTGCTAAAGGACGAAGCGTATCAATGGTGGCTTACGGTTCGAGAAGGCACCGAGGTTGCATTGATTACTTGGGATTTCTTCAAAGCTGCTTTCTAAGGGAAGTACGTCGAGACAAGTTATGTAGATGCCCAGAGGAAGGAATTCCTGAATTTGGTTCAAGGAAATAAGACGGTGGCAGTCTACGAGGCGAAATTTCTTCGTTTGAGCCGTTATGCTCGCACTATCGTATCGACCGATCATGAGCGCTGTGTACGCTTTGAAGATGGGCTGAATGATGAGTTGCGGGTACTGATAGCCCCACAACAAGTACGGACTTTTGCCTCGCTTGTGGAGAAAGCCAAGATAGCCGAAGAGGCTAAGAACTCAGAACGCTAAAACCGGGAAAGAGTTAGAGGCAAGAGGGATATTAAATACACGGGCTCTGCTAAAAGGTTCTAGAAGAGGCCCCGAAATGATGAGTTAGCTCAAGCTAGAGCACCTGTGACTACCAATCAGAGTCGAGACTGTGCTGACTGTGGGAAGCGACACCCCGGGGAATGCTGGAGGAAAACTGATGACTGCTATAAATGTGGTTCCAAAGACCATCAGTATAAGAATTGCCCTCGACGGACTAATACGACTCCAGAAGCTCGTAACCCTGATGCTCAGCCAGCTAGAGGCACTCAGCAGCCACCGAGAGGCCGCGGACCAGGTCGTGGTGGTAATGGTGTTGGACGTGGTCAAGGTGCACCAGATCGAGGAAATGGCTTTAGAGGTAACGCGGAGGCAAGACAGCCGGGGTTGGTCTATACGGTTAGGCGTCGGGAAGATGGCGATGCACCTGATGTGATAACTGATACGTTCTTCATCTTTGATGTACCTGTTACTGCTTTGATAGATATTGGGTCTACCCACTCGTATGTTGCTAGTGCCATATCTAGAAACCTGAATACTAGATCTGAGATTACCGATAGAGAGATGACGGTACTTAGTCCTTTAGGACAGTCGGTAATTGTGAATAAACTGTTTAGAGACGTGCCCTTAGAAATCCAAAGAGAAATATTTCTGGCGGATTTGATGGAATTGCCTTTTGGCGAGTTCGATCTTATTTTGGGAATGGACTGGTTGGTGAAGCACCGAGCGCAATTGGATTGTGCTGAAAAGCGGATGTTGATAAGGACTGTGGATGATGAGGAGGTAGTTATGATTGGTGAGCGAAAGAACTTTTTGGAAAATTTGGTATCTGCTTTGAAGGCAGAAAAGATGGTGCGAAAAGGGTATGGAGCATTCCTAGCTTTCATTAGTGCTTCGGATGCCAAGGAATTATTGGTGGAAGGTGTGAGAACGGTGAAGGAATTTCCAGATGTCTTTCCCGACGAACTTCCGGGTCTACCTCCAGATCGAAAAGTAGAGTTTGGTATTGAGCTTTTGCCCGGAACGACTCCTGTGTCCATTGCTCCTTATAGAATGGCGCCGAAGGAGTTAGCAGAGCTTAAAGCTCAAATTCAAGAAATGTTAGATCAGGGATTTATCTGACCGAGTGTGTCTCCATAGGGAGCACCGGTTTTGTTCGTCAAGAAGAAGGATGGGTTGATGCGTATGTGCATTGATTATAGGCAGTTGAATAAATTGACGATCAAGAATATGTATCCATTACCGAGAATCGATGACCTGTTTGATCAATTGAGAGGAGCTTCAGTTTTCTCCAAGATTGATTTGAGATTGGGTTATCATCAACTCAAGGTTAAAGGGGCGGATATTCATAAGACGACATTCCGAACTCGTTATGGATATTATGAGTTTTTGGTTATGCCGTTTGGTTTGACTAATGCACCAGCTGCATTTATGGACATGATGAACCGAGTCTTTCAACCCTATCTAGACCAGTTCGTAGTGGTGTTCATAGATGATATCTTGGTATATTCGAGGAATGAAGAAGAGCATGACTCACATTTGCGCATTGTGTTGCAAATTTTGCGGGATAAGCAACTTTATGCCAAATTCAGTAAATGTGAATTTTGGTTGAAGGAAGTGACTTTCTTGGGGCATGTGGTGTCAGCCGAAGGAATAAGAGTTGATCATTAGAAGGCAGAGGCTGTGTTGGAATGGAAACCACCGAAGTCAGTGGCTGAAATTCAGAGTTTTCTAGGGTTGGCTAGTTATTACCGGCGTTTTGTTGAGGGGTTTTCATTGATTGCTGCACCCCTAACTAAGTTGTTGCGAAAAGGAGTACCGTATGTGTGGACCGATAAACAACAAGAAAGTTTCGAGAAACTGAAGAAGATTTTGACGGAAGCGCCAGTACTGATTCAACCTGAGGCTGGAAAAGAGTTTACCGTTTACTATGATGCGTCACATACGGGTTTAGGATGTGTGTTGATGCAAAGTGGGCAAGTAGTGGCGTATGCTTCTCGTCAGTTGAGGCCGCATGAAGTCAACTATCCTACTCATGACTTGGAGTTGGCTGCGGTGGTGTTTGCTTTAAAGATTTGAAGGCACTATCTCTACGGTGAGAAGTCGATCATTTATACGGACCATAAGAGTCTTAAGTACCTCCTTACTTAAAAGGAGTTGAACTTGAGACAACGAAGATGGGTGGAGTTGTTAAAAGATTATGACTTCTCAATCGAGTACCATCTTGGAAAGGCTAACGTGGTGGCAGACGCGTTGAGTCGTAAGGTAGTATCGGAGTTGAGAGCAATGTTTGTTCATCTCAGTTTGTTTGAGGCTGGTAGTCTGCTAGCGGAACTTCAGGTGAAGCCTCTGTGGTTGGAGCAAATCAAGGAAAAGCAGTTATCAGATGAAAAGTTGGGTCCTTTAATGCAACAAGTTGAAAGTGGTATAATAGGGGATTTTGGATTGAACAAGGATGGCGTGCTATGTTTTCGTGGAAGAGTTTGTATGCCCATGGATTCAGATTTGAGACAAATGATTTGTAACATCCCCAAACCCGGCCCATTCACTACGACCGAATCTGGTTATGTCACTAGAAAAAAAAGACGGTTGAAAATCTTCTTCACTTTTGAATAAACCTTGAAGAAATTAACTTTTGAAAACCTTGTTTATTTATTACCTTATGAAAAACTTTGAAGTTATAAATTAGCTGAATTAGAAAAAAAACTTTATTAAACATATTCTTCATAAATAGGTTGCTAGGATTAACATCATTTTCACATAGCAATTTATTTTAAATAAACCATAGTTAAGTAATACCAAAAACATAAAATGGCCTTTATTACAACCCAACAATTCAAATAAAGTACTTATATCAAAATCAAGCATGAAATAATTGAACATCATCTTCGGCATGGGCCACCTTGTCCTCTCCGATCCCGGTCCAGCTTTATGCACTACCTGAAATGGTTAAGGGAAAAAGGTGAGTCACCAAGACTCAGTGTGCCACCCTTTTTCCCGGATTAGCAAAATATCATATACAAACATAAACATGATCATCATGCATCCAATTAAAATGCACCCAATCCTAACCATCCATACACCATTTTCTACCCCGTGTGGTACCAAACCACTGGTGGTGCCAAACCACTGGTGTCCCAAAGACACAATAATCATCATTGTGGTGCCAAACCACTGGTGTCCCAAAGACACAAAATCCGTCAATGTGGTGCCAAACCACTGGTGTCCCAAAGACACGATTGTGATACCAAATCACTGGTGACCACAGTCACAAATCAATTGATGGGGCCAACCCATCGTGTGATACCAAATCACTGGCGTCAATCCCGTATCTCAACTGTGGGGCCAACCCACCGTGGTACGAAGCCACTGGGACGAGACGCTATGAGGTGCCAAACCTCTGGTGTCCCAAAGACACAAATGTGGTACCAAACCACTGGTGACCGTAGTCACAAAACAATTGATGGGGCTAACCCATCGTGTGATACCAAATCACTGGCGTCAATCCCTCAATACCGCCTTGTGGGGCCAACCCACTGTGGTGCGAAACCACGGGGACGAGACGCTGAGGTGCCAAACCTCTGGAGGTGCCAAACCTCTGGTGACCCAAAGTCACAAAGTTGTGTTACCAAAACACTGGTGCTCGTCAGCACAAAATATCACTGCCCCCTCCTCTCATATCACCCATCATCATACCAACTCATGTATAGTATTCAAAATCATGCAAACATGTTTAACGTTGCATCTCATAGCACATACATCATAAATCATGACATCATGTATCAATAACAGTACTCATAATGAAACGGACTTACCTGAATCCGTGCACATACCCCATAGGGTATCATATCACTCAACCATACTGTTTCGGTTTTACCAATCAATCAGTTTATCAAACATATACAAAGCAAGAAGTGTGTTAGTTTACACACCTGGTTACTAATGCGACTATCAAATCCCGTAGATCAAGATCTAACGCACTAGATCCCCCATTCCTTAACACTTTTCGAGCACTAGCCACAACCCGAGATATGGAGATCAAGCCTTCCCCTACAATCGGCCAGAACTAAACAACATAATCATGCTAATCAACCTCTAAGGGTATAATCGTAATTTTACCTACTAAGGGTATTTTCGTAAATTCACAACTAAAATGGCCTTTTCGAAGGCCTAATGTCACCACTAGCGACTCAGCTACCATTTCCGGTTGTACCGGACGATTGGGCCTAAAACCCGATTTCGGCCCATCCGGGCCCACACGCTCGTGTGGCCCACCTAACACGAATCTAGCCACGTATATAACTTCCACCTAGTCTAGTTCAACATATACTAACCAATCATGCAATTTACTCATATGGGCCCACGGGCCCATTGGGCCCACTTCGGCCCATCGAGGCCCAAGCAGCCCTAACCCACGAGAATACTACTGATGGCCTCAACTATCGCGTCGAAGCCCCACACATGCGCTCGCACGCTTGTATGGCTACTAATGCCGTGTAACCGGCATTTCGGCATTTTGCCGCTCTACAACTAGAGTAGAGAGAGTTACACACCTGATAGGACTCTTGGGCTAATCCGCGCTCCGACCACTCTTGTGCCCAAACGCCCTCCAAGATGTGTTTACTCTCCTCCCAGGATGCTCCTTATATAGCTAGCTCTTCACCTTCATTCTTTGTGTCTTTCCGATGTGGGATCCCTTCCTCAGTAGAGTTTAAATTCAACTGAAACTCTTGCCGTCCAATCCGCAAAATAAATACTCCCTTGCTTCTCATGAGATTCGAACCCAGGCTCCCTTGCAACATAATCCACGCCGCTAACCACTTGGCCACAAGCTCCTCTTGTGTCTTAAACCATGCGCAACTAAATATAAACTATGGGCCAAATTCTAAGGTCCAAGCAAAAAGAAACCAAAATGCAAAAGCCAAGACTTGAACCTTGGACCTCCTTCCTTCCCTTGTGGCGTCACCCCCTTGTCCCCTAAGTGGCGTCACTTTGCCACTACACCACACACTCTACTTGTGTTATTTTCTCCATATTTTATTCTTAAGGCCTATCTGCCAACTTCCAGGGTTTTTTTTCACCTAAAACCAAAATTTCCCCGAAGCCAATATTTGATCCCGGGACTTCATAGAAGCCCTCTAACCTTCCAAAATCACTTATCTAATGGGTCTAACTAGCATTTAAGCCGGTCTCTTGTTCTCCAAAAATTTAAACGCTACTACGCCTAAGGCCCATTGGGCTCAATTCTCCTAGGCCCAATTTCGGGATGTTACAAATCTACCCTCCTTAAAGAAATTTCGTCCTCGAAATTTCCAACTAACTAACAGTCGCACATCCTAACCTCCCACACTACGCTCTTGCTGCGCACTCTGATCTTAATAAAGCTGTCATTCCACCTTGACCACGTCCGCGACAACCACGTCCCCTAGAACTCATATCTAGCGCCTCGATTTAATCTGATTAGAAATTTTATGCATTAGAAATTCTTGTTTCACTGTTTATCCACGAGCAATTTTATGCAAAGAAGTTTCCAAGAGTAGTTCTTTCGAGCAATCAAAGTTTCATCTCAAGTTCTCTGTTCTAATTCAAACATTCACATACTTCACTAAAGACACATTCATTCATCCATGTCACTTTCTTGAGCATTCCCAACCCAGGGGTAATTTCGACATTTTCCTATAGGGGTATTTTGGTAATAACTCAGGGTCAATTTGAAAATAGTTTTCAAATTAAAGATATTTCAAAGTTTACAAAATCTCAGGGGTCATCTTGGAAAAATTTGTTTTTCAAACCAGATGTGTTGCAAAAAATTTCAGAAATCGGGGTTATTTCAGTAATTGGGGACGTTAAGGGCATTTTTGTAAATTTCCCAAATCAGGATATCTCGATATTTGTAAAACAGAAGTTTTTGATATTTTCATAATGTAAGAACATTTTAGTAAAAATCGAGGGAATTATGAAAATTTAGAAACCAAGGGCATTTTGGTAATTTTGTTCATCAGGGGTAATTTTGTAAATTTTCAAATCAGGGTATCTTGAAAATAGCGTTTTTGTATACTTTTGCAAAGTAGGGAAATTTTATTAAAATTGGAGTTAAACCGGAAATCTTGAAAGTCAGGGGCATTTTAGTAATTTTCAACACAGGGGTATTTTTGTAATTTCCCCATACCAGAGTATCTTAACATTTTGAAATTTCGAGATTTTGGTATTTTGCAAAGTAAAATCATTTTAACAGAAGTTGAGGGTAGTACCGTAATTTTACAATACAAGGGCATTTTTGTAATTTTGCCACTAGGGGCATTTTGGAAATTTTGGTAAATCGAGAAAACGTCTTTCAAAATCAGATTTAAGGTTTACAAACCAAAGGGGTAAGTTTGAAAGTTTTAAAACTAAGGGTTTTAAAACAGTAAGGCTAATCCCTTTCGGGTTTTAATACTTGGTTTAGCCTATGAACAAGTCTTCTTGGTTAAGGTGAACAGTAGCTACGCACCAGGTAGGATTCGAGTAAAGAGGAGGTGAGTCGCTAGGACTGCTTAAATACCAAGCTCTTACTGAATACCAATCCTCGACATGCGTACAGTGGTTGCCACACCTTAACTCGGTGACTTACTTCACAGGTTTGTTTAGTAGCTTTAAGTCTTATGCATGTGTTTGAGTAGACTAGTCCTAGGGTCCAACAGATCCTAGTATTCTAATCTACGAGCCCAACTAAGCCCATAATAAATCACACAAACAAAACACTTCAAGAAAGTCCGAAGTACTTACCTGGTGGACTTCGGGCCGGAGACACAGGTGCCATGCCAGAGTAACCTGAAAACTTTTTATAAAAGCCCACATTTTGAAAAGCCCATTTTGAAAATGTTTTTGGGCCCAAAACCCTCAAAGCCGAGTTTTGAACCTGGCTCTGATACCAAACTGTAACATCCCCAAACCCGGCCCATTCACTACGACCGAATCTGGTTATGTCACTAGAAAAAAAAGACGGTTGAAAATCTTCTTCACTTTTGAATAAACCTTGAAGAAATTAACTTTTGAAAACCTTGTTTATTTATTACCTTATGAAAAACTTTGAAGTTATAAATTAGCTGAATTAGAAAAAAAACTTTATTAAACATATTCTTCATAAATAGGTTGCTAGGATTAACATCATTTTCACATAGCAATTTATTTTAAATAAACCATAGTTAAGTAATACCAAAAACATAAAATGGCCTTTATTACAACCCAACAATTCAAATAAAGTACTTATATCAAAATCAAGCATGAAATAATTGAACATCATCTTCGGCATGGGCCACCTTGTCCTCTCCGATCCCGGTCCAGCTTTATGCACTACCTGAAATGGTTAAGGGAAAAAGGTGAGTCACCAAGACTCAGTGTGCCACCCTTTTTCCCGGATTAGCAAAATATCATATACAAACATAAACATGATCATCATGCATCCAATTAAAATGCACCCAATCCTAACCATCCATACACCATTTTCTACCCCGTGTGGTACCAAACCACTGGTGGTGCCAAACCACTGGTGTCCCAAAGACACAATAATCATCATTGTGGTGCCAAACCACTGGTGTCCCAAAGACACAAAATCCGTCAATGTGGTGCCAAACCACTGGTGTCCCAAAGACACGATTGTAATACCAAATCACTGGTGACCACAGTCACAAATCAATTGATGGGGCCAACCCATCGTGTGATACCAAATCACTGGCGTCAATCCCGTATCTCAACTGTGGGGCCAACCCACCGTGGTACGAAGCCACTAGGACGAGACGCTATGAGGTGCCAAACCTCTGGTGTCCCAAAGACACAAATGTGGTACCAAACCACTGGTGACCGTAGTCACAAAACAATTGATGGGGCCAACCCATCGTGTGATACCAAATCACTGGCGTCAATCCCTCAATACCGCCTTGTGGGGCCAACCCACTGTGGTGCGAAACCACGGGGACGAGACGCTGAGGTGCCAAACCTCTGGAGGTGCCAAACCTCTGGTGACCCAAAGTCACAAAGTTGTGTTACCAAAACACTGGTGCTCGTCAGCACAAAATATCACTGCCCCCTCCTCTCATATCACCCATCATTATACCAACTCATGTATAGTATTCAAAATCATGCAAACATGTTTAACGTTGCATCTCATAGCACATACATCATAAATCATGACATCATGTATCAATAACAGTACTCATAATGAAACGGACTTACCTGAATCCGTGCACATACCCCATAGGGTATCATATCACTCAACCATACTGTTTCGGTTTTACCAATCAATCAGTTTATCAAACATATACAAAGCAAGAAGTGTGTTAGTTTACACACCTGGTTACTAATGCGACTATCAAATCCCGTAGATCAAGATCTAACGCACTAGATCCCCCATTCCTTAACACTTTTCGAGCACTAGCCACAACCCGAGATATGCGAGATCAAGCCTTCCCCTACAATCGGCCAGAACTAAACAACATAATCATGCTAATCAACCTCTAAGGGTATAATCGTAATTTTACCTACTAAGGGTATTTTCGTAAATTCACAACTAAAATGGCCTTTTCGAAGGCCTAATGTCACCACTAGCGACTCAGCTACCATTTCCGGTTGTACCGGACGATTGGGCCTAAAACCCGATTTCGGCCCATCCGGGCCCACACGCTCGTGTGGCCCACCTAACACGAATCTAGCCACGTATATAACTTCCACCTAGTCTAGTTCAACATATACTAACCAATCATGCAATTTACTCATATGGGCCCATGGGCCCATTGGGCCCACTTCGGCCCATCGAGGCCCAAGCAGCCCTAACCCACGAGAATACTACTGATGGCCTCAACTATCGCGTCGAAGCCCCACACATGCGCTCGCACGCTTGTATGGCTACTAATGCCGTGTAACCGGCATTTCGACATTTTGCCGCTCTACAACTAGAGTAGAGAGAGTTACACACCTGATAGGACTCTTGGGCTAATCCGCGCTCCGACCACTCTTGTGCCCAAACGCCCTCCAAGATGTGTTTACTCTCCTCCCAGGATGCTCCTTATATAGCTAGCTCTTCACCTTCATTCTTTGTGTCTTTCCGATGTGGGATCCCTTCCTCAGTAGAGTTTAAATTCAACTGAAACTCTTGCCGTCCAATCCGCAAAATAAATACTCCCTTGCTTCTCATGAGATTCGAACCCAGGCTCCCTTGCAACATAATCCACGCCGCTAACCACTTGGCCACAAGCTCCTCTTGTGTCTTAAACCATGCGCAACTAAATATAAACTATGGGCCAAATTCTAAGGTCCAAGCAAAAAGAAACCAAAATGCAAAAGCCAAGACTTGAACCTTGGACCTCCTTCCTTCCCTTGTGGCGTCACCCCCTTGTCCCCTAAGTGGCGTCACTTTGCCACTACACCTCACACTCCACTTGTGTTATTTTCTCCATATTTTATTCTTAAGGCCTATCTGCCAACTTCCAGGGTTTTTTTTCACCTAAAACCAAAATTTCCCCAAAGCCAATATTTGATCCCGAGACTTCATAGAAGCCCTCTAACCTTCCAAAATCACTTATCCAATGGGTCTAACTAGCATTTAAGCCGGTCTCTTGTTTTCCAAAAATTTAAACGCTACTACGCCTAAGGCCCATTGGGCTCAATTCTCCTAGGCCCAATTTCGGGATGTTACATGATTCTACGGGAGGCGCATAGTAGTCCTTATGCTATGCACCCCGGAGGAAATAAGATGTATCGGGATCTTCGTGAGCAGTATTGGTAGCCAGGGTTGAAACGGGAGGTTACTGAATTTGTGGGGAAATGCTTGACTTGTCAACAAGTGAAGGCGGAACATCAATTACCATCGGGATTATTGCAACCGGTAAAGATTCCTCTATGGAAATGGGAACGGATAACGATGGATTTTGTTAGTGGGTTACCCTTAACACCTACTAAGAAAGATTCAGTTTGGGTGGTAGTTGATCGATTAACGAAGACTGTTCATTTTCTACCAGTTCGTACGGATTACTCGCTACAGAAATTGGCTAAGCTGTATGTATCTGAGATCGTGAGGTTGCATGGGGTACCAGTGTCTATCATATCGGACAGGAATCCCAGGTTTACATCACGGTTTTGGAAAGCTTTACATGAGGCTTTGGGAACAAAGTTAAACTTTAGTACGGCTTTTCATCCTCAGTCAGATGGTCAGTCAGAAAGAGTAATTCAAATTTTGGAAGACATGTTGAGTGGTTGTGTAATCGACTTCAGAGGTAGTTGGGAGGATTTCCTACCGTTGGCAGAGTTCGCGTATAATAACAGTTACCAATCCAATATCCAAATGGCACCCTATGAAGCGTTATACGGTCGTAGGTGTCGTACTCCTACTTGTTGGACTGAATTGGGGGAACGACAGTTGTTGGGTCCTGAGTTGATATCTGAGATGGAAGAAAAGGTAAAGGTGATTCGAGCGCGGTTAAAGGAAGCTTCGAATCGACAAAAATCGTATGCGGATTTGAAGCGTAAGGATATTGAATTTGCGGTGGGAGATCAGGTCTTTCTGAAAGTCTCACCCTGGAAGAAGATTTTCAGATTTGGAAGGAAGGGCAAGTTGAGCCCTAAGTTCATTGGACCGTACCGTGTGTTGAAGCGTGTAGGACCAGTGGCCTATCAGCTTGAATTACCTCCGGAGTTGAGTCAGATTCATAGTGTATTCCATGTTTCTATGCTAAGGCGTTATCGATCGGATCCGTCTCATATTGTACCGGTAGCAGAAATTGAGATAAGACCTGATTTGTCGTTCGAGGAGGAACCAGTACAAATTCTAGATCGAAACGTTAAGGTACTGAGAAGGAAGACTGTGCTGTTAGTTAAAGTTCTATGGCGTAATCACGGATCGGAGGAAGCTACATGGGAGCCTGAGGAAACGATTCGGCAGCAATATCCCCATCTCTTTTAATTAGGTAAATTTCGAGGACAAAATTTTCTTTAAGGGGGTAGAATTGTAACATCCCAAAAATTAAGGGGTTTGCTACATTTGAGATAAAAAAAATTTATTAGGAGACAAAATGAATGATGTGGGTATTGTTAAAGAAATCTTCATGCTCATTTTTTTATGTTAGCTACATGGAACAACAAAGGCTAACGTGGGACAACAATTAATTGTTTGTTATTAGAACAAATTAAATGGGATTTGAAAGATTAAAATTTCTAAATGGAGCATGGATTAATGGGAGCCACGGCAAAAGCATGAAAGCTTCATAAACAAACAAATTTGAGACAAGATGGTGCATAGTTGGGTAAAAAGTTGCCTTTTGATATAATTTGTGGTAATGTTGACCCACCACTAATTATATTTCCTCATAATTATATGTATATTCTTTGGCATGATTATAATGTGGCTGAATTTTTTTTTATCAATTTGGGTGCATGAAGGACGGCATGATGCAAGGGAGTTTTATTCTTTTTAAAAATCTCTTAAAGTGGAACAAGCATGGACGGCAATAATGGAGAATTGGTTGAATTTTAAAACATGAAGAAACAAAACAAGAATGGGTGATGGCACTTCCAAGCATTGAAGCATGGGATAACCAAATGGAAGCAAGTGGACGACATGGGAGATGATATTAAATTCTTTAAAATTTGGGTGTATTGGCTGAACATTCAGCCCTCCAATTTTGTTTGAACATTCAGCCTTCAATTTTGTTTGTAAAAGAAGAAGCCGAAACCTCTTAGCCATATCTCTTCTCCTTTCTTACGTGTTGGACATTTCTTCCTTTGGTTGAATCTGTGCTCTAATAGTTAGGCTGAATAACACATCCTTGCCAACTAATCTTTAGCCTTAAGTCAAATCGGTGGAAGTCGGATCTACCATCGTTAGGGTAAGAAATTTCTTCATGGTTTATTTCGATCTCTCATTGCTCGGTTATTTTGCAAATCGGATCGAAGGTTATGACTAATCAATTATTTTAGGGATTAAATCAGTTGCTCTTCTCTATTCGTTGACCTTTGGAAGTAGTGGTAAGTCGAAATCCTCTCCCTAAACAACTACTTTCTCTCATCGTGGTATTTTTTTGATCGAGTGTTAAGGTGTCATAGGTGCTGACGATCAAGAAGGTTTAGTCCTTACCGTAATCAGGTGTGTAATCCCGTACCCTTCCGAATATATGTTTGAAAATGGTGTGTAATCTCATACCTCTCTAAATGTTTGCATGAAATGTTCTGTGATTCGGTCGAAAGACTGAAAAGCCGCAAACCAGCATCTATGGCCACTCGGGCGTACGTATGTTCGAAGTGGTAACCATATTTTGTAAGAAAACAGTTTTGGTTAGCAGCAGTGATGTGATTTTGAAAAATCACCAAAAATAGTGGAAAATGAATTAGAAAGTGATGGACATATGGATTGAAAGATAATTGAGTCTATTTTCTTATAAAAGAAACGGAGCAAGCAAAGGATTAGTATATTTTGAGATTTTTTGATTTCTGTCAGACTGGTTCAGAGTGATTTCGAGATCCCCTGTTCTGAATTGTAAAAATCACTATAAATTGTAGAAAAATAGTTACGGGACATGGTTTATATTATTAGAATCCTTAGTGAGTCTATTTTTATTTGGATCAAACGAAACCAGTATTTGAGTTCTGTACAATAAGATATCTGAGATTTTGTGAAGAGAGGGCAGAACTGTCAAACAGTGAAACAAGGGATACTTTGAAGAATAAAATGTACTAATTGGCTAAGCCAAAAATTCTGGAAACATTACAGTAAGAAGTTATATGAGTCTAGTTTCAGGAAAAATTTACGAATCTAAATTTCGAGTTTCCCAACTCGAGTTATAGTCAGTTTAGTCAGTACGTCGCAGATGGACAGTTTTGATTTTTATGCCCCAAATTAGTAATTAAGCCTAGGTTGCGAAAATTATCATCATACCCTTAGAGGGTAAATTACCGAATTACCCTTAGTGGGTACGATTACCGAATTATAAAAACGCCCTTACGGGCCGAATTACGAAAATGCCCCTAATGGGTTGAATTACGAAATGTCCTTATGAACCGAATTACGAAAATACCCTTAATGGGCTAATTTGATAAATTGCTATATGGGTCAATTTGGTAAATTGCTATATGGGCAAATTTGAAAAACTGCTAGATCGATATATGGGCCAAAACTACTAGATCGATATATATGGGCCAAAACTGCTAGATCGATATATATGGGCCAAAATTGCTAGATCGTTAAATGGGCTAAATTGTTATTTTGACTAACGGGCCAAATTGATAACTTGTAATATGGGCTTTTTGTTGAAATTTACCTTTTGAATATATTGTTATGCAATATATATATATATATATATATATATATATACATGACTGCATGGGTTGGGATAATTGACGAAAAGAAGAAAGGCCTATTGCCAAAATCTAGTTCGGTGACTTTGTCACAATCTAGTTCGGTGGCTCTGCCACAAATATTATAATTGGCTTAATGCCTGCTATTGGTGTGTTGGCGGGGTGGGTTGACTTGATCCCCACAGGTGTGTTGGTTGGTACGAGTGGTGTGTAGTGGATGGAAATTAGGTTTGGTTGGGAATTGCATATCACATGCATTTTTTATATATATATTTGATTTATATGTATTGTACAATTGTAAATGGGCTCAAGCCCAACTAATTGCTTAAATGGTTTTGGCCCAGTAAACACGGTAAGTGGGTTACACATTGAGTTCTAAGTAACTCACCCCGTTTTCCTTACCTTTCTCAGGTAATAATAATTGATGGAGGCTTGGGCCGGGGATGACTTCGTGTGGAGGCCATACTACGAATGATGAGTTATAAAAACTTTGAACTTCTTTTAAGTATCTTTATTTAAGTACTATTTCAATTGCAATGTAATAAGGCCTCTGGTATTATTTTTATGGATTTTTATTTGTGGATGGTTTTTAATATGTTTTAATTACTTAAATGGGGTTGTTTAATTTTTATAAATGTTTTCTTAAACTTGCGTATAAAAAGGGGGTTTTTCTTAAATATCACTCACTCGTAAAATTTTGTGAAAACTCTTTTATAAATTCATTTCAACCAATTATTTAGATTTTTAACCAATTATCTCTCTGTAAATCAAATTGTAAACTCTTACGTTTTAAAATCATGGTTTTCAAATAAATCTCGATTTTTGATAAACTCCATCTTTAAAATCGTTTTCAAGAATTGTTTTCATTAAAAGCATTGATGACTGGACGTAAGTTCGAATTGTGTGGCATGCCAAGTCTGGTCTTAACGCATAGGCCGGGTTTGGGGTGTTACACCCGCGAACCTCATCTTTATAGCGGGATTACCAGTCCAGGCTAAATCCCCTGTAATATAAACTCATAGAGTATTGTCGGGATTACCAGTCCAGGCTAAATCCCCTGCAACGACAATTACTCTAATGAGCTTGGATCTGAATTACCAGTCCAGGCTAAATTCAGACCCTAATTCGGATTACCCGTCCGGGCTAAATTCATTTTCCACATATTCTTCGGGAGGGCTATATCAAGATAGGATCACCCGTCCAGGCTAGATCCTTTTTACCGTCAATTCCTTTTCAGAGATCCATCGAATTTTCCTTTCATTCAACCGGTATTTCTTTCCCTTTTTATCAAATATATCAATGTATCATCAATCTTCATACAATGAACATTCAAATTATTTTCACATCAATAACATACATTTCAAGGATTTAAGAATATAATTCAAGTTACACGAACTTACTCTACTGCTGCTGTCCCAAAACTGTTTCCTTATAGCTTGTTTTACAATTAAGTCTTTTATCCAATTCTAACTTCAAATTCTTTCAATTAAACCACTAATTCATCATTTTATTCATCATATGCTATATTGAAAAACTTTAAAACTTCAAAAACTTCAACTTAAATTCATCAAAACTTTGCTCTAAAACTTATAAAGCATCAAAATTAAAAGAAATGGGCTAAATTAACTTACCTATTAAATATCCAAGCTTCAAAGTTTTAATTTTCCCTTTTCTTCTTTCTTTTCTCTTTTTCTTTTTTTCCTTCATGTTTGCTCTCTGTTCTTCTTTTTGTTTCTTTTCTCTTTTCTTTTATAGCACACACACACACACACACACACACACACACACACACACACACACACACACACACACACACACACACACATATATATATATATATATATTAGTTTATAATAATAATTATCTTTATAAAAAATCTCAGATTTTTATACAATACAGCGCCTCAACTATACAAAATGGCTTAATTGCCATTTTGGTCCTTTATAATTTCTTTTAATCTATAATTCAACTTTTACTTCTATTTCAATTTAGTCTTTTTCATTTAATTACCTACCCAAACGTTAAAATTTTCTAACGAAATTTTAATACCACATTACTAACATTTTATAAATATTTATAAAAATATTTCCTATCATATTAATATTCATGCAAATATATTGAAATAAATTTCTCTTTAAATTGGATTTATGGTTGCGAAACCATTGTTCCGATAACCTTGAATTTAGGCCATTATAGATTTTGGGTCCGAAATCGACTTGAGAACCCTTGAAACTTCATCGAAAGACAAGCTATTTCTGCACTTCCCATTTGCCAACACCATTTCACATGAATTTTTCATCACGTAGAAACTCAATTGTTGTTTTCCCCGTTTCTTCCAAGTCACCATATATCCATCTGAAAAAACCTTAAACTTCCCAATCTTTCTACCTCCAAAGGAAACATTTTTATGGCTAAAAGCGGAGACTTTACTATCAACTAAAACACAACTATAATTGAGACTATTACAGCAAGCAGACATCGAGCAAAGTATTAAAACAGCCATTAGAAGTTAAACAGTCACTAAAACACAACTTCTTTTTTTATTTTTTTATTTATATATTTGGATGGGTCGATGATGATTCTGGTCTTTTGAAGAAGTTGGGGTATATGGTGGTCTGTAAGGGGAAAGGGATGGGCAAGTAATGAAGAAGAAGAAGAAGGAGCTGATTCACCAACGTGGCAAGTTAACTTGCTACATCAGCGCGGCAACAATTATGTTAACACCTTAACGGTAACTGTTAATTAGTGACTGTTTTGTAACTTTTCGAAAGTTGAGTGACTGAAATGAAACCTAAGTGACTGTTTTGTCAGTTACCCCAAAGTTGAGTGACTGTTGGTGTAATTTACCCTTTAATTTTTCTTGAGTTTTGTTCAATTAATGTGCTATATCTTGCATTTATATGAATAAATTGTACTTACATTTAAACATATGGAAACAACTAGACAATAACCAAATATGAAATTAAGATAAAATAAAACAAGTTTGAATCGAATTCACAAAAGAATAAATAAATCAAATAATATCTTATCTTTTCATTACTTCTTTTTCCTTTGTAGCAATCGTAATAGAGTGGACTACCCCACGAAAAAACCATAAAAGTTCACTTGCCCCATCCCTTCCAATTATGTGCAACACCAGAATTATTGGATTAATACTTAAATCGAATTATCATTAATCATATTATTCGAAATGTAAAAATTTTAATTGTTAATCGAGTTAATCTTTTTCAAATACATTAACTGAACCAAAATATTTCAGTTAATCAAATTTTATATATTTTTTGACTTTTGGTTAAAATAAGTATAAAATATATAAAAAACGCATTGCTAATGTTCATTTTCTTTTTTATTTAATAGTTCAAAAAACTTTAAAATGAGGTGAAAAAAACAAATAAGACATTAGAAACACTACATAAATCTTGAAAGTTAACAACCAAACAAAAAGTTAACAATTATATATAATATATATTATTTATTTCAATTAATTAGTTAATTTAGTTAATTACCTGATTACGAACCAATAATCGAAATTCCAAAAAATCATTAACCAATTTCCGACCGAATTAAATACGGCCACTGATCGATTAATCAAATTAGATCAGTTTGGTATGTTTATTCAGTTTTAACCGAATTATAAACACCCCTAAACACCAGAAATTGCTAAATAAATAAATAAGCTTCCATCTTAATAGTTTCAATTTTTCTTTTTAAATATTATTATATAATATATATTTACAGTAAATAAGTACAAATACAATCATAAATATATATTTCAATAATTAAAAATAAAATTAAACTATTAAAAATTACAAACAAATGAGAAATTGAAATATAATAAAATAAAACTTGCACATGCTAAGTGTGCATGATAATTACATATAATAAGACTTCAATATGTGTTCCTAAACTATCAAAATCTCAATCTTCACCAAATTCTTATTAACTAATGTGTTTGTGTTCTAATAAGAAGGTCTATTTCGAAATATCCGTTAGATAGTGTTCCACTCATTTATAAATTAATTTAATTGTCAATTTTTTGTCTTGATTTTCGATTTTTTACCGGGTGACAACTGATTTAGTCTATATCAAATTTTAGACCTCCAGTTCTTATTAATTAGTCGGTTTGATTGTGACATCATTAATAAGAACTAGTCTATATCAAATTTTAGACCTCCAGTTCTTAATTTAATTAGTCGGTTTGATTGTGACATCATTAATAAGAACTGAGTTACTCCATTTATTTTAAATGATTTATTTTTAAAATTTAAAAAAATAATTAAATATTGACACGTCATCCATGTGACAATTTATATGTATACCACATTAACAAAGTTAATAAACGTAAATATTTCCATCCATTTACAAGGGACGACAAATTAAATAAAGAACGTTGAAGCATCAGATATACCTCTATTTTAAAAGTGACTGAACTGCATCTAATCCTATAATATAGGGATCTTTTGGGTATTTACTCCTATAACAGAGGGATTAAATTAAGATATCCAACAAAATCGGAACTTTTATTTTATGTTTTTTTCCCTGTCTGTGGTGGCACAATGATATTGTGGGCTGCATCGGCTTTTCTCCTTAAAAGATAAGCTTCAACAAGCTTCTCAATCACATCCCACTGAATTTGGATAGTTTCAAAGTTCTTTAAAAAATAATATCCGATCACTGGTCAAATCCCCCAATCAATGATGTTACTTACACCTATCAAACACTAGATAATGGTCAAATTTGGATAATGTATTGCACTATGGATGAAACACTCTTTAAGCTTTGGGGATTCAGTTTAACATCCTCACTAAACAATATGGACTAAATTGAACTCATTGCAAAGCACAAAGGCTCAGATGGTCTAACATGCAAAATCGGAAACATGATGATTCCATCAAAGCTTGTAATATTGTGTCAACTCAAGTGCATGCGAAGTGAGAAAAATGTCAGATGTTTCAAGCTATCTGGGAAATGAACCATTTTGCAAATAATCAAAGTTTTATGTATGCAAAACAAATATTAAAATAGTAGCCACAATGTGGTACAAAATCAAAGGGCACAAAGCTTCCCTTTTAAGTACAATTAACATCTGAGCGAAGGATCCAAATGAACAAAATCCACCTTTAAGATGATTCTACCTCCACAGTTTTACTTCCAATTCTCACCAACAATATGGACTTAATTGAACTCAATGAAAAAAGCACAAAGACTCAAAAAGGACTAACATGCAAAATCAAAATTATGATTCCATGAAGCTTGCAATATAGTGTCAAACTCAAGTGCATGCAAAGACACATATTAGCAGTTATATGGGACGAACCATCTTGCAAATAGTCAAGTTATATGTATGAGAAAACGATACCTTGTTAATCATCGAAACAGCACGGAAAATCTCTTGCTTAACATCACAGTTCCAAGGAATCGATTCCGAGTCTTTGCTCTCGATAAAGAAGCTGTTCCCTAGGTCTCATTAATTGGTAGCCCCACCCGAGGTTCCTGCTGTGTAAGGACATGTTTGACGACTATGACCTTTATTTCTGCATAATCCACAATGCTTTGGTTGGCCTGGCTCCCTAATATCCATCTCTTTGCGAATCCGAGTTGATTGTGGACGACCTATAGGATCTCTACGCAATTTTGGATTCGGATACAATACAGGACCAGTGTGCTTCGTCCAATACATTTCGTTCGGGAGCGCTTCAATCTCATGTTTATAAACTTTGAATATGGTTGTAAGTTTATAGACATTGTCATCATATTCATTGTAATCAACATGAATATGAGAACATACAGCAATTACATGCGAGCACGGATATCGGTATGCTTGAAACTTCCCACAACCACACCACCTTTGAGTAAGATTCACTGTATACGATTTTAAAGGCGATCCCTCGCTTGATTGAACTGACTCTTCAACCCAAAATTCATTTGCATGCGAAAAATCATGAACACGATGAGATTTAGGTTTTGAACAATTTTCTTGCAAATCCTGTGTCACTAATTCGCAGTAAATTTGTCCCGAGTCCATCATCGCAAGTTGTTTCTTACCCATCTCCACAAAAAGTTGAGCTAACATACTGTACGATTCATGGACTAAAGCAGCAATTGGAAGATGACGCGTCCCCTTAAACATTGGATTGATAAATTCGGCTAAGTTGGTCGCCATATGACCATAACGTCGCCCTCCATCATATGATAAAGTCCACCTTTCTTTCGAGATATTGTCCAACCATTCGCCTGCCCGACTGTTTTTTTCCGTACATTTTCCAATCTTTGATGAAATCGAGTACTTGTCAACTCATTGCCTGCTAAAGAAAAAAAAATGTATATTAAAAACAGAGGTATACAATTAAAAATCAGCATGTTATTTGATAAAAATTATTACATACCCATGCTGACAACTTCTCAACGTAACTCATTATCGTTAAATTCTTTCATGAAATTTACTGCAACATGCCGAAGGCAGTATACTGGGTATGCATACGGCGGAACCCAACGA
This sequence comes from Gossypium australe, assembly GCA_005393395.2. NCBI lineage: Eukaryota > Viridiplantae > Streptophyta > Magnoliopsida > Malvales > Malvaceae > Gossypium > Gossypium australe. Next base: position 2,088,242 of record CM016621.1, on the reverse strand, counting down.
ATTCCTTTACTCCTGATCACGGATTTGATTGATTCATTTCGATTCGATATCAAACATATGCCCATTTGTTTAACATGCTTTCTTAAATTTGTCAAGAAGAAAGCCCAAGCCTCTTTAGTCTCGCCCTCAACGATGGCAAATGCTAACGGTAGAACATTCCGGTTTCCATCTTGTGAAATAGCCAACAACAATGTTTCCTTGTATTTCCCATACAATAACGTACCGTCTACTTGAACAATAGTTTTTCAATACCGAAACCCTTCAATACAAGACCTGACTGTCCAAAATAAACGATGGAAAACACGTTTACCTTCCACTAATCGATTCCCATCATAAGCTGGCAATGTTTGTAATTCCACCACGGTACCCGGAACATATTGTTGCATTGCAGCCAACAAGTTAGGCAAATCATTATATGATTTATCCCAATCACCATACAATTCAGCAATTGCCTTTTGCTTTCCATTCCAAGCTTTTCTATACGAGACGCAGTATCCATACCGAGTTCGTATCTCAACAATCAAATCCAAAACTGAAATAGGCAAGTTTTCTTTGACTAACGGAACCATTAAGTCACGTATCACATTCGAGTCTAATTTATTATGATCTTGCGATATCCTTTCTACTCTGCAAGTATGAGGACCATTATATTTTCGAACTTCCCCTATTTGATCCCTCTTCATAAAAGCTGCTCTAATGCTCCAATTACATCCTTGGGCAAACGTTATACACTTACCCACATATTTCGTTGGTGTCGACACAATCACTTTGTAATCCACAGATTGTTTAATGTTGTAATGCTTGATAGCTGAAAGCACAGCATCTTTTGTCGGAAATCTCATCCCAATACAAAGATCACCAGTCTCTGAATAAGTCATAAGGCTCGGTATTGTATGAGCATACTCGGGAAATTCATGAGCTTGCATTGCATCTATATCAATACAACGCATATGAGATGGAGGTTGATATGCAGGAAGATCGCGGCTAGATCCGATACTTAATGACAAATGGGGACCAGGGGCCGGAATGATTTCTACATCAGAATCTCTATCCTCTTCATCTTCATCCTCGTTCTCGTACTCCTCGAACACATAGGATTCACCGAATGGTACAATGTTCAAATCAATAGCAGCTTCGGTTGCTACTTGGGAGCTTGAAGGTATCTCGGCCTCACATTGTCTAATAGACTGAATATCCGGATTAGATGCCGGAACATTGACGTCCCTACATCCTTTTTTAACATCCTCGAGCTCCACATAGAGGCTAGAGCTCGAGTGCAACATTCCCACTTTTCTCATGCGCGGCGATCATAGTCGTGACATCATCATCATATTCATCATCAATAACTACTGCTCTATATACGAAAGCTCCTCGAATTAAAGACAGTGGAAATCTATATGTAAGACTAGATATTGTCTTTGTATTTCCAGCTCCTATTTTTCTATTGATTTTACACTTCATTTCCCCTAAAGCAATGTCCTTTATAAAGGTTAAGCTTATAGGATCATCAGATTCAAATACAACATCTGTATCACTCTTAGAAATCTTTCCATCATAATAGACAATGGCGAAAAAACTGTTACTCATCTTCTAAAACAATGCTGTCAAAATTTAAATAAAACAAAGGAAAAAAATATATATGAGAAAATGACAGTAGCATATAAATAAACAATTAAAAACTGACAGAAACCAGGCTACAGCAAACTAATGGGTCATTCTTGGAATTTTTTTCTTTGCTTTTCCCACCATTTCTCAGCAACCAAGCAGACAAAAGTTCTTATTCTTAATCCTTTTTTCCATTTAGAAACCAAAAAATAAATGTAAGAAGGGTATCAAGAGACAAAACTCACAATGGGTTTTGATTACATTAACTGTTCGTGCTCTTGATCAGCAGCTTCTGCAAATTGCTTTTTGGTCTTTGGGTGTTTTGTTTTTTTTCAAATACTTTGATAATAGGCCATTTGGAAAATGAAAAGAGTTCAACTTTCTTTTAGCAAGGACAATGGTAGAGCTGATGCTGCAACCAGATACTCTGAGAAGAAGAAAGGATCCTTTTTTAAGTTTAATTTTGATTTTTAATTAATTTAGAATAGTGTTTATCTGAATTAATATGAGCATGTATTACGACTTAAAAACGTTGCTGAAAAATCTATTAAGGCACTTAAAAACGTTGAAATGACATTTGATAAGGTTAAGTATGATTGTTATTTTAGTTAAATTTAAGAAATAATTTTTTAGTTAAAATTTGTTAATTTGTTTTTTTTTTTTAATAAAATTTCGACATTAGGTCAAATTAGGCCCAAATCCTAAAGAATCAAACAGAGGCTCAAGATAAGGCTCGAAAATGGAAAATTGTCAGAACAAAAAAAAGATCGAGAAACTTAAAGAAATTAAACCGACAGACCTAATCCCATCAAATCCATCCAATCGAAAGCATCATAGCTGGCCTCCATTAATATTTGACTTTCCGATTTCCAATACCAGCTAATCCATGATAGCATAATTTAGAAGACATCCAGTACATGCTATGTTTTAATTAAATTCTAGTTAGTTTAGATTATTTTACTATTATTTGATTTATGAATTTAGCCTATAAATAGGCTCTTTTACAATCTTATAAAATACACATATTAGAGATTAGAACTCATAACACATTTAGAGAATTTTATATTTATATTTTGAGAGTTCTTAGTTTTCGGGTTTTTGGGTTTAGTTTTTATTTCTATCTTTTGTACTCTTCGTTCTTTTGCCATTATAGTAAAAATATATTTGCCCATGGTTTTTTATCCTCTTTGGAGGGTTTTTTAACGTTAAAATTGTGTGTTCAATTTCTCAATTTTTTTCGCTATTTTTACTTGTTCGTTACTTAATCAGATTGATTCTCAATAAGTGGTATCAGAGCTAGTTCATTTTTTATAGATCAACCCGTAGAGATGATAGCAACAAGATTTGAAATTGAAAAGTTTGATGGTGAGACAAATTTCAATCTGTAGCAAGTTAAGATGATGGCAATTCTAGTTCAATCCGGCTTGAAAAAGGTTGTTACCGGGAAAAAGCCTGAAAATCTAAATAAAACAGAATGGGAAGAACTTGATGAAAAGGCTTTGTCTACAATCTAGTTGTGCCTTGTGAATATGGTATTGCAGGAGGTATTGATGGAGAAGGCCTCATCCGCCTCATGGAAAAGGTTAGAAACTATTTATGCGACTAAGTTTCTGGCTAACCGTTTAGTGTTGAAACAACGTTTATTTACGTTTCGCATTAATGAAGGTCAGCTTCTTAGAGATCACATCAGTCAATTCATTACTCTTTTAAATGATTTAAAGAACGTTGAGGTTCAGATTGACGATGAAGATCACGCTATGCTATTATTGTGCTCTTTACCCCTTTCATACAAGTCTTTCAGGGAGACTCTGGTTTATGGCAGACACAAACTCTCGTTCGAAGATGTGAAGGGTCATTTGTGGAGTAGAGACAAACTCGACAATGACTTTTGTTTAGATAACAAGGAAGATAGGCAAGCTTCCGTTTTGGTAGCATTAAAGAAGTGAGATAAAAAGTGTCGCTATTGTAAAAAGTTAGATCACATCAAAGCATATTATTATAAATTGCGAAATAAAAGAGTTGCTGAGAGTAAGGAGGAAGATGTAGCTTGTACTAATTTGGCCGATGAAAGCGGTGATGATTTCTTGTTAGTGTCAACGAGTAATGTAAACGACCTAAAATCCGTGGACACCAGAAAAGTGTGTTATCAGGCCTCCGTCTTAGTAAATCGAGTTAGTAAATAATTATTAGGAGTAATTATGAGTCTAATACTGTGTTTAATTAGATTTTTATTTAGTGAATTTAGCTTAATTTAAAGTAATTAGGAAAAATGATCAAATTGAATAAAGAATGAAAGTCTAATTATAGATTAAAAGAAAGTAAAAAGGGCTAAAATGGCAATTAAGCCATGCATTAAAATCTAAATTTCTAACAATTCAAATAGTAAAGGCTCTTAATCTATTAAGGTTATTATTATTATTATTAAATTAAAGATTAGAAGATGTTGGGGATCGACCTGTATAAACAATGAAATAATACAAATTTTACGTGAAAAACCTTCAGTTAAGAGGATAAAAAACACTACAGGTGAAAAAGACTTCGGCTTTTCACTAGATGAGTAACCTTTTAATTGACCTCTCAAAACAGGGATACAATGCCCCTTTAAATAGGCTAAAATTAGAGGTCTAATCATACTAAATAATCAAAGTTTAACTGAAAAAAGATAGCAGAGTTTAACTGGGAGAAAAACTCGATTTATGTGGGGAACATGTCGCCACATCCCCATTCGTATCGTCATGATGTCATCCGTTATTGTAACGTCGAGAAACTTCTTGTCGTGATACCTTCATCTATTCAATTGAAAATACGAAGCACATTTACGAATTCCATTATCAAACAATTTCAATTTTTTTTCATTTAAAAAAAGAATCAATTTTCTTTTTAATATCAAATCTCTCCTCATCCAAGCCCAAGTCTCATAAATAAAACTCAATGATTGAAACTAAGCATTTGTGGGTACAATGAGTCGATCCCTACTACTATTTAGAACTGATCAAGAGTTAGATTAGTTGTTAAGTTTAAAATTCTGTCTAATATTTGAGAGCATGATAAAAATATTAAATTTAAAAAGTTGTTTTGACAAAAGAAAAATATTTAAAATGTAAGTTAAGCTCGAATTTTAATATTTAAAGTCTAAATCTGGTCTAATTTTACTCATTTTTCAAGTTTATAATATTTATTTTTTAAATATATATTATATAATTTATATTATTATAATTTTTTGAGAATACAAATAATTCATATCCAAACAACTATAACTAGAATCAACTCTATACAAAGTATATAATTAAATTAAAAACTGAAATATACTTAAATTAAATCATAAAAAATTAAGACTTAAAGCAAAATAAATTTGAAGAATATCTCTTACATAACATTTACATGTGATGATGGGTGCTCCCCAGGCTCAACAAAAAAGTATATATAAAAATTAAATATGCCATACATATTAAAATATGTAAAATTGTTTATATTTAAAAGTTTAATAAATGTTAAATATTAAAATTTATTTTAAAAATTAAAATAATATGAGTGGATGTGTTTGAATTAATTGTTTACAAAATTGAATAAACTTAAAAAAAATATTGAAACTCATATTTTAAGTTAAACCTAACTTAGAAAATTATATATGATATTTGATAATATACTATATTTAACTTAGATTTGCAGTGTCTGAGCGTGAGGTTAGCAGGAGTTCTGACCCCCCTTAAAATAGAAAAATTTCTATTTAAGCTCTTTATAATTTATTAAATTTTAAATTAATAATAGTAAAATTATACTTTGACCTTCTAAAAAATAATTAAATTTTGATTAAATCCTTTAAAAATGATAAAGAAATAGACTATTAAAATGATAAAATTATATTTTTACTATCATAAAAATATATAATTTATTTTCGAACCAAAATCTTGTTTGATTCACCACTATAGACTTGGGTATTACTATTCATTTGATAAAATATACTTTTAATTAATTAATTTATTGAAAGCTCAACTCATTTCCCATGCGCAATGCAGCCCGTAGACCAGTTTAGGTGCATATTTGAATATTATTAATGAAGAACTTAGCTGAAATATTATATATATATATATATATATATATATATATATAATAGGTACTGTTATTTAGCTACAAAAATAGACTATGAAATTACTAACATATATTTATGTTTTACAATATATAATAGATATATAGTCTTATAAACACAGCCTAATAATTCAAAGTCAGTTAATTGAAAAATCAATTAAATTGACTGTATCAAAGTTAATTTGATTTGATAGGTTTTTTTTTTTGACTAAAATTAATAAAAATGATTTTTTTTCATTTTAAAGTTGATTTAAAGAAAATATTGATTGAACCGATTAACTAAATTGATTATTCTCCCCTATATATATATAACATGTAAATAACATATGTCTTATTCACATTAAGTAAATGATCTCGATAGGTTAAATTTTATGTATCTCGACTTATAAAATAATCTCCTTAATTAAATATGTTGACTTACAAAGTTATAAATACGAAAAAATTATCAATTATAATATCTTTTTCAAAAGTATTTTAATATTTTTCCCAAAACATAAAAATGTAAAATTTTTCGATCACGAGGAAAAAAAGAAAGTATATAATTCTTTATCGTATTTGGAAAAAGAATTTCCAAACAAGTAATTAAATTTGTTTCAATGTCCCCACACACACAGCAACAAGATAAAAAAGGATGTACGTTGGGTTTTGTCGGGATAAAGGTACAAGTGTCCGATCCAGATTTTGCCATGTTGCCTAATTCTTTCTTTTTATTGGATTGGCATCAACATTATAATGAGTGCATGGTTGCATGCGAAAGAAAAAAGAAAATTTGATCCAATCATTAATTTTAGGGTGATTAACCTTTGATTTAACTAAAATTTTTAACTTGACAAATTCAGTATTAGTTCGATTAATATAAGTATTGTTGTCAATACAAGAGGACGTGAATTTAAGTGCATCGAAGCATATTATTCTCTTATTTATATGTTAGAAGTGGCTATTGATAGTTATAGTCATTATGTCGAAAAGAGCACAAATATTATCAGAACTTATAATGAAATTGTTAAAAAAAATAAACTTTCAGACTAACTTTATTTTGACTCTAAAATGATAAAATTTTAATTTAATTTTAAAAAAATTTATAAATATACAAACTATTAAAATAGTGAAATTACATTTTAACTATCATAAAAATAAATAACTACAATCCAACCCTAGAAAACTCTCTAATTTCGCCAAAGCGTGTGAACTAAAACACAATTATTTTCATCTAAATTTGGCTTAATGATGAACCATCCTTTTAATTTTTATAATTAAATAGTTATTCAATTTTTTATTTAGTGGTAAATTAATTTCATCATGTATAAATATTATATATAGAGTTATTATGATTTAAGTTCTGAAATATATTGAAGTTGCTTCCATCCATTAAGGGCATGACTTGCCTTTGTTTCCTTCTTGAGGTGGGCCCCTCAACAAATTTGGCAAGACAATTGGGCCCACTTTTAAAAGCCCATTGGCTACATTTTCCTTTTCTTTTGATCAAGCCATTGGCTACTAGTTAATATATACCCCACAAGATGATCATAGGGTGTGGGTAAAAACAAAAAAAAGACAACAAAATATCAAATATGTCCAAATTTATATAAATATAAAATATTTTAAATATGATGATATGTAAAAACAAAAATAATAATAATAATAATAATAATAATAATAATAATAATATGAGAATGTTTTATTATATTTTAAGATTTTAAATCTAACTTTTAGAATATTATATGGTTCTTTTTAATCATTTATGTTTAAGTTATATATCGGTTACTTTATATATTTTTTGGAGCTAGAAACATGATACATGCCATATTGCTTTTAAGACACTTTGAATGAAAGGTAATAATAGGTAAAAACATGTTGCTAGTCATTGTATTTACGTAGAATTTAAGATTTAATTAAATTCAATCCTTTTACTTTTTTAATTTAAAAAATTTAATTTAATTATTATTTTCGTCAATAATTTCTATCAAAAATTATTTATTTCCTGTTATTATATACGCGACGTGATGATAGCCTAATTAAAATTTCGAAATTGATAATTTTTTTTTTACAAAAGAATACTTCCTATTTCAACCACTTTTAACAGCCAGTAAAAAAGAACATAAGAGAGTAAACAATACGTGTAGGATTTAGAGAACAAATGGGTATCTTCAAAGTGGGAAAAGTTAGTGCAATCCAAGTGGAGTTTGGTGTCTTGTGATAGCTCCTCATCTACAATTTTTGACACTTTGCACGGTGATTGATCTTCACTTGTACACTTTAGATGCTCCACCTCATGCATTGGCCAAATAAGCACTGTGGACTTTTTTTTTTCTTTTTCTTTTTTGGTTTTTTTTTTAACCACACAAATATGATTCGCTTAATTCTTGGACTAGTACACACATAATTTATATAAGTGAGATTTGAATATAAAATCTTATTTATGGTTGAGCGAAGATTTTGTATGTAATATTTTAATGACTTTTTCTTTTTATTACGAATATAAAAAATTTATTTAAATCTCTATTTTAAAGATAATGTAGTTACTTTTATATCTTCTTTTAGGGTTAAAAATCATTTTTTAAAAATTTAAGGAATAAATTACTCATATTTAATATGTACTGTCAATAATATACGGAAGCAATGATTAAAATCTCTTGTTGACACTCAAAAATCATATTCAAAATTTGTCATTGCCATTTCTTCTCCCATTTGTAAGATGTGCTTAGAAAAATTAATGTTTAACAACTTTATTAAAGTGCATGCATTTTGTCAAAAAGGACTAAGAAAAAGTTTTTATTAATGTATTATTACTGAAATTTGTAGACTTGTCATTGGCCAGTGACTGTGCCCCGATGTACGTGCATCGAGCTTTGTAAATTTATAAATTAATGTGAGAATTAAGATGTGGTATTTACAAGCATACATGTCAAATTGTAATATAATTTAAAGTGTTTACAACGAAACACAAGAAAATATTCTAAAAATCGTACTCAAGGAAAATTTGTCTAAACTAAATTGCAACTCACACACTAATAAGTCTAAATAATAATAACATACTAATTATATTACGACAGACAATTAATAAAGAGATGATATAAAAGAACATAAAAATAAAAACTAAGACTAAACAATTGAATTTCAATCAAGTTATGTGGATAGAAGATTAACTCGCTTCTATGTTCGTGATTAACTTTAGATTTAGGTTTTAACAAATTAGCTAACAGTTAACCTAATTAATACCTTTCGGTCTATAACTAAATTAATTGATCAGGTTAACTTACTTATCTTTCAACCTGATAGCTTAAATCATGATAGATTAAGTGATGCTCAGTAGACCATCTTTCGGCCTTATTTATCTAAGTTACTTCCTAGGGTCGTTAGTCCTAGGGTTTAATTTCGCTTAACCTATACCAACTTATCTGGAGTAAACCCTAATCTCTTAGCCAATCACTTCCACTTCCACTTCCACTCATCAATCTTCCTAGGGTTCTTAATTCATGGCCATTGTAGATGCAAATTTCCTTAATTGGATTTTAAACATTCAATTGAAAGTAAAAAGAAGAAAAGGGAAAAGAAAAATCTAGATCCATTGATAATTTGTTGAAGTGTGATCCGGAAAACCCGTGAAAAAGATGTTGATTGTAAGACGATTGCAGTAAAAACGAAGTAAACAAATAAATTGATGAATAAAAGAAAACTGAAACTTGAATTGAAACAAATAAATGTTGAATAGAAAAATCTAAATAATAAACCGTAAATTTAAGAACAAGGAAATTAATAATTGAAAGAAGCCACCAATTAAGTCTCAAGCACTAATATTTATAGTCTCCCTGTTAAATGACTAAATTAGGTCCATTAAGGGCTACTAAGCATGTTAGTTTGTAGTGCGTGAACGAAAAACACCCTTGGTTATTGATTAGACCTCGTTGAACCGATGTTGCGACATCCTATAGTTGGTGTTGCGACATGAAATATCGAATACTCTTCCTTTTTTTGGTTCGAAGTCAGTTGTTGTCGTGACATTAAAAGCTAGATATTCCCTCTCTAAGGTTGAAGTTGAATGTTGCGATATCATAGGGTTGTTGTCGCGACATCGATGGCAGAATGCTCCCTTTAAGGTTCGAAGTTGGTTGTCGCGACATCCTCCTTAAATTTCTGGGGCAATCCACTAACTCCTTCGCCTAAAACCTTGTATTGAACACTCAACCAACACATTAGTCGTTCCTTAGGCCCATATTGGTCTAACAGGTTATAAGGCACACGGAAATCCTTGTTTTTATTGAATTCAAAGATAAACTTATTAAATCTATAAACTAACTAAAAAGATATCAAATTACTTGAATACAAACTTATCAAGTGTTGAGAAGAGTTTAATTTGCCACAACAAATTGTGGCAGGTCAGTCGGTTAGATAAAACAAATTTAATTATTTGATAGATTAATGCTAAAGTTAACACAAAAAGAGATTAAGATAGAAAGATTGGTTGGTTTTTATTGGTGGTTAGCCATTTTTTGTAAAATCAGTTGGTGGAATAGTTGTAAATTGAACTATTTTAGAGGATGATATCCCATCACCAATTGAGGCACTAAAAAGTTAATTGAGATGATTGAGATATACATTTCGTTAACTGATTTACTCTAACTATTTTGTAATACAATTTTTCTCCTGCTTTAACTTTAACTCTTTTCAAAATTTATATTCTTATATTAGTTCCCACAAAACAAAATATCTAACTCCACTATTGGTAATAGATAGTTGCTTGATTATCACAATACAAAGGGCATTTCTAAAGTAAACAACTGGTATATTTTGAATTCACTTTATTCCAAGTCAATGAACTTTTTTATTAACATTGGGGGTAGGCAGGAACTTTGGCCCTCCTTAAAATGGAAAATTGATGTTTCGGACTCTAAAAAATAAATGATAAAATTATAAATTGGTATTGTAAAACTATTAGAATTTTGATTGTCCTTTTAAAAACCACAAAGATATAAACAAATACAATTACATTTTAAATCTCATAAAAATTCCAACTTCGACTCGGTTTATTAATTTATTAGTATAATAAATTTGAGTTGGTATTTTAAAATATTTTTATTCTGACCATATATATATAAACACATATTAATCACAATTAATGTTTATGAAGTTGATTAAAGTGCATCCACTTTACCGAAAGGATCCAAGAAAAAGTTTCTATAAATGTTGTATTATTATTGAAATTTGTAGGCTTGCCATTGGTGGGTTAGATAAAACAAAATTTAATTATTTGATAGATTATTAAAGGTAACACAAAAGAAATTGAGATGGAAAGATTGGTCGGGTTTTGGTCATTGGCCGTTTTTTCAGGTAAAATCGGTTGGTGGAATAGTTGTAAATTGAATTGCTTTTTAGAGGATCATTTTCTATCACCAATAGAGACACTAAATTGCTATGCTATTTCAGATAATATAATTATTATATTTTATCTAAAATCAAATTATCTAATCACATTTAAAAAAACCTTTTTAATTGCTAAAGTAAAATCTTCTTAAAAAATCAATTTAACCCTTTGAATATGGTTTTCTGTCCAAGCTCTCGACGAATCGTTAAATGCTAATGTGGCATCTGACATGAAAATTTTAATGATATGGAGGGTTTGATTGATTTTTCTAATTATTTAAGCCTAAAAACTATAAAAATATTATAAAAATAAATAAAACAAAAGAATTAAATTGAAAAACAAATAACTAAACATATGGTTAAATTTTAATATTTTGTTTTATTTAGTTTTTTATATAATGTTACATTATTCATGTGGACTTGATGATTTGGAAAAGAAAAATTTTAAGTGTTCAATCTCCATTGGTTGGCTTAGCAATTCATTAATGTTGTTAACACTAGGTGCCGTAATAAAACACATCTTGGTAGTTCTTGTACCACATTGGATATTATTAAAGTGCATGTACCACATTAGACATACTATGAAAGTACTTGTACCATAACGAAACACATATTGATAGTTCAGATACCACACTAAACATTTTCAAAGTATAAATATCATATTGATCATTTTATGAAAATACATATACCAAATGTGAAATTATCCCTTCTAAAGATGTAATTATGGAAGTTGGAAATTCAAATGATTAATGTGTATAATTTTGTTTTTATACGATAACTTGGTTGTGTGTGATTAAACGAAACAATTTTTTTTACGTGTATTGAAATTAAATGTTTAATTTAAATAATGTATAAAATATTTTGAGATAAATATTAAATTTACATATGAATTTTGTTTTAATATGCAATTTGATATATAAACTTTAATTTGGTGTAATTTATATATGTTAAACTTTAATTTTAATTCAATTTTCTACATTTTAAGAAATAAATACATATATTTATTTTCATGTTTAATTAATATAATAATTTGTGTATGTAAATTTATCAACGTAAAATTATGCTAATTTTATAATATTGTTCGTGATTTCTGAAAATAAATCACACAAAATCAAAATTCACATATAACATTTCCCATTGAATTAAAGTTTATATATAATTTTTGTATTTATACCAAATAATTTATTTAAATTTAATTATAAAAAGTTCATCAAAAAATAATTATAAAATATAAATATAAATGTAAATTATATGTTTTTTTTTAATTTTTAAACAACAAAATAAGTTTTTTGAGTTAAGATGGAATTAAACTCAAACCTAAATGTAGAAATTTTATAAAAGTAAAACTTCAACCTAATCCGACCTAAACAACTCCTACAAGATGGGGTGGGAGAATAACATGTGGAAATCAACATTTTTTAATTATTTCTTTTAATTTAAAACTAGTTAATTAGTTTGGCAAATCGATTGCCCTCTATTTTTTCTTTCCTCTATTTTTTTTTAATTTCAAATGTTCACATTGCATTAAATTAATAAGAAAATAAGATTTCCATAGAAAAAAAAAAAGAACAAGAAGAAGAAGACTTGAAGAAAAGCCAATGTTTGAATATTGTAAAAAAAAAAAAAGTATCTTTATTAGGTAAAAATTGAATCATGTTCCCATACGTAACATGAGTTCAATTTTTTATACACTAATAAAAAAAATTACCTAACAAATTCTTTTTTTTTTTAAATTTAATAAACTGACTTAAAACAAGATTGGTGTATCTTCAATCAAATCAAACATTAGCCTAATTAATTTTATATTATAAATGAATATTAATCTTCTTATTAGTTTAAGGTCATCCATGACATATTAGGGTAAGAGACTAATCAAACACTCAACATTACTATTAGATTATCGCACATTGTGGATACAAATTTTATTTAATTTTTTTAAAATAATAATTAAATATTATTTTAGTTGAAATGATAAAAATATATTTAAAACTTATAATATTTTGAATTTGAATCTCATCGTAAATAAATATTTTTTTAGATTTTACATGAAAATAATAACTTTATGTCCGAATTGGGATCGGATTGAAATGTGACACTGATCAAATTCTTAAATGTGGTACATATATTTTTATAAAAGAAATCAGAGTTTGAGAAAAAAAATTTGATATGTTATATTTGTATTTCAAATTTATTAAATTTTATTTGTTCTAGTTATGATATTTTGTTAATTTATTAAAGAAATTAATTATTTAATTGTCTTTTTTTATCACCAGCGGGCTAACATAAAAATGAAAACACCTAAATATTAAAGATAGTTGAGTGATCAAAAAAGACAAAATTGAATTGTTGAGTTACTATTTTGTAACTTTTTATAGTTGGATGATAAAAAAATTTACTAATAATTAGGTAATTAATAGTGTAATTTACCCATTATTATTTAGTAAAGAAGGATGAAATTGGATGAGAAGGGAAGTGGGTGGATCAATTGAATTGACCTAAAATTCAGGGATGAATGCAGCAAACAGTGAGCAAAGCCACGTGTTGGCAGAAATAAGTTCCTTTAGAGGAAGGAACATTAATTATTATAAATAATATGGGATTTGACGTGCCCAATCCTACCAATTAGCATCCCATCTGCTTCCCCTCCATTTTAAAATCCATAATATACAAATAATGCATGTTTATTTACCATAATAATAATGCATGTGTTATTTAAGTTAATTAAATTATTAGTAAGTTTACGTTTTGGTCATTTAATTTTAAAAAATTATAAAATGGTTACTGAACAATTTGAAAATTTTCATTTAAGTCACTGATCTATTCGAAAGTTTTTATTAAGTCATTAGATTATTAGGGTTTTTTTAAAAGTTCAGTTAGCGAACTCCATGTGACAATTAGACAATTGGTAGGGTGGCTCAATACCCATTGATGAGTAAAAGAACATAATTTAGATCTAAGGCGATCTGACGGTTAGTGGTGGAGATTAGATAAGTAAGTGATTTGGATTTTGATTGTAGACTCTAAAGTTAAAGTTGTTTCATGAAAAAAAAAAAACTAAATTGCAGAAGAGAAGGAGAATGAGAGCTTTTTGATGGTGCAGGTAGTGCAAATAGAGAAAGCTATACAACAAGGATTTTAATGTCCCAGTGACTTAAATGATAACTTTTGAATAGTTCAGTGACTATTTTATAATTTTTTAAAGTTGAGTGATCAAAACCTAAACTTACTAATAGTTTAGTAATCTTGGGTGTAGTTTGCCCATACAAATAATATACAAATAATATTCGTAAGTATCCAAGTTCAAGACTCACCATGCACAATTATATATATACACGAATCTTCGAGTCCTATCATATGAGGTTGCCATGTGTGGGCTTTAGTCTAGTTTATTGGCTTTAACCTAGATTGTAACCGTTTTTAGTCTATTTGAAATGTAATGGTTAAATGTCTAGGGTTAGTAGTCCAGTAACCAGCAGTACCTAGACATGCATGAGATAATAATAGTTATGGAGCTTCAAATGTCTTTCTAACAAAAGAGATATGAAGGGAAAAAGAAGTTTATCCAGGAGCATATGGAAGGCAAAAACAGGCAGATGAAAGAAATGAAAGAAACAAAATGCTCATTGAAGAGCTCAGAGTAAATAAGATGAATCAGGAACAAAATCTCAAGTGTAGAAGGAAATAATCCATCCATTTCGGACATCACGTCACCATCACTGCTGAGGGTGTCAAATCAGACATCCATGTTAGCGATCTCAAGACACGTTAATAAAGCTTGTCCTCACTATAAAAGGATCATGAAAACATCTCACGTTGGACATTCACTCTCCCTGTTCTCAAAACTTTCTCCACGAAATCACAATCTTTCCCAACCTTCATACTTCTCCCATTCATTCTACCTTTGTCTCCTTTCCTTGTTCACATCATTGGTTACCAAATATGATAGTAGTTATACGAATGTATTAAATGTAATTATAATTTCTTCGTTTATGAATTATAATGATTAAATCTAGTTATAATTACATGAATCTATTAAAATTATAATTGTTTGTTAAAAATAACTATGTAAAATTCATTTTTATTCTATATTTTCAAAGAAACTCTTTTTTGTCTCTCTTAACTCACATTAAATAATGTATCCTAACAATATTTATTATGTTAATACATTTTTTAATCTTTTTAATAAGACTTAATCTTTTTAGACATCATCGTGATTTATATTTTAGTTTTGTCTGTAAACATTAAAATATTATAATTGAGTTTTTAAAATACCACTATCATATTTATTTGATTTTCTATTTGATTAAGTTAAATTAAACGTTAAATGTCAACTTAAATTTAAATTGGAGAATTATTAAATATGTAGAATAAAATTTAAACACATATATATCTAGCGTAAATAAAGCTTGGACTTGACATGTTAAAAAAATTGATAGTGTCATTAAAATTTATGACAATTATTTCTGTTTTTTAACATGACATATCCATATAGAAGCAAATGGACATAATAATAAAAAAAAGAGAATAAAAATATTTAAAAAAGAAGACTCAAACCTACCAAATTTAATTAGGAGCTAGTCGGAGAGTTTCGGATAATTAAAAAAAGAAACATATTAGAGTCAAGCGGCCATTCGAAGACAGTGGATGAAGATCAGAGAGCTTCTCTGTTAGGGCTTCAAGTTTGAATCAGTGGAGTTTCAAGTCGTTTTAAGGAAAATCAAATTATAAAGTCGAAAGAGGAGGGAAAAAACTCTTTTAGTGCTTTTTTTGGGGGGGGGGAGAGGAGATCAAATGGTTGCGAGATTACTAAAATACAAATCTGAAGGAGGTCTCAAAAATCTTAAAACTTTTAAATAGTTTAGTGACCAATTTGTAACATTTTTTAAATTGAATGACCAAAGTGTAAACTTGCTTAACATCCATTGCAAAGTTAACAGGTTAGCGATGAACTTGTAATATTCGTATAATTTAGTGATTAAATTATAATTTTTAAAATTAATGACCAAAATATAAATTACTAATAATTGAGGGACTTTGAGGTAGTTTGCCGAACTTTATATTGGATTTTGAATATAAAGAAAGAGAGCTGTCGTGTCAAAGGATAAAGCAACATTGTCCCCACACCTACTATTAATCACTTTAAATTGTCACTCACCTTTCCCCTTTTTCGCTACAAAATTGCAACACGTGGGCTTCTCTTGCATGCATTATGGGACCTCTTTTTCCCTATATATACCCTCTTTTCTCTCTCATACCCCCTCACGAA
Source organism: Gossypium australe (assembly GCA_005393395.2). Taxonomy (NCBI): domain Eukaryota; kingdom Viridiplantae; phylum Streptophyta; class Magnoliopsida; order Malvales; family Malvaceae; genus Gossypium; species Gossypium australe. Next base: position 2,071,924 of record CM016621.1, on the reverse strand, counting down.
CTCCTCCAAAAACACCAAGCCCTCTTTTCTCTCTATTCACCCCCAACATCAACACTCTCTCTCACATGCAAATCTTTACTCACCCAAAGCCAATCAAGATTCTCCTTTTGATCCAAAACAAACAATAGCAAAAAACAGACCCTTTTTTAATTATTAATTGGCTTAAATTTAAGCATCCATGGCTGCATATGCATCATCACCACCACCAGCAGCAGCTGCTATTGGGATTTGTTTTAAGCCTAAATTCCCAGTTTCAAAAAGGCACAACATTTCATGTGCTCTTCAAGCTCCATCATTTCTTCATTTGCCTAAACAATCATCATCATCATCACCACCTACTGAGAAACCCCAACACTGGAATCCTTTTCAAAGAGTTGCTGCTATGGCTTTGGATGTAGTGGAGAATGCTTTGGTTTCTCACGAAAGTCAACACCCTCTTCCAAAAACAGCTGACCCCAGAGTTCAAATCGCCGGTAATTTCGCTCCGGTACCGGAACAACCTGTCAAACATCGGTTACCTGTGATTGGAACAATTCCAGACTGCATTCAAGGTGTGTACGTTCGAAACGGAGCTAACCCACTTCACGAACCAGTCGCCGGTCACCATTTCTTCGACGGTGACGGTATGGTTCATGCGGTTCAGTTAAAAAATGGGTCAGCTAGTTATGCATGTAGGTTCACTGAAACTAATCGTTTAGTCCAAGAACGTGATTTAGGCCGTCCTGTTTTCCCTAAAGCCATCGGTGAGCTCCATGGTCATTCCGGCATAGCTAGACTGTTACTTTTCTACACTCGTGGACTGTTCGGTCTCGTTGATCCAAGTCACGGCACCGGCGTTGCCAACGCTGGACTTGTTTACTTCAACGGCCATTTACTCGCCATGTCTGAAGATGATTTGCCTTACCATGTTCATATAACTCCCGCCGGCGACTTAGAAACCATCGGCAGATACAATTTCGACGGTCAATTGAATTCAACAATGATTGCTCACCCCAAAGTTGATCCACAATCGGGTGAATTCTTTGCTCTTAGTTATGATGTTATTCAAAAGCCATACCTTAAGTACTTTCGTGTTTCACCGGATGGTAAAAAGTCACCAGACGTTGAAATTCCGGTGGAGGGTCCAACCATGATGCATGATTTTGCTATTACCGAGAATTTCGTGGTGATCCCAGACCAACAAGTAGTGTTCAAATTGCCTGAAATGATCCATGGTGGGTCGCCGGTGGTGTATGATAAGAACAAAATGTCGAAATTTGGGGTATTAGCTAAGAATGCCATTGATGGTTCAGAGATTAAATGGGTTGAAGCACCTGATTGCTTTTGTTTTCATCTTTGGAATGCTTGGGAAGAGCCTGAAACTGATGAAATTGTTGTAATCGGTTCATGCATGACACCACCAGACTCCATTTTTAACGAAAGTGATGAATCTCTCAAAAGTGTCCTCTCTGAAATTAGACTCGACTTAAAGACCGGAAAATCCACGCGCCGCCCTATCATATCGGAATCCGAACAAGTCAACTTGGAAGCAGGGATGGTGAACCGGAATTTACTAGGGAGAAAAACAAGGTTTGCTTATTTAGCATTGGCTGAACCATGGCCTAAAGTTTCAGGGTTTGCCAAAGTTGATCTACCAACCGGTGAGGTAAAAAAATACATGTATGGTGACCATAGGTATGGTGGTGAACCGTTGTTTTTCCCTTTAAACCTTTCGATAAATGAAGACGATGGTTACATTTTAGCTTTCGTTCACGACGAAAAGACATGGAAATCGGAGTTGCAGATCGTAAACGCCACGGATTTACAGCTGGAAGCTACGGTTAAGCTTCCATCTCGAGTCCCATATGGTTTCCATGGAACATTCATAAGTTCAAAGGACTTGGAAAACCAGGCTTAATTATATATCTTTCAGGAAGAGACTTACCAGTGGGATGCATGTATATACTGTCCCCGGAATCCCTTCCTCTGTTTCATATAAGGGTTTTAAGAGAGACCAGTTTGTAGCTTTTGGAATATGTAGGTACATACACTATTTGAAGCTCAGCTGGTTTTATGCATATTTTTTTTTTTCACTTCAGTGTGCATGAAACCGTACATAAAATTTAAAAGCAAAATATGTAGTGCTTGTATCGTCTGTAATTCTCTGTTTTTTCCTTTTCTTTTTTGGTTGTAAATACTTGAAATTTTACATTATATATAGAAATACCAGTCTCCCATATCTCAACTCTCTTGATCTTTCTTACATGTTGCTTTGTTTGTTACTATTTTCAATGATGTTTTCTTGATATAAGATTCGGGTTAAGGGGTCTCGGAAGTGTGGTAAAAGAGAGGACCCCAAACCCGAATCTTGTATCAACAACAATGAACATCATAAGTGTACAAATGAGAAAAACAGCGAAGGGGTTAAATGTTAAATCAATTTAGGATTGGACCCTTTTTTAGTCATTCAAATTTGATAGATTTTGTGACTCAAACTTTGCTGCAAATCATGGATGGCATTGGCAACCTACCATTGGCATGGTGCAATGTAGATGAGATACCTGATGGAACAATATGCAACATGTTGTAGACATTCCTAGCACTTGAAAGCAACGAAACCGGTTCGTTGCCGAGACAATAAGAGGTTCGGGGGCTCGAACTTCGGTCATAAATTGTGGTTTAACCATGAATTGATTAGCTTAGAGATATTATTAATAGTGTTGTAATGTGATAATGATCGAAAATGCAACCGTAATCTCAATCTTAATACCTAATCGTAGTTATCTTCCTTGCTATTTAACCCGAAGGACCTGTCCATATAGTAATTTCCTGCTTAAAATTGCGACAAATTTTTATGACCTCATAGGCAATATGAAATGTGAGCAGTGGAAAAATTCATAGGGGGAAATGGATGGTTGCCTGCAACAGCATATATGTTCATTGGGAAATTATATAACTGAAGTTCACAACTCAAAACACGAGACAAATATCGTACCCGCAAGTATATATTTCGTGATAAATGGTATAAAAATTATTATTTTGTAAATTATATTCTTTAACTTATAAAAATAATTGATAATATAATTTTTAAAAGATTTAAAAGTGTTATACTATACTTCGATAATGGCAATAAGAAAGATCGTAAAGCAATAAGAAAGGAAAATAAGAACACACATGTTTTACGTGAAAAACCCTTATCGGGAAATATCACGAACAGAAGAGGAGAAATTCACTAATATTGAAAAATTATAATACAAGAGGTTTTCGACTACACACATTTTAAGGGTTAAACAACCCTGTTAGAATCAATGTCTAATTGAAGAAGTATAGTCCTATACATATCTCATATTTTGCCTCTCTATTTTATTTCTTTGATAAGTGAATTGTACATCGAACTTTTCAGATCAGATCAAACGAGATTCGGGTCACATAACATTAACAAAAAGAATAATCAATCAATAGTAAATACGTAGAATTAAATTTTCATCAAATATATTAGCTAATTTTTCTATCTTCATCTAATTTATTCTAATAGATTTTTTTTGAACAAATTTATTCTAATAAATTTGATTACTAATTTGGGTATTAAAATTTTCTTATAAGTAATTAAAAAACTAACCTGATCTAATTATTTTGCTATATTCTCATGCCAATAAATTAGACCAAATTAATTAAAATCAAACTCCAATTTTGGTTACCTAAGTAATTAAGTATATTCCTGGCCTAATTATGAATAAATATTTGACTCATCTAAATTAGACATTGAATTTTTCATTCTAAACATAAAATGAAAAGTCGTTTTCTATTTCTTTAGATTTTGTCAGATTAATAGTTGATCATGTCATTATCAATTAAGTGTTACAATCATAAAACTATGATATAAAACTAAATAAACCGAATTTTATCATGTCAGATCATTAAGAACATAAACTATATGCGAAAGTGTACTTGAATCTATCGATATTGAAAAATCTTCAAGTCTCGTGGTTTTAGATCTTCTAAATTAATACACAAATATTTTGAAGAAAGTAAATCTCTCTTTTCAAGTGAAGATAGAAAGTGATGCATTATACATATGCCAATGGCATAAACTTATATTTAGTGTTAAACAATTTATGTACTAGAGCCAATATTGAATTAAGGCTTCTTTGGGGAAACAACGTATTGTGTCACACACATAGATTTCTATGCTTTACAATGAGTTTTGTAATCTAGCACATTATAGTAATGTATTTTGTTCCGATTATAATAAAAGCTTTAGAGAATATGTCTTAATTTTCATAGGGAGCGGCCCTGCTTATACACTCATATAAATAAGGTTATCAAGGATGTTCTTGTAACTCTGCATTTCACTCAAACCAGCTATGGACCTCGTTAAGAGTATAGTTATATTCTGTTGAGATATGGAAAGTAGCAGCAAATAGACTTAGTTGATCTGTTAGTTCCAGAGGGAGAGATTGATAAGCATGGGGCATGTTGAGATATGGAAAGCAGCAGCAAATAGACTTAGTTGATCTGTTAGTTAAGTATTAGTTATTCTGTTGTTCTGTTGTAAAGGTAGTTATACTACCTCATTAAATACTGCTGCTGGTTCTTTAATGAAGGCATGCAATTCTACTTTCCTTTACGTTGGTTATCTTAACATGGTATCAAGAGCTTAGGGTTTCTTGGTATAAAATTTTTTTTTCATGGCGACTGATGGTGTTCCTACCGTTAACACATCACCTCGATCTGTAAATGCTGGTGAAGCAGTGCATCCCCTGGGTTCGGGTAATCTTGTATCATCAAGTGTTCAGTATTTCACCAAGCATGATACTGTCAAGCTTACTGAAAATAATTTCTTATTGTGGAAACATCAGTTGTTGCTCATTCTTGAAGGTTATGGTCTTGAAGGGTTTGTGTTAGGTACAGTTCTTCCTCCCCCTTCGTTCATACCGGATGATAATGGCCATCTTCTGGAGAATCCGACGTTCTTGGTGCATAAGAAGCAAGATAAGTTTTTGGCTTCCTGGCTTCTATCCACAGTCACCGATGATGTTCTAGTTCACCTGACAGCCGCTAAAACAAGTCTTGATATCTGGACGACCATTGGCAGACGATTTGGTGCAAAGTCTAGCATTAAAATCTTGAGAATACGACACACTTTGTTCTCGATTAAGAAATCTAATCTTTCTATCAAAGATTATCTGGCCAAGGTTAAAAGCCTAAGTGATAGTCTAATTGCTGCTGGAAGTCTTGTTACTGAGCAAGAACAGGTCAGCATAATTTTAGGTGGCCTTCCCATTGAATTTGAGTCTATTCGTATTTTTGCTCCTGCTATTCCCATGAGTCTTAACTTAGTCACTGAGATGCTACTCGATTGTGAAGCTCGTCAAATGGCTATGTTAACTGATGTTCCGTTGCAAGCTAACTTGGTCTCTCAGCAAAGTGGTCATGGCAATATAAAGTCAGGTTTGGGATTTAGTCGTGATTCACACCAAAGCCATAGAGGTTCTAGTCGTGGCTGGTCTCGCGGTCGTAATCGAGGTTCTGGTCGTGGGTGGTCAAAATCGAAACCACAGTGTCAGTTGTGTGGTAAAATGGGCCATATGGTACAAACATGCTATCATCGGTTTGATGAGAGCTTCTCTGGTATTGGCTCGAATACTTCACTATCAATCAACTATCATCATCTAAATGCTATCATCATCTCATTGCTCATCATCTCAATGTTGTGGTCATTTTTAGTAGTCCTCTGTGACTCCTTCACATACTGGTCGAGTGCCACAATCTTCGCTGGTAACTCAGCATTGGTATCCAGATTCGGGTGCAACTAATCATGTCACTTCAACAATGGCTACTCTTACTGATGTCTCTCCATACACAGGTACAGGAAAGGTTTCCATGGGCAATGGTGAGTCTGTTTCCATTGATAATGTAGGCTCTTCTAAGATTTTGGCTGGTTCTCGGTTGTTACATCTCAAGAATGTGTTGCATGTACCTACAGTCTGTAAAAGTTTGATTTCTGTAGGACAATTTGCAAAGGATAATAATGTCTATTTTGAATTTCATCCTGTGATGTGTTTTGTGAAGGACATTCAGACAGGAAAGATTCTTTTGGTGGGCCACATGCATGATGGCTTATATCGTTTTGATTTCTCTCACGCTGAAGCATGTAGACCTCGTTCTGCTACTAGTTCGGATTTCCCACTGGTTCACAATGTTAAAGCATCATCCGTTCTTGATCTTTGGCATAATAAACTTGGACACCCTTGTACACCTGTTCTTGCTCGTATACTACGTTCTTGTAATATTCCTTTCAAGAATAGTGATTTGCCTCTTAAATGTACGTCTTGTAAGATAGGCAAATCTCATAAGTTGCCTTTTACTTCTTCAAAAACAATGTATTCCACTCCTTTTGAGTTAGTAACAGTAGATGTTTGGGGTCCAGCTCATGTATTGTCTAGTGGATATTCACATTATGTTTCGTTTGTTGATCAGTATAGTAGGTTTACATGGTTGTACTTTCTTAAGGCTAAGTCAGAGGTTTTTCGCTATTTTTCTCATTTCTACAAAATGGTTCAAGTTCAATTTGGTCAGCAAATAAAAATGTTACAGACTGATTGATACGGGCCAGCTCGGGATGAGTCGAAACGTATGCGGGTTGCCCAATCGTCTACGAGGAGGAATCAAGCCTTTGGAAAATAATTGGAAAATATGGATGCGTTTGCGGAAGTTTTAAGTGAATAAAAATAAGAAATGGTTCGGTTTGATGAAAAGAAATGAAAAATGGATAAATAGAATAAAAAAAAATAGATAAAGGATAATTTTGATGGGGGTGGATAAACGAACTTAAACAAGAAGCGATTCGACACTAAAGAGTGTCACCCCGGATTCTATAATGTTTAAGGTGGAAAGATGAAAATAGGTTGGTGAACGCCACACCAAAGGGAATTTGGTGATAAGTTCAAACAATTCGAAGACGCCACAAGCAAGCTTGATAAGTCTAACGAAACTTGTATGAAAATGAAGAGGAGATGAACTTACTCAAATGAACAAAAGTTCATAAAATTTTATTAAAGTCTGAATTGTGTCAAATGAGAATTACATAGCCTTTTTATAGGCTGAACAAAGGCTAGCCAAATAGTCTTCTAATCTTGCCTCTTAACCCTTAAGTTTTTGAAAGGGCACCAGCAACCTTTAACCCTTAACCCTTGAGTTTTTCAAGAGGCACCTAACAACCTTTTAACCCTTAAGTTTTTGAAAAGGCACCAGTAACCTTGTCCCTTAACCTTTAGGTTTTTGAAAAGGCACCTAGCAATAAAATAATTAAAATGAGCTAAGAATGAGCTAATAACGAGCTCATGTGATTGTTGGTAGCTAGTATAGTTGGCTTTAAATAAATTGTAAATATTCGGTGTGTTCTTGAAGTCCTTTCTTTCTTCGTTCCAGATTTGTGCCACTAAAACTGAAGTGGCATCCTTAAGTCGTTTAGCACGACTACGCGTAATTGGTCCATTGGGCAGCTCGAGGGTGTCTCGGTTTAGTTCCGTTATAGGTGCGTTCGTATCATTCCCTCTCTCTTTAAGTTGATTCGTCCTCGAATCATCACCTACATAAAAAAGAGACAGATCAGAGACATTAAAACTCATGCTCACGTTATAGTCACCTGGTAAGTCCAATTTGTACCAGTTGTCATTTATTCGTTCAAGGACTTGAAATTGACCGTCCCCCCTTGGGAGAAGTTTGGATTGCCTTTGCGCGGGAAACCTTTCTTTTCGCATATGAACCCAAACCCAGTCTCCTGGTTCAAAGAGAATGTGTCTACGACCTTTGTTGGCTCGTTGGACGTATTGCTCGGTTCTTGCTTCGATATTCTCGCGCACCTTTCTATGTAGTTCCTTTACATAGTCCGCCTTTTTTTTGGCATCAGAATGGATAAATTTGTCAGAAGGCATTGGTAATAAATCCAGAGGAGTGAAAGGGTTAAACCCGTAAACAATCTCGAAGGGAGAAAATTTAGTTGCGAAATGAACAGCTCGGTTATAAGCGAATTCAATGTGGGGCAGACAATCTTCCCACGTCTTGAGATTTTTTTGCACCAATGCTCGCAACAAGGTCGATAGGACTCGGTTCACCACCTCGGTTTGTCCATCCGTTTGAGGATGACAAGTGGTTGAAAATAGCAATTTCGTCCCTAGCTTTTCCCACAGAGTTCGCCAAAAATGGCTTAAGAATTTTACGTCCCAATCGGATACGATCGTTCTCGGAACTCCATGCAATCGAACGATTTCCTTAAAAAATAAGTTTGCAATATACACAGCATCGTCAGTTTTAGAGCAAGGAATAAAATGAGACATTTTAGAAAAATGATCAACTACAACAAAAATCGAGTCCTTCCCCATTTTAGATCTCGGTAAGCCAATGATAAAATCCATGGAGATGTCGGTCCAAGGAGTGTCCGGAATAGGAAGGGGCGTGTATAAACCATGAGGCTGAACCTGTGATTTAGCTTGTTTACAGGTTATGCAACGATTGCAGATCCATTCAATGTCCTTTCGCATTCCTGGCCAGAAAAAATGTTCTTGAAGAGTGGACAATGTTTTGTCTCTTCCAAAGTGACCCATAAGGCCACCACTATGTGCCTCTAACACAAGCATGTCTCGCATAGAGCCTTGCGGTATGCATAATTTATTTTCCTTGAAAAGGAATCCTTCATGCCTGTAAAACTTATCAAAAGCACCACTTTCGCAAGCATTATAGACATTTCCAAAATCAGCATCATTAGAATACAATTCCTTGATGTGATGAAAACCAAGCAGTTTAGAGTCAAGGGTAGTCAATAAAGTGTACCTTCGTGACAATGCATCAGCTACTACATTTTCTTTACCCTTTTTGTATTTAATTATGTACGGGAATGACTCTAAGTATTTGATCCACTTCGCGTGTCTTTTGTTGAGCTTATGTTGACCTTTAATGTATTTGAGTGCTTCATGATCAGAATGAATAACAAACTCTTTTGGTCTTAAGTAATGTTGCTAGGTTTCGAGCGATCTAATCAGGCCGTACATCTCTTTATCATACACTGGATAGCTAAGGGCAGCTCCGTTTAATTTCTCGCTAAAATATGCCACCGGTCTTCCATTTTGTGTTAGAACGGCTCCAATCCCTATACCTGAAGCATCACATTCAATTTCAAAAGTTCTAGTAAAATCAGGAAGGGCTAATAATTGGGCTTTTACAAAACATTCTTTAATCGTATTAAATGACCGTTCTTGTTCATCAGACCAATGGAAGGTTGAAGTCTTCTTGATTACATTCGTTAAAAGAGCGGCTATCGTGCTGAAATTAGGAATGAATCGTCGATAGAAACTAGCCAATCCATGAAAACTCCAGACTTGGCTGATCTTCGTAGGACGTGGACATTCTTGGATGGCACGGATTTTCTCTTGATCTACTTCCAGGCCATTTGCACTCACAACATAACCTAGAAAAACAACTTTGTCAGTGCAAAAAGAACACTTCTTAAGATTAGCATACAATACCTCTTTTTGTAACGTTTCCAAGATCGCACGCAAGTGTTGCACATGTTCCTCCAAGGATTTACTGTACACTAAAATATCATCAAAATAAACAACACATGATTTTCCAATAAAAGCTCGTAAGACATGATTCATAAGACGCATGAAAGTACTTGGAGCGTTGGTAAGTCCGAATGACATTACCCACCATTCGTACAAACCTAACTTTGTCTTGAAGGCCGTCTTCCATTCATTTCCTCTCGCATTCTAATTTGGTGATAGTTACTTTTGAGATCAATCTTTGTGAAGATTCGTGCTCCGCTTAACTCGTCGAGCATGTCGTCGAGTCAGGGTATCGGGTGTCGATATTTGATGGTAATCTTGTTGATGGCACGACACTCGACACACATACGCTACGAACCATCTTTCTTTGGCACTAGTAATACCGGTACCGCGCAGGGACTAAGACTTTCTCGGATATATCCCTTGTCTAGTAATTCGGTGATTTGCTTTTGGAGCTCCTTTGTTTCCTCGAGATTGCTCCGATACGCATGTCGATTGGGTAGAACAGCTCTCGGAACCAAGTCAATTTGGTGTTCTATGCCTCGAATGGGCGGTAAACCACTTGGTATCTCCTCCGGAAAGATGTCCTCAAATTCCTGAATCAGAGACAACATAGAAGAAGGAAGATTTTCGGGTAAGTCGTTAGTGTTCAAGAATGATTCCTTGCACAGTAGGACATACATCGGTTGTCTAAGACATAATGCTCTTCGTATATCACTTGCTCTCGCAAAAACACTCATCTTACCACTCTCTTTTTCTTTTAACTCTTGTTTTTCTTCTCTCTCATCAGTGTTTTTAATTTTCACTCTCTCATTTTTTTTGACTTTTTCTTTTGTCTCCTTTCCTTTTTCTTTTGCTTGGTCAATAGAGAGCTTGAGTTTCTGTTGATCATCAAACACTTGCTTCGGAGTAAGGGGTGCAAGTGTTACATTCCTTCCATGATGCTTGAAGGAATATCGATTGGTGTAGCCATCGTGCATCACTCGGCGGTCGTATTGCCATGGACGTCCCAAGAGTAAGTGGCTCGCGTGCATCGGTACTATGTCACACAACACTTCATTGGAGTATTTCCCGATGCTAAAGGATACTAACACTTGCTTTCTAACTTTAAGCTCTCCGCCATCATTAAGCCATTGGAGCTTATACGGAGCCGGATGGTTGGTGGTTGTCAAGCCTAACTTTTCCACCATAAGAGTCCTTGCTACGTTCGCACAACTCCCTCCGTCAATGATAAAGCTACAAACCTTACCTTGCACTTGGCATCTTGAATGAAAAATATTTTCTCGTTGCTCCTCTTTTCCTACACCTTGAAGGTTGAGGCTTCGCTTCACGACGAGTAATTCGCCGTCCACAGGTTGTTCTAAGTCCTCATCAACCTCGGAATTGGATTCAGATTCATATTCTTCTTCATCTTCCGTTTCTATCTCACCGTTAATTCGCATCACCATAGTTTATCTATTCGGGCATTGACTTGCGATGTGTCCTCTACCAAGGCATTTGAAGCATTTTATGTCCCTTGATCTTGCATTAGAACTTTCTGGAGCCTTGCCTTTGTCTGTTTCGGCAAAGGTTTGTTGGTCTTAGGGGTGAAAGTAGAGTCCTTCGACTTGTTCGCGGGGAGTCCCTTGCTCAAGCTTTGGCCCCATTTAGAAGGTTTAGCGTTGGAGTAACTTCGGAATGCTCCTTTCTGCCTCAATTGCTTTTCTACCTTAATGGCCATGTGGACCATATCTTCCATTTCAACATAGTGTTGTAATTCTACAACATTTGCTATCTCACGATTAAGCCCGGCTAAAAATCGAGCCATGGTAGCTTTTCGTTCTTCTTGTATATCGGCTCGGATCATTGCTACCTCCATCTATTTGTAATAATCTTCGACGCTCTTCGATCCTTGAGTAAGGTGTTGGAGTTTTTGATGTAACTCCCGATGGTAGTAAGAGGGAATGAATCGTCGTCTCATGGCTGCTTTCATCTCGGTCCAAGTGGAAATTGGACGTTCTCCGTTTCGCCTCCGGTTTGTAGTTAACTGATCCCACCATATCATAGCATAGTCAGAAAACTCTATGGCGGCTAATTTAACCTTTTTATTTTCGGAGTAGTTGTGACAATCGAACACAAGTTCGATCTTCTTTTCCCATTCCAAATAGGCTTCAGGATCTGACTTGCCTTGAAAAGGAGGAATGGTCAACTTGATGTTCTTGAGATCATCGTCTTCCCGCCTCCGATCTCTTTGATCACGTGCTCGTGGACCTCTTCTTTGTTCATTCTATCTGGAAGTTTGATTGTTGTCAACTTCACTTGGTTCGTATAAGTCGTTGTCATGTAGCCAAGGTCGTTCTTGTTCCCTTATCGGAATTGGAGGAGTGTTTGCTCGTTGTCCCTGTTCATCTCTTTGGTCTAAATGTTCGGTGATAGAATAGAGCAAGCGTGTTACTTCTCATAATGCAACTTGCATTTCTAAATTAGAACCTCTACCTCTGGGAACATTCCTTTGTGGTTGCAATCCTCTCCCACCACCAGCAGCATCTGACGCTTCGTCGCTCACTACTCGTCATTCGGGACTCCTAGACATATTGAACAAGATTAAAGAAACCTCACCACAAACCTCACTTAATCACTCACAAAGAAAATAAATATTGAACACTCACGATCGTTTTTTTTTACTCAATTTTCGGCTTTTTCTTTTAATGAAATCTCTCTTGCCTTTTTACCGCTCAATCTCGTCTCACAAATTCGTATTTCATTTCAAAAGACTTATTGCGGCTTAAGGGTCGGCTTCAAGTTGATTACAAGGGTTAAGTGATTTACAGGTATAGGAGAGGCTGAAAAAAAAAATTGGTATGTGTGGCGTTAGGGTGAAATGATGAGAACTTGAATGCTGGTAGAATTTTTTTTTTAAAGATCGGGGGTAGAAATATGAAAGTAAAGCAAAACTTGCAAACTTCACACCTCCTTTTTTTTTAACTTCTCTTTTTTTTTTATTTGAATTTTTTTTAACCTCAATTTTTTTTATATCTCTCGTTTTTTTTTAACTTCAAATATGCTATAATGAAATACAAAAATCACAACTTAAAAAAAATTGATTTTTTTTTAAATTTTTTTTAACTTACGAACCTAATTCCGGCTTCACGATGATTGTCGAAACTCCTCGTTTTGTAGCTCTGATACCAGATGATACGGGCCAGCTCGGGATGAGTCGAAACGTATGCGGGTTTCCCAATCGTCTACGAGGAGGAATCAAGCCTTTGGAAAATAATTGGAAAATATGGATGCGTTTGCGGAAGTTTTAAGTGAATAAAAATAAGAAATGGTTCGGTTTGATGAAAAAAAATGAAAAATGGATAAATAGAATAAAAAAATAGATAAAGGATAATTTTGATGGGGGTGCATAAACGAACTTAAACAAGAAGCGATTCGACATTAAAGAGTGTCACCCCGGATTCTATAATGTTTAAGGTGGAAAGATGAAAATAGGTTAGTGAACGCCACACCAAAGGGAATTTGGTGATAAGTTCAAACAATTCGAAGACGCCACAAGCAAGCTTGATAAGTCTAACGAAACTTGTACGAAAATGAAGAGGAGATGAACTCACTCAAATGAACAAAAGTTCATAAAATTTTATTAAAGTCTGAATTGTGTCAAATGAGAATTACATAGCCTTTTTATAGGCTGAACAAAGGCTAGCCAAATAGTCTTCTAATCTTGCCTCTTAACCCTTAAGTTTTTGAAAGCGCACCAGCAACCTTTAACCGTTAACCCTTGAGTTTTTGAAGAAGCACCTAACAACCTTTTAACCCTTAAGTTTTTGAAAAGGCACCAGTAACCTTGTCCCTTAACCTTTAGGTTTTTGAAAAGGCACCTAGCAATAAAATAATTAAAATGAGCTAAGAATGAGCTAGTAACGAGCTCATGTGATTGTTTGGTAGCTAGTATAGTTGGTTTTAAATAAATTGTAAATATTCGGTATGTTCTTGAAGTCCTTTCTTTCTTTGTTCCAGATTTGTGCCACTAAAACTGAAGTGGCATCCTTAAGTCGTTTAGCACGGCTACGCGTAATTGGTCCATTGGGCAGCTCGAGGGTGTCTCGGTTTAGTTCTGTTATAGCTGCGTTCGTATTACTGATAGGGGTGGAGAGTTTCGTGTTCTTTCTACTGAACTTGCTCGTCTTGGTGTTCATCATCGCATCACATGCCCTCACACCTCTGAACAAAACGGGGTTTTTGAGCGACGTCATCATCATGTTGTTGAAATGGGGTTGACTTTGTTGGCAAAAGCCTCTATGCCTATACACTACTGGTCTGATACTTTCTCCCATGCTGTTCATTTAATCAACAGGCTTCCTACTCTTGTGTTGCAACATGTTTTACCTTATGAAAAACTCTACAAGGATCAGCCTGACTACACTAATTTGAAGGTCTTTGGCAGCGCATGTTTTCCTCATCTTCGACCTTTTCAAAGTCATAAACTGCAGTATCGGTCCAGCAAGTGTGTATTTCTTGGTTTTGGAACTCATCAGAAGGGGTTTCGATGTCTTGCTGCTGATGGTCGCGTGTTCGTTTCTCGTCATGTAATATTTGATGAGATGGATTTTCCTTTTCAAACTCATTTTTTTCTTCTCAAGGTTCTGGTGCTCTCCAGTTCACACATCATCGGGCTCATGTACCTGTTGTTATGATACCTAGTTCTGGATCTGATATAATGTGTTCCAGTTCAGATGATCGTGTTTTAGCTTCTTTCTCTCATGTTCATTCTCTTGGTTTAAGGTCTCCTGGGTCTTTCTCCTCTACTATGAGTGGTTCTGCGGATCAGGTTCCCTTTTCACCTCACTTGTCTGAAGATGTCAATATGCGACCACCCTCTCCTATCAACTGTCATCCCATACAGACCCGATCGAAGAATGGTATTTTTAAACCAAAAGTGTTTGCTTCTGTCCTAGATGAGAAGAAACCTTCCATGATAACTGAAGCTTTCCAAAGTCCTGCTTGGACTGCTGCTGCGAAGACTGAATATGGGGCTCTAATAACAAACCACGCGTGAGATCTTGTTTCATTACCTGATGGTCGTCGGGCTGTAGATTGTAAGTGGATTTTTAAAATCAAGCTTCATACAGATGGTTCAGTCGCTAGATACAAGGGTCGACTTGTTGTACGGGGTTACCTTCAGGAGGCTAGAATCGATTTCTTTGAGACTTTTAGTCCTATTTTTAAGCCGACAACCATCAGAGTGGTGTTGGCACTAGCTATCTCTCGGGGGTGGTCTCTTCGACAAGTGGATGTTAATAACGCCTTTCTCAATGGCGATCTACATGAGGAGATATACATGACCCAGCCGCCTGGATTGAGCAACATAGTTCTAATGGGAAACAACTTGTTTGCAGATTAAGAAAAGCGCTCTATGGACTTAAACAAGCTCCTAGAGCTTGGTTTCACAAGCTGAGGGAGATATACATGACCTAGCTGCCTGGATTTGAGCAACATAGTTCTGATGGGAAACAACTTGTTTGCAGATTAAGAAAAACGCTCTATGGACTTAAACAAGCTCCTAGAGCTTGGTTTCACAAGCTGAGGGAATTTTTGCTCGCAGCCCAGTTTGTCGCTTCTAAAGCCAATAGCTCACTCTTCATTCGACGAACAGGTACTCAGCTTCTTTAAGTACTAGTGTACGTTGATGACATAATAGTTACTAAAAATGTTTCATGTGGAATTGATAGTTTTGTTAAAGCTCTTGATGATAATCTTTCCTTAAAAGATTTGGGTTAGTTGAGCTATTTCCTTGGTATTGAGGTTATTCACACTTCGAATGGTATCTTCTTAAGTCAAAAGAAATACATTCTAGACTTACTTCAACGTGCTTCCATGGCAAAGTCAAACTCATCTCCCATTCCAATGATGTCTACATGCAAACTGTCTGCATATAATGGTGCTCCTGTCGAAGATGAAAAACTGTTCAGAAGTATTGTAGGTGCCTTGCAATATGTGGTTGTCAGTTTATGCATAAGCCTGTAGACACACATTACAAAACTGTGAAAAGGATTTTGCGATACTTACAAGGGACACTAGAGTTTGGTTTGCATTTCACTCGGACCTCGAGACTGCTACTTGAAGGATATTCTGATGCAAGTTGGGCATCAGACACTGATGATTGTAGGTCGACTTCAGGATTCTATGTCTTCTTGGGAGGAAATCTGATTTCCTGGAGCAGTAGAAAATAGTCTGTGGTGTCTCGTTCCACAGCAGAGGCGGAATATAGAAGCTTAGCTCAGGTCACTGCTGAAATGATTTGGGTTAAGTCATTGCTAGCTGAACTTGGTATTCTAGTTGTCAACAAAACGATGATTTGGTGTGATAGCTCAGCTGCAGTTGCTGTAGCCAACAACCCTGTGATGCATTCGAAATTTAAACATGTGGAGTTGGACTTGTTCTTTGTAAGAGAAAGAGTTGCGGATGGTTCTTTTCAAGTTGGTCATGTCTCTGGACAAGATCAAATTGCTGACATATTGACTAAGCCTTTGTCAGTTGGCGTATTTGACAAGTTCAGGAAGAAACTTCGAGTTGTTATCAAGGGAGAAGTGAGTGCACCAGAGGGAGAGATTGATAAGCATGGGGCATGTTGAGATATGGAAAGCAGCAGCAAATAGACTTAGTTGATCTGTTAGTTAAGTATTTGTTATTCTGTTGTTCTGTTGTAAAGGTAGTTATACTACCTCATTAAATACTGCTGCTGGTTCTTTAATGAAGGCATGCAATTCTACTTTCCTTTGCGTTGGTTATCTTAATATATTCAACTTCTATTACTGTTATGGATACATCCATCATATCAAAAAGAGATTTTTTTAAATATGAACATGTCATTAAACCATTCTGCGATTCATTTTTCCTTTTGAATCTAATTTTTGGGATCTCTAATCATTAAATAAGGTATCCTCATTGTTGATTTTTATTATTGTTCAGGCTTTAATCTTATCCTCATTATTACTATCCATATTTCTTTCTCTAACTAGTGCTTTTGTCAAAGAATATGTGAGATTATCAACACTTTGAATATAATCAACATTAATCATACCATTAGTTATGTGAGATTTCACATATCTATACTTTCTTCTTATAGATCTAGATTTTCCATTGTAATATTTGCTATCGACTTTTCAAATAATTGCAGTATTATCATAATGGATTAAGACATGTGGTGTAAGTTTTTTCAATATTGAAAACTCAAATAAAATATCTCGTAACCAACTCACTTCTACATTGGTTGAGGATAGTTTTTCTTTTCTTTTCTTTTTGCTTAATCAACTTGGATATATGATACTTGAAAGGCGTTGAGAAAAACCAACTTCTTTCATAGTCAAAATTATAAAACACCTGAATAAATAAAGAACAAAACATCTGACATCAAACTTAACTCCTAATATCTAAACAAAAATATATTGGTTAAGGATAGTGCTATAAATTGAACCATCATCGCAAAAATTGCTATATAATTTATTCTATCAAAAATATTTCAATTTATTGACGTTGGAATAAAAAAAAAATACTATTTGAAGTGATTATGGTCATCATGTCAAAGGTTACATATGCTTTTCTTAAATCTTTCGTGTCAAAATGATCGACGAATAGCATTTATAATCTCTAAATTTGTTTTGAAAAATTTGGAGATCGTGAACTTATAAATAAATTAAAACATGTGAATTTCTATTTAATTAATATGTATACTTGTAATTTTCATCAGTTTCATTTTTCTATTGTTAGAAGACACCATTTTTACTTTTGAATTATCTATACCGTTAAAGTCAGGTAAAATGTTTTAATTTCATTTTATTTTTATTAATTAAAAATTTTAAATGACAATTTTTTCATTTTAAGGGAATCGGATTCTTGCTTACCCCCTTAACTATGTCCCTATGATTAACTTTTTCTCATGTCTGTTGATGACATGATTGTTGATTCACCGTTTTAATATATATTTTCTATATTTAAATTTTTTTCTTTTTTGAATTATTTTTCTTTTATATAATGTTTTATAATTTGAACTTTTTAAATTTAATAGCTGTATTAATAATCCAAAATCATTTAATCAATACAAACATAATCTAAGTACTAATTTATCACAGTCATAATCTTAATCTTTTTAGAAATAATCAATAAAGTTTGAAAAGGAAAAAAAAAATTACCAAGTTAAGAAGAGACGTATGAAAATCTTAAAAGATTAATCACTTATCTATAAAAATTTTAAAGAGTGTGTGTGAGAAAATAAAAAAACTTTTGAGAGAAAAAAACTTAACTTAATAATTGCCCCTAAATTATTGTGCTTTTCCATTCAGTTAAAAGTGGTACCTAAATTATAATTTTATTAAACAAATTGTTTTAACCATTCGCTTCATTATAAAAATCTCTTAGCCAATCATTTGATGATATGTGATATCTTTATTTATTTTCTTATTTATGATAAATATAATTTAAAAAATTGGCTTATCCAATCACTTGACACATTCCACAATATAATTGATTAGATATTTTTTTTAACAGAATTAACAATTGAAGTAATTTGTGTAATTGAGTCATAATCTAGATACCATTTTTTAACAAAAAGAAGTTTTAGGGACTTTAAGTCAGAAAAAGCACTAATTTGACACAGGTATTAGGGACAATATTTGTCACTATTCTATGTTAAAAGGAGTGAAGAAAGTGTTAAAATTAAACCAATGCAGCTGCCATATGTTGTGATCATCTGAAATTCTGAATCCCTATGCACAATTTTTTGCAAACGTAGAGATAGGTAATCAGAACCTCTACATGGATTGGTTGGGGGAGCGAAAATCTTCTCAGCCAGGGAAATTATATATATATTGAGTGGCCAAAATGGTTTTCTCCTGCCACCTTTCCGACAGAGCTGAGCTGACAAAATAATAATATTATATGTATATGTATCACTCACTCAAAGCTTTTGATGAAAACCATGCAAATCTTTATACCTCAAACAAATGCCTTTGCAACCGCAAATTAATATATATTTTTAATTTTACATGTTATAGAAGGGTCGAGAAACACTGCAAAGCTGTTCATGCATCACCACATATACTTATTTATTATATATTATGTTTTTCGCTATAATATAGCTGGAAAACATGGTGTATAAGGTCAAAGGTGTGACAAAACATATCAGCCTCTGATACGTGTATGTAATTTGTGTAGCAGTGAGGGGGATGTGAATGGGGTTTGAGGCATGCTAAGGGAAAATATTAGGATTATATGATCTAAATCTTTATTAAAAAATAAAATATAGTAGTAAAATAAAGGGACATATATAAGGTTTAAGGTCGAGGGTTAAAATAGATGTTGAATTCGCATAGAAGTTAGAACTACACTTATTTTATTTAACATTGATTAGAATAGGGTTTTTTCAACATTTAAATAGATATAGTTAGAAACTCCTCTTGTATCATTCGATTTTAAACATGAGAGTGAATTTTCTTCTCCTCTACCCATGGTTTTTCCTGAAATGATTTTTCACATAAAATTTGTATATATTTTTTTCTTTTCTTATTATTTCGCGATCATTTCTTTTGTCATTATCGATGTTAGTTTTAACAGGAAACATATAAGTACTTTTGAACAATAGTTTTTTGAATATTTGTGAGGAAAATTAGCCACATGGAGCATGGGGCTGAGGAGCTCTTAGGCAGGGTGTGATGTACATTTGGAAGATGAGATGTCAAGTTATATGAAAGGGGAAAAGGCTTGACATAAGAGCCACTCTTTGATCATCCTATAATTCACGTCTTGAGTCGCAAGGATTATTTGCTTAAGAAAGTGTGTTGGAAGGTAATATTGGCTACATATTCAATGCAATTTTGAAGAAGAACAAGTGCAGTAACTGGAAGTGCCGATCATTGGTAAATTTATGTAGGTTTCAAAATGACTGGTATGAGATTTAGGATTTAATTCATATGTTTGTAAACCCATTCCCAGTTCTTTTATTGTAACTTAATTACTTACCTGTAGTTCAATTAGCCCTACAATCATCCATATGTCTCTCCTCTTAATTCAACTTCAATTATTAATAAATTAGGTAATTTAAACCATGTCAAGTAATTTTAATGAAAATTTCAGTAGAATTGCATATATGATTTAATACAATATCCTGAAATTGATTTTATTTAAAAAATAAGTCACATATGCATATTAAGGTATCTTTTACATTAAAATTACTCGAGAGAAATTCAAGTCTAAATCTTAATAATAACATTGTTGAACGGAGCAGTTATGGATAATGTGTTTAATTGACATGATTTTACGGTTTTTTTTAATGAATTTTGGAGTGGCACTAATTAATTTTGATTTCTTGATAACCAGTTTTGAACATATAGGCCCAATCAGCGCTACTAGAACATGAGTCATGGCCAATCACAAACTCCAAAAAAATTAATCTTCATGTACCGTAAAACGAAAATGAAACATACTTTAATTTTACCAAAACAAGTTATTTAACGGAGTTCATATAAGTGATTTTGTTAATAATAGAAGTTAAGTGATATAATTTCGTAAAATTTAAAGATGGTAACTTATATGAATTTTTTTATATCAATATTCATGTCTTTTTATAGTCTATATTCGAAGTTTACGGTTGTTCTTTTTAACAATGTCATCTCTAAAATTTAAACTCACATTCGTTTATTGAGAGTATAATATGCCTTATCACTGCACCTAGCATTTATTAATTATATCAAAATTTATTAAATTCAATCACCTATAATTTTTTATGAAATTGGAAGTTCATCTGTTTATATATTTTAAATACATAATAATATTGAATTATAACTAATTTATACATAATACCAACATATCATTCCCAAAAACTATATTGAAAATAACCTAAGTAGCCACTCCCTCTAGAGTATTTGCAGTAGAGATTGTATTAAATGTGTTTATAGGTCGAGTCAAGCTGAGTTGGGTTCAAACTAAGCTTAAGCATTTTATTAACACATTTTACATTTGCTCAAGCTCAATCTAGCTAGATATATGGGTCCAAAGCTTTGCCTAAGCTCCCTAATGTTTGTTAATAACTAACCTAAATTCATTTTAAGCTCGTCCATATTATTTTTAAACTTAAAAAAAATATTTATATTTTAATATAATGTTTAATAATTTTATATACTTTTCCATTTACTAAAATTATATATAAGCAACTTAATAATTTTTTAATATTTACATTATAGTATTATAAATTACTATTGATTAAATTTTATGTTCTATAAATTACATAATATATATAAATAACATAATTAGTATATTACAAACTTAAAAAACAGGTCGAGCCAATCTTGAACCTTGAATGTTTGAGCTTGACCCCGGCCCATATTTTAACTACCTTAATTTTTTAGGTCAATTAACCCCACAATTATCCACGTGGCTCCACCACTAATTCAATTTCTATTGATAACAAATTAAGTAATTTATGCTAACTATGTTAAGTAGTTTTAATGAAAAAGTCGATACACACTGGCTAACAGTACGCCTAGTGCTATATCATAGGCACATTGAGAACGTAGGTAATTGTAACCATATACATATAAAATAACAGCATTGGAATGCCAATCCTTAAACTGTATTTGTAAAGTCTCTATTCCTTGGTAATCAAAGCCCAAAGATCTATGAATTAGCCCATGTTTGACTAGCCAAACAGATAAACGACCCTACATCTTTTCATCTCTCCCGCACTTTTCTTTTTTATTTGTCATTTTTATAAGATAAGTATATCGCATTTATGATAAAATCGAATTTATGAAGAGCTAAAACGCATTAACGACTTAATATGATATCCCAAAATTGATTTTATTTAGAAAATAAGTTACATCTATAAGATAATTTAACAAAAAAAATTTGGGTTATTATATAGTGATATGCATGATGCGTCGGCTTTTGATACGTAAAATTCTCAAAATAGTATTAGGAGTAGTAATTATAAACTCGAAAAAAAATTCATAAATTATAAAACCAGCATGAAAAATATTTTAATTTAAAAAAATATTTAACAAAGTTAATATAAATTAGTTGGGAAAAAAAAAACAAATAACCTCATGAACCATATTAATTTCTGTAGGTAACTGCTTTAGCCCACAAAAGATTATAACAGTATACAGTAGTTTTAAAGACAATATTTTATGTAATTAAGGTATCATCTATTTTCTTTTATAATCATAGATATTACGTTTTTTACGGTTTATTCCTCTTAATAATGTAAATTTAAAATTTATATTTTATATTTTCTTTCTAGAATATAATGTGTTTATCTATGATGTATTTTATTTTATTTTATCATGTTATACAATAGTGAAGAAAATGTTAAAATTAAACCAAAGCGGCAGCCACTGTGGATCATCTGCAATTCTGAATCCCTATGCAGAACTTTTTGCAGACGTAGAGATAGGTAATCAGAATCTCTTCATAGATTGGTTGGATGAGCGAAAATCCTCTCGTCCATGGAAATTAAATTACATATAAAAATATATATTGTGGCCGAAATGGTTTACCCCTTCCACTTTTCCAACTGAGCTGACAATACAATAATATTATATGAATCACTCACTCAAAGCTTTTGGTGAAAACCATGCAATTCTATAGAAGGGTCGAGAAACACTGCAAAGCTGTTGGAACATGAAGCATGTGCATCACCACGTATATATATATATATATATTATGTGTTTGCCTAATATAGCTGAAAAACATGGTGAAGAACAGAAGAACGACCCAAAGGTGTGACCTGCATGTTGCGTCAGCTTTTGATACGTAAATAAAGGGTGTGAGGAGGCTATAAGATAATTTTCAGCCACCAAAATGTAACAATATGCACCAAATCTTGCACGCATTTGGGGTTTTGGTCAAATTTTCAATGGAACAATATCCTCACCTGCCCTTTTCTTTCATAGATTTGCTGCTTTGCATTGCTTAGGTTGACACATGTTATTTGAGTCTATCCACATGAGAGCGTTAGAGTTTGCATTGGCGAATTTTTCTTCTTTACTTGTACAAGTAACTTCAGGTTTGAGAGCGTTTCCAGCACAAACATCATCTGTTGGTGGTTTTCAACCGGTAAGAATTGAGCATCAAGTGTCTTTTCATCTATGTACTTAATGAAAGTTTTCTTTCTTTCATTTTAGTAGGTATAGTTGGTTCCGTTCAAGATGGGGTCCAAGAAACATATCAAATCATCCATCTTAATTGTAAATCAATGACATGATGTCCAATTAGTAAGTCAAGTGCTTAGTTTTGATATTAATTGTAAAATTGTTGATTTTGTTTGTCAAATATTTGTTGAGTTGAAATTGAACAAAGTTACTATAAGTTATAAAATAAAAATGGATAACACATTTGTTCATGCAGTTCAGAGATTTCCTACAAGCTTTAGTGAGAAAACAGTCCGTACATGCCGTGATTTAAGTTCAATTAACTCTCGCCAAGTTGTAACCTCACTTTTATAGTTCAAATTGGATCACTTTGTTGGAACATCGGTACATCCAGTGGTGTAGAGGAAAATTAATTCCGGCGATCACAACTTATGGATCCATGTACGTAGAATGATCTAGGTTGTAAGAAAGATTCGAAACTATACCTTCCTAATCTGAGCAAGGAAAATCGATTCTAGAAGTTGATGTCCAAAGCAGAAAACAGACCATAGCCATAACATTCAGTTCTGGCCTCTAACGTATCCACCCGGTGAAAATGATCGGCAAACTACTTTGAATTTTTCAGAGGATTTTTTAGAAAAACCCTTGTCGTTAGACCAGGGAAATTTTTGGGGTAAAGGATGGAAGGAGAATCAGGACTTTCCTATAGTTAGAAATTTTTATTTAATAGCCAATCACATCGAGTGATTTAAGGGATTGGAATAAAACGTATCTTCTTTCCAAAATAATATTAGTTTATTTCAAACTTTGAATATATATTTTGATCAAAATTATTAAAAACCCCTTTTTAATAATTACAATAAAGAAATACTCAATTAAAATTATATGAAACTCATTTTATATTTATTTTAATTAGATCCTTAATGTATGCGCATCAAGCATACACATACATCGTGTCTAATATTTAACTTAATCGAATTAAATTAATTATGAGAACATTTCTATAATTAATATAATTCAAGCATCAAGTTAAATATAACTTCATCCTTTATAATTCAACGATCCTACATCGATGGTAGTAATATTAGATAATTTCTAATGTTACAAACAATTAGTGGCATCTAGAAAAACATCACATCTATTCAAGTTACAAAAAGTTATGGTTCGACATAACCTTTCCGTGATAATGTCATCTTATAATATATCCCTTTGTTCTTGATAGCTAAATTGAACACAAGTCATGGAACAATCACCCTTATATAGCCCAATCTATTGTTTCTTGATTTCTCAAGTAGACTAAGATAAATAAATGAGTGTGGTATCTCATATCAACATTCATGGTCATGCATTTATAGTCTCACTCGATCAAGAGGCCTAAAATATTGCTCCTATTATATAGGAGGGACAAATCCTATTTTGATCACTCATATCTCACTACATAGATTGTGGCACACCCAACACCAATCTTTATAGTACAACCATTTACGGAAGACGTTTAACAATGTCAAAGAATACGACTTACGATGTTGGAACAATGACGATCTCAAGTCTAAGGATCATACATACAATTATCACTACGACAGATGTTATGACTATTACATAATAATCCAAAAAACATTTTCATGGTGGGTTAGCCCATTATATTATTCTCTTAACATATACTTATGTATTGAGTTGATATCACATATTTATAACAACACTTATCATCAATCAAACACATATTAGTCTTAATGTATTATTATTATTGATGCCCACAATAATACTTGACTAAAAACATTTAAGAATGGTTATATCATGCTTTGAACATTATTATACGATTTATTTAAACATAAAAATAAATACAAAAAATAATAATACAGTACCTTTATAAATACACTAGGTAAAAATATGATATTACGATTATCATATGATTGGTCCGTAGTATATTCCTAACACACTCTCCCATTAAAATGTAAATTGATAAACAATCCAATTGACTTGCACAAATCTTAAGGAACAAATAGAAGTGTTTTCTCTCATACACCTATAACCTAAACAAGTGGTAAGATCTTGTTATCATGAAACCTCTTAACGCTCAAATTTTTTATTTATATAAACTTCCATCATTGACTTAATTTTTGCACGAATGACCATAAACTACTAAAATCCTCAATTAAGCAATTTTTTTTTTTTTTTTTTTGCATACGGAGACATAGGTTATCAGAATGTCTTCGTAGGTTGGTTGGATGAGCGAGAATCCTCTTATCCATGGAAATTTTATATATGTGTGAATATATTGAGTGGCCAAAATAGTTTGCCCCTTCCACCTTTCCAACAGAGCTGACAATATATAATATTATTATATGAATCACTCAAAACCATGCAAATCTTAATTCCTCAAATGCCTTTTGCTACCACAAATTAATATATACATATATTATAAGTTTACATGTTATAGAAGGGTCGAGAAACACTGCAAAGCTGTTCAAGAATGAAGCATGCATGACCACGTATATTTATATAATATATATTATGTTTTTTTGGCATGATATAGCTGAAAAACATGGTAAATAAGGTCAAAGGTGTGATATGCATCGACTTTTGATACGTAAATAAAGGGTGTGAGCATTGGATAAGGTAATTTCAGCCACCAAAATGAAACCACATGCACCAAATTCTTGCATGAATTTTGTTTTTTGGTCGAAATTTTGAATGGAACAATATCCTCACTTGCCCTTTCTCTGACAGATTGGCTGCTTTGCATTGCTTATGTAACCTTGTTGAACACATGTTCTTTATGTTTCAATCACCTGTTCGATGTGGCTAAATTGCTTATGCAATGTGACAGAACTAGGGAATATTTTGAAAGGTTGTGAAATCCAAAACGTGCATTGTCATGGTTCAAAAACATGACATAAATAATGTTAATATTTTAGCATTAGAGGAGAAGCTCTATATATTTTAGGTATAATATAATTTTTTACCATTTAACATGGTAACTAGGTTTGATTTTGATATTTGTATTTTTTGTTATTTTAGTATTTGAATTTGACAACTAGGTCTATTTTGATCACTGAACTTGAAAAATATACAAGTTTGAAGATGTTGCACAATCTCAGAGTGTCACATTCAATTTTTTTTAATAACTGGACAATCGGTTGAATAGGTCAGGCCACCGATTCTTGATCCAACCACTTAATCGGTTCGACCATTGAACCAAAATTAATTAATTAAAAATTTATTAAAAATAAAAAAATTCAAACTGTTAAACTGACATTTTTTGTCCCGATTTTCGATTTTTACCAATTTCAAATAATTTCCAAGTTAATCAGTTCAAACCCTTTGTTCAAAATATTGATCAATTCTTGATTCATCTAATCTGATTATATTCTAATAAAATTGGTTATATAATCAAATCTTGATAGAACCCAAATTTTAACAATAAACATGAATTAATTGACAATTTTAATGATCAAAGTGGATAAAAAATGCAAACATCAAAATATTCCAAAGTTCAGGGGCAAAAGATATATTATCCCAACATTTTATCCAAAAATAGGGTGTATATATTTCTCATTCAAAAGGGTTTGTATGTTCCTTGTTTTGTTTTTCTAATATATATATATAAAATGTGATATTGTAACTCGTAATATAAAATAAATTTAAATCACATATATTTATTTTAATTTTAATTTTAAGTTAATAATTTATCACCATCCAATTCGCCGATAATGCAAATAAGATTATACCTTATTAATACACTAAATATAAATTTTATTTTAAATTAATCCTAGTCGACTTTTGTTCATTGCGCATCAAAAAACTTTTTTTAATAAAATAATAAATAGGGTAAACTATAAAATAGTCATTTTTGTTTGCCTCAATTTACATTTTAATCATTTATATTTGAAATGCTATGTTTCAGTCACTTACGTTATCGTTTTGTTACGAAGTAGTCACTCTGCCGTTAAGCTCCATTACCTCCTTAACGACAATCCTACGTGACAATCCAAATGGGTTTTAAATGCCAACTTGGATATCCAATTGGGATGAAAATAGTTTTTTTTAGTCAAAATGGAAAAGAAAACTAAAAGAAGAAGGAGACGAATGATTTTACTTTTCCAGTTCAAGGTGTAGTTAATTTAAAATTTTTAATTAATTAAATTTATTTGATAAAAAACTTATTCTCGTCCCCGTTAGGCACCCATGTTTGCGTTTAAAACTCATTTAGACTGCCACATAGAATTGTCATTAGGGAGGTAACGGAGCTTAATGACAGGGTGATCAATTTGTAACAAAACGATAACGTAAGTGACTAAAATGTAACATTTCAAACATAAGTGACTAAAATGTAATTTGAGACAAACAAAAGTGACTATTTTTGTAGTTTACCTTAATAAATATTGTTATGAAAATGTTTTTTATTTTTATATAAAATTTATAAAAATCAATTTTGACTTGACAATTTCTTTACACTCTCTCCATTTCTTAATAATAGTAGAAAAATGTTGATTGAGCCTTAATTCAATTGGTATGGACATTATTGCCAATGCAGGAGGATGTGAGTTCAAATGTATTGAAATATATTATCTTCCTATTTATGGTGATAATAAATTACATGAGTATTATTTTTCCTAAAAAGTCTTACAATATTTTTTTAAACACAAAAACCTTGTTATATTTGTTAAAACTTGTTTGAAGTAGTGATTAAATTTTTTGTCTAGCATTTACACGATAGATATTCAAATTTTGTCGTCCCTTTCATCTAATGATTAAAAAAATCTTACTATTTTTTTGGCATTATGCGTATTTATATTTATGTTTTAATTTTTTTTAATATCATCTATGAAAAATGGAAATATGAATATTCTATTAAGTGGGTGTACTTTGATAATGATGATAGATTGTTATGATTTGATTAATGTAGTGACTAAAAATTAATCAATTTCATAACAAGTGTCGGGTTTTAATGAAAGAATTCAAGTTAGAACCCTAAAAATGATATTTTTGGGAGAAATAATCACGAATTTAAAAAATTGATTTTAATGAATCGTAAAGAAAGAAAGAGAAAATTAATGAGCTTCAAAATCGTTGTTGTAAGAGGAGAATGACAAACTTCATATTGTATTAAAATAAATTATGTCATATTTGTATAACTGAGAGGAAAACAAAAAGAATGCAATAAAAAAAATAAAATTAATTATTTTATTTATAATTTAAAATTAAATTTTTTTTATCTTTAATGTTACTTCTCTTATATTAAATATTTATCTGAAAAAAATAAATTGCATACAATTTCTATTTCCTCATTTCCCACTGTTTTTTTGTTCATCGTATTTTTCTTTGACATAAGAAAAGCCCAATTCGCCAAAAGCCGAAGAAAAACATAGGAATGGACCCTAACCAAGAAAAGGTAGGTATGCTCACAAAAGGTCTAATTCTAAATTTTATCCTTCTACTTTGCTAAAACTAAAAATATTATCCTTCTACTTCAATTTATCAAAAATTGACATTCTTACTTTACAAAAACTAAGAACTTAATCCAATTGTTAGTAAAAACATAAATTTGAACAGTTGATTTTTACTAAATTTTTGCATATAATTTGTTAAATCATTGTAATTGATTTTCTAGTCAAGGTTTAACAGGGTTACTAATTAGATTAATTTCTCAATTTCCATCAAGTAGGAGGATCAAATTTTGACTTTCATAAGGTAAAGAAATAAAATCCATAATTAAATCTTCAAATAAATAAATAAAAGGTCTCGTTCTTATTTTTTTCCCCTTCTATTGCGCTAAAATTTATGATTTAATTACTTTAATTTAGTTTGACACAATGTGGTCATTGTATTTTATAATGTTATTAAAGCGTTCACAATATTAATCAGTATTGTAAAAATTGAATTTGCAACCCAATTATTTATACTGTTAATTCTTAATTCAACTGTGGAACCGTGAATTCAATAACAATTAAATAAAAATATTAAAAATATACATAAATTGATTTAGTGAGTTGTCCCACTAGTGTTTTTTCTCTCAATTTTTTATTTATAACAAGTTCGGAATGGTTTACTCTCTATTCAATTTTACCATAATAAAGGATTAAATTTCAAATTATACCATAATAAAGGACTAAAACTAGAAATTTACCTACAGTTAATAAAAACAAAATAAAGACCAAGACTTTAGTTGACCAAATTAATCGAGAAAAATGGGAAATTAAAGGGGAAAAAAAAAGCAACGAACCCTGGCAATGGGGAAAAGGGGGGAAATTTTGATTTTTGAGAGCGAATTTCCCTAAAAATTTGAAGGAAATGCGATTGCGTTGCTGGTGGGAGTGGCCGTCCGATGAGAGATCGGCGAAGGAGGATCACCGCCGTTAATGGGAATTGTCGAGTTACAAATGACTTGGCAGCCGAGTCTACTCAGTGAAAAACGGAAGAAAGGCCCTCCTTTAGGCTTAAGAAACCTCGGCAACTCTTGTTACCTCAACAGCGTCCTTCAGTGCCTCACCTACACTCCGCCGCTCGCCAATTTCTGTCTCCGTTCCCAACACTCCTCCTCTTGCGACGCCTCCGCCTCTAAGAAACCCCGAGACTGTCCTTTCTGTATCCTCGAAGCGTGGATTGCACGCTCCTTAACCCTCGATCTCACCCTCGACGCTCCTTCCAAGATACAAAGCTGCCTTAAAATCTTCGCCGAGCACTTCCGGTTCGGTCTACAAGAGGACGCGCATGAGTTCTTGCGGTACGTTATCGATGCTTGCCATAACACGTGTCTGCGTTTAAAGAAGTTGCGGCTAAAGGGAAGTGAAGGAGGAGGAAGAGAAGAAGCTGTCAATGACAATACCGTAGTTAAGGAGATATTTGGGGGTGCTTTGCAAAGCCAGGTTAAGTGTTTGGGGTGTGGTGGGGAGTCAAATAAGGTTGATGGGATTATGGATATTAGCCTTGATATTTTGAATAGTGGTTCACTTAAGGAAGCTATGCATAAGTTCTTTCAGCCTGAAGTTTTGGATGGGAATAATAAGTACAAGTGTGAGAAGTAAGTTCAAATTCAGTTCAAATTCTAACTTACTTAAATTCTTGGTTTTATTTGTTTGGGTATCATTTTGATGTTGCTTTTGCTTTCAACATAGACTAATTAATAACAGACAATGTTTGTGAAGAATCAATGTGGTAAAAGGAAATGAAACTAGTATATCGATGTAATAGTCAACTGAACCGTGGGTGGAGTGACAAAGGACTTGATACCCGGGTTCGATCCTAAACAATTCCTACCCCTACCCCTATCCCTTTTCCTTTACCAAATATATATATATCGAAGTAGTAAAAGTAGCAATCAAAGGGAGCAATATTCGTTTAGCTAGTGTCTTGGTTGCTTTTATTACATGCTTGTACTTTCAGAAGCAAAAAGAACCAAGGAACAACTAAAAAGCTAGCAATATGGGTTTTCTAGACATCGCAATATATGGTTTTAGTTTTGTGTAGCATAAATATTTAAGGTTTGGTATTATTCCTATAGGCATTTTTTTTTATCTGTTATGGTTTTGTATTTTTCATCATTTTTACTATATAAACCTTTTAGGAAGAAAAAAATTGCAAATGCAAGAGAGACCCTGACAGAGTGTGATTGGCACATTTTGTTTTGGCTTATCGTGTTTTGAATGAGAAACTTATGGATTTTTAGTTGTAAGAAATTGATGGCAGCAAGGAAGCAACTGTCTATACGTCAAGCACCTAATATCCTTGTGGTTCAACTGAAGGTATGGCATGTTTTTAAAATCTTAGTCTTGGTTTTCATTGCCAATATTATAATTGTTTAAGTTAGTTTTTCTTTTATTGTTTCTTGGATTAAAGGAGTGGTTGTTGGATTGTTATGGCAGAGATTTGAGGGAATCTTTGGTGGGAAGATTAATAGGCCTGTCACATTTGAAGAAGTTTTGGTTCTTTCAAGCTTCATGTGCAAAGCTAGCCAGGTGTGTTAAGCTGTTTCTTCTACATATAAGTTTGGTTGGTTGGTACAAGTTACATTTGCAGCATTCTGTTAATTCTATCATCTAAGTTTAACTCAGTGACTAATAAAGATGTGTGTAGTTGCAAGTTAACTAATGATACCTCTCTAGAAGGTGGTATAAGTGATTTCCTAAAAAATAAAGTACATTGCTGGGACATTGAGCTCTAATCTTCAAATATAAAATATTTTGTCATTTCATTTGTCCAAATAGCCTGAATATCAATATGGAATGGTGGAATGTTGGACTTTAAACACATTCTAATCTCCATGATTGTTTGATTTGCGATGGAGTCAACTATAGAAATGAAAACTCTGAGTGTCAACGCTAACTTGTAATGGACTAAACTATTGTCAAGCACTTCTTGTTCTTCTTGCCAGTTTTAGTCATCTGTTAAGTGTGATTCTTGATAGGTTATCTTTTAAAAATCTACTGAAAAAATGGATAATGGAGTTTACCCAATTAATATAGTCTAGACTTTAATCTGCAAGAAGAGAATATTAAAACTCCTTTCAGATTAAGGAGATATTTGCCTGGTTACCTTGGGATGTTTAGATTTTTAGAAGTGGAAGAAATAGCTTTAAATACATTTTAGAGGTTGCCAACTGCAATTGGCACACTGCTGCTAGAATCCATCAGTGGCTAGAAAGAATGGTAATGTATTCTCTACAGTTTAGAAGGAATTTTGATGGGTATAGTGCACTTAGCTTATTATGGAAATGTGCCTTTTATTTCAGGGTAAAAGATTCTCAATATAGTATTAGGGATTAGTGCTCTCTTTTTATAAGTAGTAAAGCTTGTA
Organism: Gossypium australe; assembly: GCA_005393395.2. NCBI lineage: Eukaryota > Viridiplantae > Streptophyta > Magnoliopsida > Malvales > Malvaceae > Gossypium > Gossypium australe. The sequence continues at coordinate 2,040,465 of CM016621.1, read as the reverse complement.
GGGAGTGCTTGAGTGGGGCACATGTGCAGGGGGTATATTGGGTACACAACGTAAGACTCTGAATAAATAGAAAAAATGTAGGTTGAAGAAACGCTGACGGAACCGACATCTAAAATGATCTGGAGAAACCGAGCTTGCATAGGAGAGCAAAACTAGGAAAATAAATGTCTTAAATGTAAGATTATGTCTCTATTAAGCAAAACAGTCCCATTCTTCTACGCCTTTACTTGACAAGTCTCTCCAACTCTAGCAGTTTTACCCAATAGAATTTGACACACTTGAGCATTTTCTTTGTTATCCCATACAAAATGATGGGTTATACTTGTTCTGTGCCATATATCATCTATCCCCATTTTTTTTTTTTATTTTTGTAATTTTGTTGTTATTCCAATGCAGGATCCACGGCCAGAGTATAGCCTATTTGGTACTATTGTCCACTCAGGTTCCTCACCAGAATCTGGACACTATTATGCATATGTCAAGGTGCTTATGTTATCATGTTTCTTCCACCTTATATGTATGCTTCAAGGCACTCTTGAATTATTTGCTGATATTTGTTTTCTGTTCGTAAAGGATGCAATGGGCAGGTGGTATTGTTGCAATGACTCCTTTGTCTCACATTCAACCCTGCAGGAGGTCTTGTCAGAGAAGGTTTATATTCTTTTCTTTTCTCGTACTAACCAAAGGCCTGGGTCTTTGAGCACTACATTTTCTTCCAATGGAGCTAAACCACATGTTTCTAATGGAAGTGAGACATCCAAAGTCTTGAAAGCTGTCCAATTGAAACCGGTCCAAACAAAACCTTTTGTTGAGCAATTCTCTCAGAATGATAAGGTTGGGAAACAGTCTTCAACCCCACGGGTGAAATTCAACATTTCTGAAAAACCTGGTCCCAAAAAGCTTCCAATTACGGTTAATGGAAAAATTGACTTCCATAAGACTCAAAACATCACCGTGAATGGAGTTTCAAAGGATTCAATTCATGTGGACAAGAATAAGAAAGGTATGTTGCCATTGATGAACAGGAATGTTATTGACAAGAGCAGAAAAGTTGATACTTGTGGTACTGAAAAAAGCCAACCGTTTGCATTGACAAATGGAAATTCTATGAAATCAGATCCTTTTGTAGTTAATGGTAGCAGTAGGATGGCAGTTGGAGTTGAGGTTAATAATGCTCATTTTGATGCCTGTGATAACTCAAAGCAAAAGAAATCAGAAGATTTATCTGATATCTCAGAAGCAAAGCAAAAATTAGAAGATTCTTGTGATAACTTAGGGCCACATAGAAAATCTGAAGATTCCTGTAATGTTTTAGGGTCAAAGAGAAAATGGAACGGTTCCTTTAATTTCTCAGGGCTAAAGAGAAAACTGGAAGCCTCTTGTGATATTTTGGGGCCAGATAGAAAACCAAAGGACTCTTGTGGTAACTCAAGTCTAATGACAAAACTAAAGGACTCCTGTGTTAACTCAGAGCCAAATGAAAAATTGAGAGATTGCCGTGATTACTCAGCGCTTAAGAAAATAGAAGACTCCTGTGATTTATCCATGCTGGCAGGAAAGTCCTGTCTTTTGCTTTCCCAAGATGTTCGATCTTGTGCAGAAGTGGAAAACATGAAAGAAATGTAAGCTGCAATCTATCTCAATTGCTTTGGTGGTATAATATACATTTTTTTACTCACTAAGTGCAGCATATTAGTTGTTTGCGATTATGTGGTTCTGTTAATTTTAATAGCATTGTCTTTTATGATTGTCCAGTTAGAAGTCACTGTGTTCAAAGTCACCTGGCAATTTGTGTATTCATGTCATGTTCTTGTATTTTTCAAGTCGAAGTAACCTGGCAATTTGTGTATTCACTTTTGACATATTGATGATTTGTGTTTCCTAGATTTTGGCATGTTTTTGTATTTGTGTTGTGTTTGTGTTTCATAATGTGTTTTAGTTATTTTCTTCCATGTCATGTTAATTTTGTGTTCAGCAATCCCAGGTCTACTTGCTGCTGTTAACCTGCACTGATGAGCAAGTCGCATTTGGAATTAGTTGCAGTGTGAAAGAACCAAAAAAAATGCTTGTTAACTTGATTATATTATTGATGTATGCATAAAAACAGTTTTGTTTTCTTGTTTGCTGTACCGCATCAGACAATAGTTAGCAGGGCTTAGAAAATTGAATCCTTACTGGCATGAATATTTTAGTTACATACAATTTCTTTATAGTTCAGCTTTTATACTGTGTTTAACTAGTGAAAAATTGGTTTTTTATTGCTTAATATCATCTTTGTTATTTTGGCATGCTTTTAATTTTCAATGCAATATTTACCAGGTTGAAAAAAGAAGCTTCTTCAGTTTTGCGATCCTGTGGCTGGTACTATAATGTTTACAATTTCATGAATTTGAAGAAGCAGTCATATGCGCTGGAGATTGGAAACACCCTGAGTGGCAATGATTTAGAGTAAGTCTTTGTTGAACTGTTATGTAACAAGTCCATGTATGGGTAATTTAATTTCTATGTTTACTTTGCATGCATGATTTTCTTTAGGAATTTTGATGCATTCTTCTTGCTGTAGATTTTCATCAAATTGGTATAAATTGTTGGCATGTATGACAAACTTCTGTAGAAGCATACAAAGAAAGAATTTTTTTTTTCTTTTTTCAAGCCAAGGCTGATTTGGTTCCCCAGAGCTTTTGAGTAATAAAATGCTTTCAAGCATTGTTTTTCAAACCTAAGTCTTATTTACTACTCAACCTTGATATAAACATGCGCATACATGGACCTGGATAATGAGATAGAAGTGTTGCTGTGATTGAACTGATTGGAGCTTATGTTTATTTTGCAAGAATTTAGTTTGCTTTCTTGCCTGCAAAAATGCTGCGGGTTTCGTTCATAATGTATTGTTTTAGGAGAAATGGTCATTTTGAGATGTAATGTTTGTTTTATGAGGGATGCCGTGTGATGTCTGGTTGCCTTTCACCATGGATTTCAATTTGTATGCCCGTTTTCTTTGCAGCAAGTTTTTGCAGTTTTCCAGGAGTAAAACATAACAAATGGCCTTTCTATTTCCTTTGCTAGATGCACTACACACTCTTTTTTCCTTTTTAATTCATATTCTTTTTATTGCAATAATATCCCCACAATTTGTATCAGCGTCATAAATGTCAAACCTTGATTTTTACCTTCAACTACTTTTGTGCAGGAAGAAGTTGATTGCAGATGCAAAGGCCAGTTTTATTCGACAAATACCCGAACCCCTAAAGGAAGAACTAATCAAACTTATCCAATCTTTTAGCCGAAGAAAACAAGAACATCCAATTCCTTGATCAGCTTGACCGGTACTGAAGCAAATAACCGTTCAATCTCGAGATCCAGTTATTCCAACTTTCAGATAATCACGGATGCGAATTTCTTGGCTAACTTCTCTTAGCCAGTGTCTTGTCATGTGTAATCTATAGTACAAATCGGTGTTGTAGTGAAAGAATATACATCTTTGGGTGTATGTTGATCCAGCAATGGTACTAGATATTCATCTTTGGACATGCTTGTCGCTGGTTGCCCCATGAATGATTTCGAGATAAAATTGGTGAGTTGGAATATTGACAAAAGTTTTGATCTGTTGAGGCCTTGTAGAAGTTGTTTTCTTGTTTCTTCAATATAATTTTGTTTTGGCTTAAAAGTGAGGAAATCTTAATTCATTTTGTATGAAGAACATTTTGGAAGAAATCAATTAGTAGTAAAATTCTTCATTGTATGGATTGCATTACAATTCTCCCATCGGAATGTGATCCGATGATACTAGGTTTATGTGTATGACTTACTATGAATGAGTTAAAACCTACAATTGTTGCTCCACTTAAAATCTATCAAGAAAATGAATAAATATTACAGTGTGTTGGTTCTTTTATAAAAATGAATTAATCGAGACGTGTGCTATTTTTTCACGGATTACAATTATAATAAATATATTCATACCCGAGTTTGATTTCTTTTCTATATTTATATTTTACAAAAGTTATATATTTTGGTGTCTAAATTATATTAATTTATTAGTATTCAATTTAAATAATAATATTAGTAATTAATTTTCATCTCAATATTAAAACTCGAATTAAATTACATTCATTGGATTGTATATAAGTTTTTTAGTTCAAATAATTAAGTACTAATTTGAATAAAAAAACCAAGTTTAGTTAAAATTATAAAGTTTGTTGTGGTGATCGCTAACCTCATCTCTTAATTGTAAGGTCAGGGGTTCAATTCTCGCCCATGAAAATAAAGTATATTTCTTGGCCAATCGTTTATTTATTTGGAAGGCACCCACAACAGTTTTGAAAAAAAAAAGTGAAATATGTGGAAAAATAAATGTATATATGAATAATTGTGCAAAAAAAAAAAAAAAACATAATTGTTTGATAAAAGGAAAGCCTTGAAAAGCAAATGGGAAAATGCCAGACGTCAAAGATGAATCGGCTTGGAAAAAGATGAGGCAGGAACGGTCCATATTATCCCATCATCACTAAACACTAACGAATTTGCAGTTTGGTTGGGCCTTTTTTTTCTTGAATGGATGACTGATCTTTGTTAAAATAATAATTTACAAAATGGCATCCGCTTTTGCCTTTGCTTCTGGAGCCTCACCTTCATTCTTACCCTCTAACACCCTCAAACCCAAACATTCACCTCTTCGTCGTCCTTTGGCGGCTATTAACATAAGATCCGAAAGCATGGCTACCGAGAAACTCGGCATCAAAGTTGAAACCAACCCCTCAGAATCCAAGCTTTCTCAGCTTGGTGTACGCCAGTGGCCCAAGTATGGCTAAACCTTTTTATATATATATTGATGGGGTTTTATTTTTATTGATGGGTTTTTGTCTTTTATCCAAGTTTTCTTTAAAGTTGATGAGATTATTTGTAGAAAATTGGAACTAGAACGCCACTCAAATAATCCCCCCAACATATATATAATGCAAGAACCCAGTGCATAAGTAGTGAAAATGCTTTAGGCCTCGTAGGGATTTTTCCGATACATGTTGAATAGTAGCATTTGGCTTGTGTGTTAGTTTAGAGTTTGCTAAAAGGTTCATAGTTGAATGCTTTGTGATGCTAAGGAGTGTATTTGGTTTTTTGATTTTCGGTGTTATTTTTTTTAGGAGTCGGAATATGTTTTGCACTTTCTAGGGCAAATTAGATTTTACAGGTTCGATCGAACAGCAAACGGATCCTTCTGATTAAAAGTCCATCCATTTTTATGGTTAAAAATTGGTCATTCTACCTTAGTATATAACTACCTAGTTATTCTATCAACACATCTGTTTTAAACAATAGAAATAGATGAAATTTTAATAGAAAGTACGAATTTACTTTTCAATCTAACTTAAAACGACTAATTTACCTATTTTTTTAAATAAAATAGGTAAAATACAATTTGATTCCAAATATAGGAGCTTTCATGATACTTTTACCACTTAGTTGCTAGGTGGTTCATTTTTCTAGATTGTCTGTAATTAGGTGTAAGTTTTCATTTTCTTTCTTATTAGAAGTGTCTTTTAAAGATCATTTTCATTACCTTAATAGTCCATTACTTTTTCAATTTGTTCATCAACATCATTTACATTTAAGCAATAGCAACATTTCTGATTGGATATATATATTTTAACAGGTGGGGTTGTCCTCCTAGTAAATTCCCATGGACATATAGTTCAAAAGAGACATGTTATCTATTGGAAGGGAAAGTCAAGGTATACCCTGAAGGTAGCAATGACTTTGTTGAAATTGTTGCTGGTGATTTAGTTGAGTTTCCTAAAGGGATGAGTTGCACTTGGGAAGTTTCAGTGGCTGTTGACAAACACTATAAGTTTGAGTGAGTGCTTTTATAACCTCATGCTCTTCTTTTGCCTTCTTTTCTCCATTGTTATTATGAAATAAAATGTAAATGCTTGGGGTGATGTAAGATACCTCTATACTGTTCAAGTTTGATTATGATTTATAGCTCAGTACTTCAAGTTTATTTAGCTTATTATATATGGTCTTATTCTATCTTCTGTCTGCTCTGTTTATATACATGATGTTTAGTTTTGGACTGCTGTGAAATTATAGCTGTTGGGGTAAATGTTGGATATGGATATATTCAATATTTTCCTAATTTTTCTTTATATGTTTTGAGGATCATACTTTCTGTCTATGACATGAGTTGTTGTCTATGCATCAAGAGGGAACACATGCAGTTATTTTGCCAACTCAATTGTAGTAATAGTTATCCATGATTATTGGGAACAGCTAGTGTATCGATCCCGAGAAAGAGTTAAATTGGCTTTGAACCAACTTTTGAGGGAACCATCGAAATCGGTTAAATTGTACTGTTGGCTGAATCAAAATTTAATTTTTTAAAATTCTTTTTATTTATTTATTATTTTTATAAATTTTTAATAATTGATTGAACTAAAAATAGGACCGACCAATAGAACCGGTCCAATCATATTGCTATATTGTTCATAAATGAAATGCTAATATTATTATATTTGAGTTTTAGGGTTGATTTGATTAAAATTAATTGCTAATATTATTATATTTAAAATTTTCATGATTTTGTTAATAAAATAAATTTAGTCTTAATTAAATTAAATAATAAAAAGTTGTTGTTATTTTCAGGTGATAACTTTTGTCAAATTCAAGTATCACATTGAACCAAAAAATAACACAAGTACCATGTTAGAAAAAAGTGTATCAAATTATACATTAAGCCAACAAAGAACAAAAGTACTACCAGCTTTTCCTTATTCATGTGACATTGTCCCCATTGGGACAAAGACAGCATATTTACACCGCAAACAAGACCAGTCCTTCAAAATGGTAAAATAGTGATCAAGCTTAAAACTTCTTCAAAGCATTTTTCGTGTTCTAGCATGAAGCTCTACTTTGAAATTAAGCAGCAGAAAGCAAAATAATTACTTTTTTTCCTTATTTATAAAACAACATTCGCACAGATGTTTTAGCAGCCCATGAATGATCAAGCAAAACAGAATAAAATTCATACAGACTGAAGAAGATTCAAAACTGATTTTCGGTCAGGCATGCTAGGAATGGCTCCCTTCACTTGAACACAAAGAGAGGCTGCTGCAGCTGTGGAATTGTTCAAACAGAATATATGTGAAGATTGGAAAGGTCATTGCCTATATATATATATATATATGAATACATATACGAGTAACTGAGAGAGAACGAGGAATACCGGCAAAGTTCAAGCATTCCCTTTTGGACTTTCCTTCTACGAGAGCCACAGCAAAGGATGCGGTAAATGTATCCCCAGCTCCTGTTGTATCTACAACTTGTGCAGCAGGAATGATAGGCTGTGTAATTGGTTCCTCACCTTCTATGAATAAAGCAGATCCCTTGGCCCCGAGTTTCACAAGAACTTGCTTAACACCCTGAAAGTTATTCACATTTAACTTGTAGTAAAAAACTTGGCATCTGCCTAGAGACTTGTATAGTTTCCCCAAAAAGCTTGCTCATTACTTAAGGCCATTTATTCAAGTTAAAACTAGAACTGATCAAACAAGACAAAAAAATAAAAAGCATACTAGTTTACTCTTTAATCTAACATAAATGGACTAATTTGCTCATTTTTTGAGTAAAGGGAGCAAAATGCAATCCGACTCCTAATATAAGGGCCTCCATAATACTTTTACTGTGTCTATTTCTGCAAAATGTGTGTGGGATTGTTCACCATGCTAGTCCACATATTTCAACTAGTACTACAAGCATGTTCTCTATTGATCATTAACGGAATTAACCATAAAAGAGGGGAGAAGTAATTGTTGCATGTGAAACATATCTAAAGGACATAAAAATTTGTGGTTATCGCCACAGTTGTTGCCAATACAGAATTGTTGTGACAATTTACTTTAAAAGCTTATATGTTAAGGTTTAATAAAATGACAAACTAAGGCCTTTTTCAGGTGTAGAAAAACTCACCATTTTGTGACATTTTGCAGCCGCTAGACTAATCTGCTCAAAATTATCAGTAGGCATTCCCGTCAATCGACCGAGTTCAGATTCATTTGGGCTAAAGATATCAACAAACTTTAGAAGTTCTTGGGGCATTGGTGCATCCATTCCACCAGCATCCATAATTACGGTAACATCAGCACCCTTCGCAGCCTGAAAAGAAACCTCGAAAGAGAGACTCAACTAGTAAATTCTACCATGTAAAGTCCATATCAGTAAAGCAAAAAAATATAGTAGAGAACCCAAGACCAAATAGGCAAATATCAAGTTCACCTTCAATTAGACCAAATGGACTTCATTGTCAATGGAGAACCCAAGACCTTAGCTTTTGGCTACTAAAGAGGATAAATTTTATCTCACTGCACCAGGCTACCAATGTAGCAGTCACAATATTATCAATAATCTCTTCAACTTTGAATTGAGAATAACCGACACGAGTCTGATCGAGGTAGAGTTCACTTTACAACAACACCACTTTCCTTTTCTAACCAAAGAACCCTAAACAAATACCCAATCATCTCCAAATAACTATAACAATCCCCAAAATCTTTTCTCTAAGAATTAAGCCTACTTTTGAGGATGTTATCACAAAATCCAAATCTTATTTCACATCAAATTAAAATGGAAAAGCATCCATGCAACCTAAAATATAAGACCCTAGCATCCCTTATTTTTCAAAGGCATCTCAAACCCATCTTATATCGTTCTCACAAACTGTTGTTGCCTTCTCAATTTAGGGTTCCTTCTATTGTGTGACATTTGATATATAAAACTATTCAGAGTTCCTTCTATTGTATTATTGAAGGCAAGGAGGGGCATATCAAAATTGTATAACCCCAAATTTCAAATATGACCAAGATGTTCAAGCCTCAAAGCTTAGCCATATAGCACTCTCTAAGGCATAAGGAACGCAACAACTCCAAGTTCAGAGTGAACCATGTAGAAGATCCTCATCACATGAGTTCATAATAAAGTTTTTAGTAGGATGATCTTGAGCCGGAAAGAGAAAAATAGCATACCAACTTAAGGATAAATAATAACACCTTAATAAGCTTTGCTAATGGAAAGTCTCTCAGAATTTCTAAGCACTTCTGATACTTTAGCACTGTACTTGGCAGCATAAGTCAATAATCATTGAATGACATCTACATTCATTGAAGCTTTTCAATCAACCCAAAGCAAAATACTAAAAGAAAAACAGCTAAAAGGTTACTTCTAATTAGCAAGACTAGAATCACCATGGTAAAGGATTTTCTAACTTTGAGTATTACTTTTCACCAGACATAAACACATCTTTGAAATCATAAATCTGGACATAATATTCAAAGAACATATTAAAAACTGCTTAACCATATTAATTTGAGATGTTATGCAATAAACTAGTAAATATGTAAGACTAAACATCAAGAGGCTCAAGCTCCGTTTGAAAAGTGTTTTTCAACTCAAACCATGATTTGAAACCAAAAGCTCAAAAGCAATGATAAATAAGGAGCTTTTCAAACCAAACCATCTTCTTAAACTCGGGTTCTAGCCAAAACCAAAAGGCTAAAAGTTTTAGCTCTCTACTTTTACAGAAGTGCTTTTAGCTAAAATTACTTTCTTTTACTCATTAAAGAAGTCCAACTTATCTTCTACTTTACAACATTATATCCAGAATGAAAATTTTATTTTTCTACAAACTTTTTGTCAGCAATGGTAAACACAGCCAAACTTCTCCAGAATACTTTCCCACCCACTTTTCAAAAGCACGTTTTAACCTCAATTGAAGGTCCTACAGTTCCTTGGAGATCATAAAAATCCCATAATGGTAAATCATTTCAAATGCACACAGTGCAACTCTTTCCAGCTTAAAAGCATCATCCTTTTGACAAAATTCTCAAATCATCCATAGCATTACCAAAAGAAATAAAAGACATAAAAGCATAAAGATCCCAACCTTAGCAACTTGAATGTTAACAGAATCAGGGATTTCCCTTTGAAGCAAAACAATGCCAGCATTTTTAACAACATCCAAGTCCTGATCAGACAACTTGTCAGGCCAAGAACTCATATTAGCACCACCAACAATGATGATCGAATTCTGCCCATTAGATTGTAACATCACCACAGCATGGCCAGTAGGAACACCACCACCCAAGCTCTTCAAATACTCCAAACGAACCCCACCATTCCCCAATGCCTGAGTTATCAATTTCCCATGCGCATCATCACCTACTTGTCCCACAAAATATGTTGGGTAAGAAAGTTTAGCACCACAGGTGGCCTGGTTAGCTCCTTTGCCCCCTGCAAGAGTTTGACCATTTTTGGCTGAAATAGTCTCTCCTTCCGTGGGTAATCTGTCGATCTCCACATAGATATCTGCATTTGCTGAGCCAACTACGACTAATGGTGGGGGTTGGGTTATTGGGGTTTGGCTGGTTTTGCTTGAGTTTATGGAAAAGGAAAGATGGGATTGGTTTGGGTTATTCGTTTTATAATTGCAGAATCGAAATGGAATTTGGGTTAGGGTTTTGATTGGATGGATTTTGGGATAGCAATTGAAATTATTTGATGGTGAAAAGGCGATCCCTTCCATGTTTATTTGTTTCAACTGCTGATGAGAAAATGGGACTGAAAGTGTCTGTATTAGGGTGATGAACACTGAATAGGAATAAATTGGTTAAAATATGCCATAATTACCTATACTCTTCAAAATGTTCTTATACTTTATTTTTAAAAATTTAACTCCTCTACCTTTCAAATTTCAAAATTCAGGTTCAACTATTAATTAAAATTATTTTATTAAATTTAAATTTATTACAACGTTATTTTTTAGTTGCATTAATAGTCAGTGAGTATTTTTTTATTTTAAAATATCATACAAATAAATTTAATAAAAAATAACAATATTAACAATTAGACCTAATTTTTAAAATATGAAAAGTAATTGAACTAAATTTCAGAAAATAAAACTACAATGATTAAATTTTAAATTTGGGAAAAGTTATGGGACCTATGACTTATTTTAATCGACTAAATTATACTAATACAACTTAAAACTATAAATTGACCCTTCAACTGTATTAATTTTTCACATTTTAATACCTAAATTATTTTTTAGCTAAAGTTGCATGTTTTTAGTCTTATAGAATTAAAAAAGAATTAATTGACATGCGACACCTATTAGAATATGATACTAGTTTCAGCTAATTAAAACATGACACATGTCGTTGTCATGCATTGAAATTAAAAAAATTAAATTTCTATATAATTTAAAAAATATATATTAAACATTTTAGGAAAGTATGATTGATTTTGATTACAATTGACACATTGTTAATCAGATTTTAATTTAAAATTTTTTAAACTTTAAATTTTTTAAAGAAATTACATACTTTTTATTTATTCCAAAAAAATATTTTTAAAGTTATCAAAACTTTTCTAGAATATATATATATATTAAAAAAAGTTATACTGTTTTGTAGTTTTCCAAATTGAACTAATTTTGTATTTTTGAACTTTACAAATTATATTTTGTTTATTTGAAAATTTTTCATTAACATTATTGCAATACGTTTAGAGTTTATATATAAATTGAATTTTGATTTATTATTATTATTTTAACATTTAGCTAAATTTTATATTTTTTTCAATTCTGATTAGTTTTTCTAAAAACTCAACTTTTTTTTTCATTTTTAATTTATATTTATATATTTTAAAAAATATTTTTTTTCCTGTTTTCCTATAATATATTTATATAGAGATTGATTTTAATCGATGTGAAATTATATATAATGTAGTAAATTTGAGTATACATTCATAGCCCCAAACGAAGAAATATCAGAGCCAGGTTTCGATCCTGGGACCTGTGGGTTATGGGCCCACCACGCTTCCGCTGCGCCACTCTGATTTGTTGTTCCTTGTATCAAACCAAATATTTTTTCTAACCTCTGCTTTTTGGGTCAAATAGACCTTATCTATACTACTATATATACCTGCCTTGCTTCTTTTTTTTTACATTCTTAACAACAATGGTGAATTTTCAATTTTGGTCCCTATACTTTTTAATATAAAAATAATCAAATTTATATTCCGGTCCCTATACTATGTTAAAACTTTTTAAAATTAACAAATATTATAATTTTTTATATATTTTTCTTAGTTTAAAATTTATATAATATTTAAATAAGATGTTTTGTTAATAGAATTGTTCACCAAACGAGTTTAAACATTTTCGAATAGTAAAAACTTTTCTTACTTAGCTAAAGCTTAACCTTTTGACATGTAAAATTTATTTTTTAAAATTAAAATCAAATAAAATATTTTTAAATTAAAAAAATCCAAATTAAGAAAAAACTTGGGTAATTAGACAAATAATCTATCTTAACAAGTTGTTTTTTATTATTATTTAAATCATTATATATAATTTACATAATTATGTATATTTCCTATTATCATAATTTTAACTTCACTCTTGTCATATATGCCTCCCCTCTAAGGTTTCTTTTTAGAAGTTCAATTAGCAAACTCCAATAAACTTAGTATCCATTGGCGAGTAGAGAATATAACTTAGATCCAAGTCGATTTCATTATTAGTGTCAAAGATTTGAGAAGAAAGTTGTTTAAGGTTTGATTTAAAGATTTTTAATGTTCAAAGTTGTTTCATGAAAAACCTAACTGTAAAAAAGAGAGAAGAAAATTTTTAATTAATGTAAGCAATACGACTAAAGAAAATAAAAAAAAATAGACTATTTTCAGGAGCGAAGCCAGAACAATTTTTTAGGGGGTCGGATAAAATTTTAATTTTTTATAGTTTATATCTTTATAATTTATAAAGAATTAAATTGAATTTTATAATTTTAGGGGGGGCAAAGTATAATTTTATATTTACTAATTTAAAATTTTTATAAAATTTTAAGAGTTTAAATAGCAATTTTACATTTTAAGAAAGCCGGGGCCTATGCCAGCACCCCTGTCTTCGCCAAGTCTATTTTAGTAGTTGGATAACTTTAATGAAAATCTTCTAGTAGTTGAGTGACCTTGCTCGGTTTACTAATTACATGCATGGTCTTCACAAAATCGTACATTCTGACATCCCTTTTACTGAGAGCATTAAAAGGAAACAATGGACCAGTAAACAATATGGTCCAATGAGAGCATTTATGTCAATTTTCATGGCTCCCCTTAACTGTCTCTTACGTCTATAATTTATAGAGCTATATGTGTATATATATATATATATATATATATGTGGATGTGTAAGTGTATGCACACGAAAGTCTCCACAATTTCTCTTTCCCTTCAATCTCTCATTTTCTCTCTCTAGAATTTGTGCGTTTATTTCTCTATCTGGATTTTGATTGAATTTCTTCTTGTAAGTCAAGGTTTCTTCCCATTTCTATGTCGAATTTGATCGAACATTATGTTTCTTTGAAATTTCTAGCAATTGAGGCCATTTTATGATTTGGGTATCCTAGTTTTCTTAGATCTCCTGTTAATTGTGAAAAAGGAAGTCCATAGCTTTTGTTGCTCTGTTAGCTTATGAAATGGATCTGGGTCTTTTTTTATTTATTTTATGATGAATGCGAAAGGATTTGTTTTTTCTTTTACATTTTCAAAATGGTAATTTGATCTGGTGATTAAGGCGGTTCTTGCTGATTAATAATAAACATATTGATCTCTTTTTTTCCGTGCACAAAAAATGGGAGCTTTGGTAGTTTATCGTTCAATTTTTATGGAAAATGAGGTGAATTCCATTCTAATTTGATGAACCAAAATGTTATTTGTTGAGGGGATTTCTTCGACAAAAGCCTTCGAGTATGGCCACCGTATTCGGGTTTTTTCTCCCTCTTTCACAGAAAACTCATGAAGGGAGAGACGTCAGTTTAGTATGGAACATTAATAATTTAAATCATCTAACCTACGCACAGGGACTCGAATCACCAACATATTAACCACATAATTGCAAGAATGGTCCCACTTGGGTTAGAGGAGGCAATACCTTCGTTGAGGTTCAGTTGTCTACTCGACAAATGACATGCTTCAAAGACTTTTCTCCAATGAGTCAGTCCCACGACACTATTTAAAAAAGAAAAGAAAAGTGGGTGATATGATTCACTTATGTTGTTGGCATGTCTGTTTTTTTGTTGTATTTGTATTTTCCGTTGCATGTTTTTTCGGATTTTCCTAGATTGTTCTTTTAGGTTTGATCATAGATTCTATCTGTACTTTTTATGTATTTGTTTATGCAAGTTGGTGTTGCTTTTTATTATCTTTTGCTGTGCTAAAAGTGGTTCTTGTTTTTATTGTAGAATTGGTTTGAAAATGGCTACTTATACCCCTAAGAACATCCTCATAACTGGAGCTGCTGGGTTTATTGCATCCCATGTAGCTAATCGGCTTATTCGGAACTATCCCGGTTACAAAATTGTTGTGCTCGACAAGCTTGATTACTGCTCTAACCTGAAAAACCTCCTCCCCTCCCAGTCATCACCGAACTTTAAGTTCGTGAAGGGGGATATTGCCAGTGCTGATCTTGTTAACTACCTCCTTGTTGCTGAGTCTATCGACACAATAATGCATTTCGCAGCCCAAACTCATGTCGATAACTCGTTTGGGAACAGCTTTGAGTTTACCAAGAACAATATCTATGGCACACATGTCTTGCTTGAGGCTTGTAAAGTCACTGGCCAGATAAGGAGGTTTATCCATGTGAGCACGGATGAGGTGTATGGGGAGACGGATGAGGATGCGGTTGTAGGAAACCATGAGGCTTCTCAACTTCTCCCGACAAACCCGTACTCGGCAACTAAAGCTGGTGCTGAAATGCTTGTAATGGCGTATGGTAGGTCATACGGGTTACCGGTGATTACTACCCGTGGAAACAATGTTTATGGTCCCAACCAATTCCCCGAAAAATTGATTCCGAAGTTCATCCTCTTAGCGATGAGAGGGAAGACTCTTCCGATTCATGGGGATGGTTCTAATGTGAGGAGTTATTTATATTGTGAAGATGTGGCCGAGGCATTTGAAGTCATTCTACACAAGGGTGAAGTTGGCCATGTTTATAATGTCGGAACAAAGAAGGAAAGGAGAGTGATTGATGTAGCCAAAGATATATGCAAGCTTTTCTCGATGGATCCCGAGACAAACATCCAGTGTGTTGAAAACAGACCATTCAATGACCAGAGATATTTTCTTGACGATCAGAAACTAAAGAACTTGGGATGGTCTGAGCGAACCATATGGGAAGAGGGGTTGAAAAAGACGATAGCATGGTACACCAAAAATCCCGAATGGTGGGGTGATGTGGCTGGTGCATTGCTTCCACACCCAAGAATGCTGATGATGCCTGGTAGTAGACACTTCGAATCGGAAGACGGGAAAGTTCCGAGTGTTTCTAACACACCCCGAATGATAGTTCCGACCTCCAAAAGTTTCATCTCTCCCGTAAAACCATCCTTTAAGTTCTTGATCTATGGCAGGACCGGCTGGATTGGAGGTATTCTCGGTCAGCTATGTGAGAAACACGGTATTCCCTTTGAATACGGAAGAGGACGCTTGGAAAATCGAGCATCGCTCATGGCAGATATTCAAAATATAAAGCCAACCCATGTTTTTAATGCTGCTGGTGTGACTGGTAGACCAAACGTTGATTGGTGTGAATCTCACAAAACCGAAACTATTCGAACCAATGTGGTTGGAACCTTGACCTTGGCAGACGTTTGCAGACAACACGAGCTTTTGATGATGAATTTCGCAACGGGGTGTATATTCGAATACGATGCTGCACATCCTCAAGGCTCCGGCATTGGCTTTAAAGAAGAAGACAAACCCAATTTCATCGGTTCCTTCTATTCGAAAACCAAAGCTATGGTAATCCCATCGGATATCCGTAATTCAACTCACATCTTGTCTGCTAGTTTATGTCTTTAATGCCTCGTAATCTCTTCCCTTCTTGTTTAGGTTGAAGAGCTGTTGAGAGAATATGACAACGTCTGCACCCTCAGAGTTCGAATGCCGATCTCATCTGACCTAAACAACCCACGCAACTTCATCACCAAGATCTCGCGTTACAACAAGGTCGTCAACATCCCCAACAGCATGACAATCCTAGACGAACTCCTACCGATATCTATCGAGATGGCAAAGAGGAACTTGAGAGGTATATGGAACTTCACAAACCCCGGGGTCGTTAGCCACAACGAAATCCTCGAGATGTACAAGACTTATATCGACCCCAACTTCCAGTGGATGAACTTCACATTGGAAGAACAAGCCAAGGTAATCGTCGCCCCTCGAAGCAATAACGAAATGGATGCATCCAAGTTGAAGAAAGAGTTCCCCGAGTTGTTACCAATCAAAGAATCATTGATTAAGTACGTCTTCGAACCCAACAAACGAAACTGAACCTATGAACCCAGTTTTTTCAGCTATAGAACCCGATTTCGACCCCTCTAGCTTCTGCATTTACTATAATTAGGTTGTATTGTAGTTTACTTAGCCATTCCTTTTACTAAAGAAACTTCCCTTTAGGTGTATCTATTTTTGCTTTTCAAGTTGTTGATTGTTATTGCCTTCAACACTCTTTTTCAACATTTCGATACTTCACTAATTTGTATTATATAAATTTGGTAAAAGTAACATAAAAGCCTTTATACTATAAGTCAGATTGTATTTTATCTCCTCTATAAAAATTATGAGCAAATTAGTCCTTGTACATTAGATCAAAGAGTAAATTTATTATTTCTGTATCTCATGTGACATGTGAGGTGTCATGTGTACCTCATATTAATGTAGAGGGGCCAAATTATGACAGCAGAAATGAATGAAATTAAAAAAAAATAATAATAATTTGCTCTTTGATTTAATGTACAAGGACTAGTTTGTCCATTTTTTGAGTAAACATGACAAAATGCAATCCGACTCTTACTGCTAAATTTTCAAACAATTTTTTATTAGTAGCGTATAGATAATCGATAACTTGGGATTAAATAGTAAAATGCTAATTAAATTTCAATGAAGAAAACCAAAAATTTTCTTTAAAAACTTGTTATAATTACATAAATACTACAATAGGAGCAAACTATGCCCCCATTGCTCATGCTATTGGCAATTCAACATCCCTTTAAACAAGCTTCTACGTTTACTCAAATAACTATCAATAATCAAAGAGCTAAATGCTTTGAATTAAAGCCATTGCTTTAAGCATTAAGTTGTTAATCTAAAATGTACATTTTTCATTCAAAAGCTTCATGATGAAGGACTATAATCGCAATGCCACATCGAAATACCTTAAACCAATTGGCAATCCATGGAGATGAATACCTTATTTGAGACCAAGGCCTATTATGTACCTTGCATGAAAAGAAACATCAAAATAAGGGCACTTGTGAAATTAGCTATTCTTAAGAAAGGAATGTAAATTTATCTGAGACTTACCGAGAACAAATCAATTGGTTTCGACATAAAGGGGTAGAGCATAATGATTTGAAGATGGACTGGGGTCTATTGCATTAATGACAATAGCATATTGTTAGAGATGTATGATGAAATAGAAATGATTGTGTAAAGAGCTGAAAGATAATGTATGTATGTACCATCTGATTGTATCCGTAACCAATCTTGTGTGCATATCAAAGCCTGTCGAGTCTCGGGAGTCAGTGGACATCTACAACTATCGAGCACCCTACCTCCAGCGTGGAATGCTGACTCTTGTGAGACGGTTGACATAGGAGTTCCGAGAACATCTCGTGCCATCATTGACAAGATTGGATACCTTGGAGTGTGAACTCTCCACCAATTCAATATATTGAAATTGCAGTTACGAGGAAAGACGGGCTCATCTAAATATTTTTCCAAGTCTGATATTGCAGTTTGACTTTGAGATGTCTCGTGAAGGAATTTGTCAAAGCCCTTTAGTCTATCTCGACCGTCATTGCTACTGCTAGGTAAACTACTGAGCGGCAAAGCTGAACCTTGATCCATCAAAGTTGAGCAAATAGAGTATGTATTAAATAGTTCCTTAAGACCATCCGAGACTTCTTTGATTCGTTCCAATGCAGTACTGCCGTAAATCTGGGAGTAGTAATACTCCACCAATTTCATCTTGAATCGGGGATCTAAGATAGCTGCTACTGCCAAAGACAAACTGCATTTGCTCCAATATTTATCGAACTTAGCTTTCATCTTTGCTGCTAATGAACTAAGAAAATTATCGGGGCTCTTGCACCAGTCAATCAATTGGATGTGAACATGACAAATTTCCGGAAAATATATATTTGCCGTGGGACATTTGTTGCTGGAGAAGACATTGATGATTTCGATAAATAGTTTCAAATAGCCGGTAATGGAACTTGCCCATTCCCACTCTTCATCGCTTAAAGCAAGGTCAAGATCAAGCTCCGGCAACTGACAGAAAGCATTCCTGTATTCTATAGCAGTCTCAAGCATTAGGTATGTTGAATTCCATCGGATAGGACAATCAAGAACCAAGTTCTTCTGGCTATTGATTCCAGTTTGCAAGACCATCTCCTTGAACTTCCCTTGTATTGATTGGGAGCTTTTAACATATCGAACAGTTCCTCGAATCTTTTGAATCACCACTCGGAGAGCTTCCATGGCATCTTGAACAATTGAATTTAGAACATGTGCAGCTGAGCGCACATCTAATAATTGACCGTTGCTTAGACAAGACTTGTTCTCCGAGATCTGCTCTTTTATTCTCAGAACGATATCATCATTAGTAGAAAAATCATCCAACGTCACGGCAAACAACTTAGAGCCTATATCCCAATCCATCAAACACTTGATAATTACTCCGGAAAGCAAGTCATCAGTATGCGAAGAATCAAGTGTAACAAAATTAAGAATCTTCTTTTGTAGTTTCCAATCATCACCGACGTAATGCGCCATCATGCATACATGGTTAGTGTTTTCTGGAGATGACCACATCTCAACCGCGAGGTTAATTCTACCTTGCAATTTACTCAACATATCATGAACTTTCTGTCTCTCCTTCCCGTAAATTTCCATACAAGAAAGCTCAACAGTACTATTTGGCACAACATCAAACAGTGGCTGTAAATTCTTGACAAATACCTTAAACCCAACATGCTCAACCATGGCTAAAGGGTAGCCATGCAATATAATCATACGAGCAAGATCTAAGCGACTCCTTTCTTGATCGAACCAACTGCTTTGAACGTTGAAAACTTCATCCTTTCTCTGTTCCGGTTCATACTTGACAATAGTTGGCTTCAAATATTCTTCTTTTCTTTGCCCTTCATCGTAACTGATATTTGCTATCGTAAGGGTGTTATCTTTTTTCCTTTTCTTTGAGGAAAGGAGCTGAGAAACATCATAGTTAAACCTTTTTAAACACCGCATTAAGTGATTCCTCAGATGTGTGGTTCCACTGTTACTCGATCCACTTAATTTCTTGTTACAATGAACGCATACCGCATAACATAAGTCGGCTTTCCTAACCCTTTCGAAGTGATTCCATACAACCGAAGTCAACCTCTTCGGTTTCTTAATGACCGTTTCATTCGCAACTTCCATCGAATCGGTTTACGACGAGCCAAAGCCTGCATTTTCGAACACGAATTAACCCCAAAATGCAATCATAGTTATGCAACTGAATATTATCAATTCATCCCAAAATGTATATATATTGCCAATTAATCAAAATCAAACATAAAAAATTATATTTTTAAAAAATCAATCAACCATTTAAGAAAGAAAGCAACACTAATAAGAAAGCAAACTGAAAGAAAAAATCGTTTATTTTTTCTTTTAAGAAAAAATAAAGCTAAAAAATGTTCTAAATTATGAGACCAAATATATTGTCTTATCAAAATAAAGCAAATAAGTACTAGTAATGATACACCAAAAGCAACAAAAACCCAACAAACATACTTGTAAAAAAAAAAAAAAAAGCCACCAAATTTAAACTCAATTCAAGATAAACAATTCTAAGAAAAAGCCAGCTTTCAATTGAGCTCCTTCAAAAAAAATAAAGCTTTTCTTTTTCTAACGAATAAAACAAAAATATAACAAAAACCCAACAAAGATAAACGCTAAAAAAACACCAAATTCACACAATTAAAACACAAAACACTAGGAAAAAAATCATACCCAGATTATCCAGCAGAGAAAAAATGTTGGCTCCACAGGCGGGTCCGATCGGAGGATCCGAGAAGGTATGAGGGTTTGGGTTTTGCAGATGACGGAAATGGGAAAAAGATAAAAAGAGAAATTGGATCCGAGCTTGAATTATGGAGGAGAAATTTGGGTTAAGATCCGAATAAAAACTTGGGTGGGTCAATCAACGTCGATAAAAGAGTATATTTTTCGTTTAATAATCGGATATTTTCTTGGGAACCAATCAGAGAAAAAGGAAAATGATGAAATGGATCGGCTAGAATTTGAATCCGGATTTGGGTTTGGTTGAATTTTGATTTTTTTTTCCTTTAAAAAAATCTGGGTTTGGTTTGATTTGACCCTTTTTCAGCTTCTCTCTCATATATGCAAATTAAAAATCTTTTTCGAATATTCTATTTAGGTATTGATTTTAAGCAAGATTTTTAATAATAAATTAAAAAGATTTTAAAATTTGAATATTCTTATATCTTATTTTATCTCCATTAGTATCATCAATAAAATTTAAAATTCTTAACCTTATAAAATTTTAAATTTTAAATTAATTATTTTAAGATTTTTTTACTTATAAATTTAATTAATTTTGATTTGAAGTAATTAAATAAATAAAACAATTCAAAATTCAAAACAAATATATATTATCGAAAATTATCATAATAAATACAATTACCATAGTGTTAGCTTGATGATCAGGGTGTTCACTGTCTCAAGTGTGGTCTGAGTTTGAATTCGAGTTGCCCTAATCACGTTGGTGTTAGGGTTTTGTCCTCTTCTTGTAATTCATCAAAAACAAAAACAATTATCATATTTCACCGATATTTTTTTTTGTAATTATACATTAAACCATTTATTTTTTTTGTTGACTTTCCTTTTTGAAAAAGAAAATAAAAAATTATATAAACATTGGTTTGGGATAGCCTATTTCGATAAAACTATCATGAATGCCCATGTCATATTGCATTTTGTTCTCTTTAAAAAATAGACATGTTAGATAAAAAAACAAATGGCTCATTTATGTTAAAACATTTAATCTATTTATACTGTTAAAAACTAGTGCAACTGACAGAATAACCAGTTAGTGACATGTGGCATGTCATGTGTACCTCATGTTGATGTATAAGGACCAATTTTTAACACTATAAATGGATGAAAATTTTAACACAAGAACCATTTTGCTCTTTTGTCTAACGTAAGGACTAATTTGTCCATTTTTTGAGTAGAGGAGCCAAAATGCAATTCTACTCCTAATTTAAGGACCAATATGAGATTTTTACTGCCTATTTCTCTCGTTTGAACTAGGCCCAAATGAGCTCAATTGCATGTTTGCTACTATGTGCCCAAAAATGAAATAAATAATGCAAGGCCCAAACCCAATTAAGTCGATGGACTTGCCAACCAATAGGTCCATAACCTTATTCTGGGCTTTGAACAAAAATAAAAATAGGATCTGTTGAGAGTGGGATTTGAACCCACGCCCTTTCGGACCAGAACCTTAATCTGGCGCCTTAGACCAACTCGGCCATCTCAACTTGTTATTTAGAACTTTCTAGTTTTGTTTTTTTATCTCTGTTACTGGAAAGTTCTGATTTTTGCTTTACTTGGAAAATTTGTATTATAGCGATTCTGGAGTTTTGACATTTTTCTTATTTACCGCTGGTTAATGTAGGAGAGGCCTTTGCCATCTCGTCTAACTCCCCTGATTTTATATTTTTTTTTATCTCGTCAAATTCTATATCGAATAAGCATGTGCATAAGCTCACTTTGAAGTTGACGCCTGCTTCACGTAGTAGGACTGCACTGTATAAATACTCGCCTTGCTGCTGCTGTAGCTTTCCTTCCTCTAGGATTCCTTCGGATTCGGGCCTTTGGGATGATATCAAATGCATGAAATGTTTTTTACCTCTTAGAATCCATTTGCCACAATGGGATTGATGATATTCATTATTGATGCTGCAATGCTGATGCTTCTGAAATGGATATGGTTGTTGAAATGTTCTTATCAAATCAGTGAAATGCTTAGCATCCTTCAGCTTGGATCTTTATTCGAAAGTATGGGGATTGTTTGGTGACAGAACATCATCAATGGATATGCTTTGGTTGTAATAATGGCCAAAGAAGTGACAAGTAAGATGAAGAAAGTAGGGTAATTGGGATAACCAGCGAAGGCAAGTTCATACATGTCCCCAAGAAGGAAAAAAGGAAGCTGGCGTTCAAGCAACATCAAGTCTCGCTTTAGATCATGGATCGTCCCCGACTTGGCAAAGATGAGATCATTTTCAACTCTCCATTCCTTAGAATAAGCTCTCAACAAGAGTTCAAGGATGAAACCAGCGTCGACTAAAATCGTTCTGATGAGCAACAAAGGATCTGATTCAGCACTGGATCGTTTGTATTGCCGTGGTCTATTAGATGAATCATCCCAAATCCTGTAATACAACTTGTCGTAACACCCTCGGATCTTGCTAAAGACCCTTTAATCAATGCGATAAAATCGATCAAGCTAGTGTTGGGGTGAGCACGGAGGAGAAAGGCAGCCAGGCATCTCTGTTTTTCTTCTTCATGGTGGGCTGAAAGATAGGAGTGGTAAACGATTACTTGCATTGCAATTTATTTGATTTTACCCAATAAATTGCAAACAAGTACAAAAGAAAATCATCAGCATCAGTAATACATCCAATATAATCCCAAATACAAAAGGATCCTATCAACTTCAACTAACCCCAAATATCAACTAATATTTGCATTGCCTTTATTATTATTTTTTCTAGTGAAAAGGATTTTTGCCTTTATTTTTTTATGAGATTTTAAAATCTAAAAAAAAAAAATAATTGTATGAGACTTGAATTATTTCCATCAAAGTCATTTTTGGTTGTATTATTTATATGGAATTTAGGTAAACCATATCGGTAATTATCCTACTATTGATATGTTTAGTTTTTGGTCACCTAATTATGAAAAGTTACAAAATGGTTATTCAATTATTCGATTTTTATCTTTTTTTGGTCACCTGTTGTTAAATGGCTAACCAAAAAGTGACTCGATATATTTAAATTTGGCATGATAGCAACTTTAACCTTCAATATTTATATACTGTGTCAATTTAGTCTTAATTCTAAAAGATTTAACCCTTAATATTTACACATTGTGTAATTTAGTTTTGTTTTTCTTTGTAACCTTTTCACTTAAAAAGTTAAAAAAACAATTTTATCAGCTAAATTTATTGAAAATATACCAAAAACAGAAATAACAAAAAAATACAAAATAAAAGTTTTCATCTTTTCTCATTCTTTTAAAATTAACTCTCAATGTCATAAAGAAAAATAAAACTATAAAAAAAGAGTCAAATTGCACAACAGGTAAATATAGAGGATTAATTTTTTTAAAATTAATATTAAATTGACACAATATATTAATATTGAAGACCTTATTATATAAAATTTTAAAAGATTTCAAGTTACCTCATTTACTTAAAAAATATTCTGGGAATTTTTTTTTCTAAAAATAAATACTCGACGGTAGTTGGTGGCGGTGGACGACAGTTTATGTAACAAACGATTGGCAGAATCTAAATTAAAAATTATGATAATTGAGAGAGATCTGGTATAATTTTAAAGTGTCACGTTATTAAATTTATGAAATTTTTAAGTTCAGAAACTAAAAATAAATTTAGCTGTAAAATTCAGGTATCAAATTAGATAAAAAAATTTCAAGTCCTAAAAAAGACTTAATTACTAAGTTCGTCAGCCAAAAATTATATCATCCTTCAATTAATTATTACAATTCATAAAGATTAAAAAATATAAAACTTGATTTAATATACTGATTGGTTATTAATCCGATTGCAACAACTATTGTCGAAGCTGAAGAAAACATTAGGATATATCCTATTTCTCTCCATTGAACCAGGCCCAAATTAGCCCAATTGCTTGTTCGCTATTATGTACCCAAAAGAATAATGCATGGCCCGTACTCAATAAACCCTATTCTAAGCCCATGGCCTTGGTAACCAATAGGTCCATAACCTTATCCTGGGCTTTGAACAAAAATAAAAATAGAGTGTGTTGAGAGTGGGATTTGAACCCACGCCCTTTCGGACCAGAACCTTAATCTGGCGCCTTAGACCAACTCGGCCATCTCAACCACAGTTATAAATTTTGTAATTTTAAGAATCTGTGATTAGGATAGAATGAGAATTCCTAAATATTATGGAAGACCTAACTAAATTTTAACTTGGTAATCATGTACTTATCCTATTATTAACAAATATTTTAATTTTTATTGAAGACACGACAGTTTTTATGTTTATATAAATAAGAGTTTTTTTTTTTTTTTAATCACCATTTATTTGGACATGAATTAGTAATCAATAAACTTAATTAAGAGTATTCAACTCATCTTCTATTAGAAAGAGATTGCATTAGTCATTATTGTTTGGAATGGATTTCACTAGTGCGTCATATACATGTCATTATTGGTGTTTAATATTAAAGGTTTTAAACTACATCTTAATCTTTCTTCTATTTTATTCATAGTTAGTATCACTCTTGTAGTTTGATGTTGTTTTTATATTTCTTTGGGAACTTGAAAATAAATCCTTCCTCGCTTAACCCAAAAAAAGAATAAAAAAAAATTACTAGTTTGTTGACTTAATAGTTTTAGAAACTTAATAGTTAAAGAAATTTTGACTTGAAAAGTTAATTGAGTTTTAATTCAATTGACATTATTGCTATTGTAACAATAAGGAGGACGTGAGTTTAAAAGTAATGGACATATTTTTCTTCTGTTAAAAATATTGGTTTTACTTGCTTTTTTTATTTGATGCTAAATTAGTACTATTTTTGTTAAATTAAAAAAAATATTAGTTTCTGTTTACGGTTTTAAGAATATTCTTTTCTATTTTAGTTGTGTTTTACCATCAAGTGATAGTGTTTTTATCCACTAATGTCATATACGAGCATAGGTTCGAATCAGACTTGTCCATGAATCAGGTCATTCAGCCTAGCTCAAAGGCCGGCCCGAAAAATGGGAGAGTTTGAGCAAAAATATAAGTTCAAAAATGGATTTTGATAAAAAAAAAAAAAGAAGAAGAAAAAGGCATGTTATGTTTTTATAGCACGTGGCTTTTCAAACGCGCCAAGGTATAACTACTACCTAATAATTAAACTTTTTCTCAATTACTTTGTAGTATCTAAACACCATTATTTTTTTTCCTAGCTAAGTGCAGTTGTCATTTGACTTTGTTTTTATAGTTGTTTTGGAATCTTGAAAAGAAATTCCTAATTTGTTGTCTCGATATTTTAGAAACCTAAAATAGTTGGCTGTGCTACCCAATCCTCCAACATTGAATGTGTTGAGATAATATGAACTATAATTATTACATAATTTTTTAGCTGGTTCCCAATGTATGAACTTACATATTTATCACATAGCATATATCCAATATTATATAAGTTAGAAGATTGCAACCCTCCCTGCCATTATGTTTCCACTCTCAAGCACTTGCTTTTAATTGCATTGAATTCCTTTTGTTTGGATTCCCGGAAAATACTGCAAGCTAAGAAATGGAAAATACTCGTACTAAGGAGTGGTCTAAAAGAGACGAAGAAGAGCCTGAAACTTCAACGAACAACGGAACAAGAGATGCTGTTCACCACCATTCGAAAAATTTATCGGTCGACGAATTAGCCCAACAAATTCAATCCCAATTAGATTCATTAAACAATTCTCAGCACGTCAAGCCAGATTATTGCATCTTCCGAATCCCCGGCTCCTTATTGCCCTCGATACACCATCATCGGCCCTCTCGTTTACTACTACTATCTTTCAGGCTACCAGGAAGAAGAAAAACAGAGATACCTGGCCTCGTTTCTCCGCCGTGCTAAACCCAACACTAGCTTGAACGATTTCATTGAGTTGATTGAAAAGTATCTACCAAAGATCCGAGGGTGTTACGAGAAGATGTATTACAGGTATTGGGATGATTCAGTGGGAAGAGCACGGCAAGACAAACGGGCCGGGACTCAATCACATTCGTCGTTGCTCATCGGAATGATTTTAGTTGACGCCGGTTTCATCCTTGAACTCTTGTTAAGAGCTTACTCCGAAGGATTGAGAGCTGAAAACGATCTCATCTTTGCCAAATCAGGGACAATCCATGATCTAAAACGAGACTTGATGTTGCTTGAAAACCAGCTTCCTTTCTTTCTTCTCAAGAAAATGTATAAACGTGCCTTGAAATGTAATCCACATTACCCTTCTTTTCTTCATCTCACCTGTCATTTCTTTACCCATTATTACAACCAAAGCATCTCCATTGATGAAGTTCTATCACCAAACAATCCCCATAGTTCTGAATATAGATCCAACCTGGAAGACCCTAAGCATTTCACTGATTTGATAAGAACATTTCAGCAACCATACTCCACGATTCAGAAGCAGCAGCAGTGTGGAAAATGGAACATTCTGAGAGGAAATACACACTTCATGAATTTGATATCATTCCAAAAGCTAGAGGAAGGGAAGGTGCAGCAGCAGCAACAAGGTGCGTATTTATACAGTGCAGTTCTACTGCGTGAAGCAGGCGTCAAATTCAAGGTGAGCTTAAACACATGCTTATTCGATATAGAATTTGATGAAAACAATGGAGAATTGAAGATCCCTCCTCTCAAGGTCGACGACTCCACGGAATCTTTTTATGGGAACCTCATGGTGTGGGAGCAATGCTATTATCCGAACGACACTTTCATTTGCGATTACATCTTTCTGATAGGACATCTCATCAAATCTGCTGAGGATGTGAGCATTCTTGTTCGTAAAAGAATTCTGATTAACCAGCTTGGCAGCCCTATTCAAATAGTAGCTATGTTTAACCGTCTCTGCAAATATATTAACGTGGGGACTGAGAACCGATATTCAAGTCTTTTCATGAAGCTCAATGCATACAACGCTGTTCCCCACCATAGTTGGATAGCAATACTTAAGCTCGAGTATTTTTCTACTCCTTGGAGAGGGGTTGCTACCATTGCTGCAATTATCTTGCTTGTTCTTACTATGATTCAAACCATTTGTGCTCTCATCTCCCTTTAGTTTCAAACCAAATGTAAGTTCAAATGTCCTTTGTTGAAAGTTTAATAAGATTGGATTATGTTTCATTTGGCCCTATTTTGAGGTTCTCTTCAACTATTTTGGTGAAAATTTAAAGATTTTTTAAAATTTAACGAATCAATTCAACCAGTTAGTTTGATTCGATTAAATAAATTATTAAAAATTAAAAAATATTTAAATTCAATCAAGGCATTAATTCTTAAATCAATTTTTCTGATGTCTTTCCTAAGATCAATAGCCAAACTCAAACAACCATGATATGAACTTACTGAAAACCTCCATTGGCCAGTAAATATTTCAAACTTTAGAGTAGAGAACTTGATGAATAACCAATATACTTTAATTTAATATAATTTGATCGTATCTATTATTACAATATCATTAGTTATTTAACTATAATAACAATACCATAAAATTAATTTTTACTAGTTTAATTTGTTTTTTTTTTTTGGTATTTTACCAAATATGTTTTCTATCAATCATTACACTAAATAAAGATTAAAATGATCCTTCGGTCACTCAATTTCTAATATTATAGGTTTTTTTTTGGCTTTGTTGGTAGAGCAATGAGCGAATTTAGGGAGCTAGTAAGCCTAGCCTCCCTAAAATGAAAAATTTATCATTTTAGTTTTTTAAATTTTTAAAAATTTTAAATTAGTAAAGATAAAATTACACTTTAACCCCTCCTAAAAATAATAATAATTTAATTTAATCTTTTAAATTGGATTCCATCTTTAAGCTTGAGTCGAGAGCCTTGCTAGAGGGGCTCATTATTGCCTGGGAAGGCTTTCGGCAAGTGGAACTTGAGTGCGACAATGCTACGCTAGTGAAAACAGTCCTTGTTGGAGGTGCAGCCGAAAGCATATTATGGGAGTTATGGAATATTCATCAACTATTTCGCCGCAATTAGAAGGTGCATGTCCAACACATCTCTTGATTTCATAACAGAGTAGCAGATCACATGGCCAAAATCCTGATTACTGGTAGTAACAGTATGCGAATATACGAGACGGCCCCAATTTTAGAACTGAGTTCATTGATGAAAGATCGGAATAATTCTAATATTGTGTTGTCTTAATTTTTTTATTGTGATCACTTTTGCTATTTTTTTTTGCTACCAAAAAAAAATAAATAAATAATACCAACAAAAGCTGTTTCTTTTTAACCGTGTAGCCATAAGGCTACTTAAAAGCCCAAAAAATTGGCATTTGCATGTAAAAGAAAGGGCCTTATTTCTTTTCTTTTGTACATAAAATATAATAAGCTTAAAATCGTAAATTAATGGACCAACAAACCTAATTGGAATCAAAAGTGTGGAAAAATTAAATGTTAACTAAAATTTAATATAAAGAATATTAAAAGTATGTTGATTAAATTTTAAATACATGTATTATCTTAATTAGGTATAGTTTTAATTTGATACGTTAAAATATATAGGGACTAAAATTTAAAACCACGTTTCATTTTCGTTTAATACATTATATCCAATTTGTTTATTTGATAAATAATTTATATGTTGTAATATAATATTAAGAAAAACAGTTAGAACTTGTTTTCTCTATTTTTAATTAGTTTTTTTTTTATTTTTTATAATTTATTTGATCAAATGAGATGAACCGATCAAATAGAAAATAGGTGGCCTCACTGATTTGACCATCGATCCAATCAGAGGCGAAGCCAGGGGGTTGGCATGGGCCCGGCCCCCCTTAAAATGTAAAATTGCTATTTAGGCTCTTAAATTTTTTTAAAATTTTTAAATTAGTAAAGGTAAGATTGCACTTTGGCCCCCCTAAAATTATAAAAATTTGATTTAATCTGTTACTAATTATAAAGATATAAACTATAAAAAATTAAAATTTTATCTGGCCCCCCTAAAAATTGTTCTGGCTTCGCCCCTGGATCCAATTATGAAAATCTTAATCAAAACTATGAAACTCAAATGCTTAGAAAAAGCTCAAGAGGAGAAGAAAGAAAAAAACACAAAGTAAAAAGAATATGTAAACAAATATAAAGAGAAAATAATACTATTTTTTTTGCTACATGATAAATTTTAATTATTTATTTTTTTAAAAATAAACTTAACAATTTAACTAACTGTTGAATTAACATACATGCCTGTTTGAAAAAATAATACCTAAGTACTACTTATAATAATAAAAAATTAATACCAAAATAAAAATATATATAATTTAAATACCAATTTAATAAAAAAACTGCATATCTAATCAGGTAAATTTTGAGTTTTTTTTAATATTAATTTTATGATAGGTTCTTATTATATTTGTTCTTGTTGATACAATGCTTAAAACTACCTAGAGTTTTTCCCCAACCCTTAAATAGGAGATAATGTGCTTCAGCGCATTCAAATTCATGTCCTTCTGCATTAACCACAATGCCAATACCAATCGAGTTAAAATTTAATGGACGAGTCTTTTTTATTTTGAGATTTAACTAAAATGGGAAATACCTTAAAAATATCTTCATAAGCCCTTTATTTGTTGTAACACACAGGTGGGAAATGCCCATCAACAGTTTTGAACCATAGATAAAATTTGGCTCCTCATAAATAAATAAAGGACACGTACATGGACCAACAATCATTCATTATATACAAAATTCTAAATATTGCTTCTTTGAAAGCCATAAAAATATCCATAATTGAGTATAAGGTTGGAAGAACAGCACTTCATGCGACTATCTCAAGGAGACACCATGGTTGGTGCATATTGAATGTTTGTAGCAATGTTGGAAAGAAGACTGGATTGGAGTGATGGGTGAAATTGGTTTGATTGAAAATTATTGATTTATTTAAATCGATATATTTTCGAGAATTAAGGATTATGAATAGATAGAAAATTAAATTATCCTGTAAAAATACTAACCAAAACCAAATTAAATATGTAAAAATCAATTTCATCATTTTTTAGGGTTAATATATTATTTTGTACTTTAATTTTAATATTTAATTTGGTACCTGATTTTTTTTTATCTTAATTTAGTATTTGAGTTTAGCTTTGATACTTGGATTTTTTTTCTAATTTGATACTTGAGTTTTTCTTTGTCCGATTTAACTATCTAAAATTGAGCTTCAATATTAAGTGTCAAAATCATTAGGCTACATGATATTGTTGGGTCTGGGTACCAAATTAAAAATTAAAATAAAACCCAGATACAATTTTTTTTTTTCTAATTGATGAAATTTAAACATTTTATCTTCAACCATGCGTTAAAAAGATCATACAATTAAGTCAAATATTTTAATTAAATAATCTGATTGAATTAATGATCCGAAGGTTATACCGATGGATTCAATTTATATTGACCGAATTTATAGGTCAACTTGCAAGGTTGGGACCTATATGTTAGACATTTTTAGGGGTAGATTGATGTTGAATTTTTGAGGTCCATATTCTGTAAACATAAAAGATAAAACCTTTGAATATTTTTCCCCTTTATGCCTTGTGGATATTAAACATTAGCAAAATACAAAGTCCAGCTTTGAAAGAAAAAGAAAGGAAAAAAGCTTTAACCATAAAAGGTCATTAGCCTGCAAAAGGGGATAATGTCTGCTTATAATGTAAAGCTTTCTTCTCCTTTTGAAAAATACATTTATGATTTATTTCAATGTTTATAGGATGATAAAACTCGAATCATTTCATCAATTTTTATTTATTTAAAAAAAAGAAAAGTTTATAGGAGTATAAATATATATATATATATATATATATATAGTGAATGTTAGAAATTAAACGAAGAGAATTTTCGTAAATGTTTACTCTATTCTACCGTATCATATTTTTTAAAATTAATATTTTATCTCTTAAAATATTTATATTTATATTTATAAATATATACTAAATGTATAAACTAAAATCATATTTATAGGAATATGAGTGAAGTAAAAAAATTGCATTAGGAGATAAAAAAATTAATAATAATTTTTTTGGGGACAAAATGCAAATTTACTATTATATTAACTTATGATTTGATAAAATTGAAATGTACTATAAGTTAATTTACTATTTTTGGAGGGTCAAGTCCGCTGCATACATCCGTGTTCACCCATGGATACAAATATAATATGTATATTATATATACTAAAAAATTATATATAAAAAATATAAAAACTAACTATCAAAATGTTTATATTAAAGCTAAATGATATTTTGTTGAAATGGTAAAATTAAATGCTTAAATTTTATTGTGTCATGGATTTAAATCTCATTACAATTGAATATTTATTGATTTATCAAAATATAAAAAAGACAAAAATACTCTCATAATAATATAACTTCCTTCGTATATAAAAAGATATTTTAATAATTTTTCATCTAAGTTTGTGTTCGGTTGACTCATGACATCAACTCAATTAAAATTTATGTGAAGCAATTATAAATAAGGTTTTCAAAACTGAACCGGTGGTCAAATCGGTTAGGTCACCGATTTATTTGATCGATTAAATAAATTATAAAAAGTTCATAAGAAAATAAAAATATTAAAAATTTAATTCAACCATTTATTTATCTGATTCAACTAGTCTGTACCAATTTTCAAGTCAAGTAATTCAATGTCCCTTTCATGGATGAGGTTATTTTCAACATCATATAAAATTGAGACTAAAATATGTAAAATATCTTATATGTATATATCCTTGTCCCGCTTCATTAACATCTAAAAATTTAGAAATTTGTATGTTGTTTTTAATATTAAGTTTTTGGTTAAATTACACAATTAATCATTTGTCACTAACGTTTTCAATTGGTTCCATTAAATGGTTCACATAAATGATAATATGATCTTTATTTAATTGATATAATAACATATTTAATCCTTAATCCTTATTTATTTTATCAATTTAATCATAATTTTAAATAATTAATCAAACTTAGCTGTCAGTTGAAATAGTAAGAAATTGAGAAGATATTTTAGGGGGAAGGTAAAGCATGGTTGGCTCCAACTTATGATTTACGGAATGAATGGTCATTTGATACAAAATCAAAATCTTGTCATATATATAAATGTTTTCCTTTTCCATAGCAACGGTTTCTGGTGTCGGGACAAGACCCCTAAAGCCCGACAAATCTGTCACATATTGTTGGATCATATAGTTTACACATACCACAATTTAATTTGATTAAATTTCAACACGAATTGGATATTATTTTGAGTATTAGCTCGATTAGTATGGGTATTACTATTTGCATAGGATAATGTAGGTTTGAGTGTGCTGGGTTAGGGAGGGAGAGAGACTATGTGTAGTTCTAGACATTGTATCAAAAAAATATATAATCTGAACCTATAATGAAATTGTAAATAAAATTTATTTAAAATATAAGAAAATTTTGATAAAAATATAATGTTAGAAAAAATGAGCATAAGTAAAAGAAATCAAGTCTATTTAAGATCGGCCCAACTCGACACACTTTTTACTTTATACAATATATTTTATTATTTCATTTTCCTATATTACGTAACTTATATCAAATAAAATTAAAAATATAATACAATAATATAAGTGTTAAAAAGTATGTTAAATTATCTGTGTTTCACATTTTAATAAAAAAATATAGAAAATTAAAAATAGTATAAATTTTAAAAATTAATAATATGGATGAGAGTAAAATGGGGTTGGGTTAATTTTATAAATATGGATGAGCTTGGGTAAATTTTGAAGTTTATATTTCAAATAAGGTCGAGCTTCAGTAAATATAAAATGTGCTAATATAATGCATAGGTCGAAAGTTTTTATTCACTGAAATATTTATTTAAGTCACTACACTATTTAAAAGTTTTTGTTTATTAAACTATTCAAGAGTTTTCATTTACGTTTTTATTTAAGTCACTAAACTATTCAAAGGTTTTGGTCACTCAATAACCTGAACTACTTGACACGATAATAACTAATTGAATTCGTTTTTGTTCTTTTCTTTGTAAAAACTCGTGTAATTTGCAAACACCAAAATCTCATTTACATTTGGAGTTGAGTGGTAAATTGCAATCATGTTAGTATTTTGAAAAAAAAGTATATATATTTATAATTAGGTGTAGTGGTGTGATTACTAGAGATTAAATCTAAGTTCTCATACATTACAATACAATATTCTTGTCACAAGACCGAGAGACTATTACGGTTTAAAACATATTTATATAAATATAAAATTTGTTAAAATAAATATAATATAACAAAACACATTATACATTATACTTTTATCATCAGGTCAACAAACGGGATTTACTAACAATTGTGTTTTAAATTATATTTTAAATATAATAGTTATATTATTAGATTGAAACAATTGTGTGCTGAATTTTTAGAGTCCACCCATTTATTTAGTTTGATAAATATGATACAAATTGTTGGAATATTCTAAAATTGGTCTTTTTTTTTAAATTTATTTATTTAATTAAAATATTTTTATATATAAATATTAAAAATGCCAATTTTGGGATAAATTGCTTAATGGTTGACAATTAATTTACTAAAACACCATATGATTGGAAAGTCTCATTCATGGTTAATAACAACTGTATTCTGAAATAGGGTTTTTGTTAGATAGTTTTGATGGGTACTCATGTATAAATGTTGTTCCTTCGTGTATCCTTCCACAATTTGCCTTGAATGCTTTGATTGTATTTATTGTTAATCTTGTAAGTGCTACAGAAATTGCAAGGTTACAAGGACTTAAGGATGTTGCCGATTTCAGCAACTCGGTGTTTGATAAGCATCTGTGTCTTTGTTTTGTTTACTTGCTTGTGTTCCAATTGCCAATCAACTCAAGAATCTCAAAAAGAATATGTGAGTGTTAAGAGGTCAGATTTTCCGGATAATTTTCTTTTCGGAGCATCGACTTCTGCTGCGCAGATTGAAGGATCAGCTAAATCTGGAGGGAAAGGACCGAGTGTTTGGGACCAATTTATTCGAGAATTCCCAGAAAAAATAAAAGATAATAGCAGCTTGGAGGTAGCTGCTGATTCATATAATCGCTACAAGGAAGATGTATCGATTTTAAAAGACCTTGGCGTTAATGCTTATAGATTTTCCATTCCCTGGACAAGGATTTTGCCTGATGGAACTTTGAGTGGTGCAATAAATCAAGAGGGTATCAGTCATTACAATAGTTTCATAGATGAGTTGATTAAAAATGACATCGAGCCTTTTGTGACAATTCTGCACTTTGATTCACCGGAAGCCCTTGAAAACAAGTATGGAGGCTTCTTAAATTACAGTATTGTGAATGATTTCAAGGATTATGCTGAAATTTGTTTTAAAACATTCGGAGATCGAGTTAAAAATTGGATTACAATTAATGAGCCACTAATTATGGCTAAAATGGGGTATTGCTTGGGAGTGGCTCCACCAGGTAGATGTTCAGATAGGAAAATGTGTCCCAATGGTAATGCAGCCACAGAACCATACATTGTTGCCCATAACGTTCTTCTTGCTCATGCAACAGTTGCTAAGCTTTACCAAAAGGAGTACCAGGCAACACAAGGTGGACAAATTGGAATAGCCCTTAATTCCCATTATTATGAGCCATATTCAAACTCATCACTTGATAAAGAGGCAGCAAAAAGAGGTATGGATTTTGAGTTGGGATGGTTTATGGAACCATTAATGCACGGAGAATACCCAGAAAGCATGAGAAGATTGGTTAAAGATAGGCTACCTGTTTTCACACCGGAACAAAATGAGCTTGTCAAAGGATCTTTTGATTTCATCGGCATCAATTATTACACCTCAAGATATGCTAAAAGCATTCCATCTACTCCAAATGCTGCACCAGCTAGCTGCTTGGTAGATCCAAATGTTAATGCCACAGTTGACAAAGATGGAGTCCTTATTGGTCCAAATGCAGGAGGGAATGAATATCTTTACGTTTATCCCGAAGGGCTTTATAAACTTTTGAAGTTTATGAAGAAAAACTACAGCAAAAACCTTAAAATTTACATTACTGAGAATGGCTATGCGGAGAAAAGCAACATGTCGATCTCCGAGGCACTAAAGGATCAAAGCAGAATTGAATTTGTTCAGAAACATTTACATCAACTCCAAATTGCAATAAAAGATGGTGTGAATGTCAAAGGATATTTCTATTATAGTTTACTTGATAGTTTGGAATGGGGAGATGCCTCTACCATTGGATTTGGATTTTATCATGTTGATTTCAAGAACCTCACTCGTTTATGTAAAGAATCTGCTAAATGGTACCATAATTTTATTAAAGGTATAAATTAATAAATATTTCCAACATCGAGCTAACTTTTTCAAAGATTTTACTTTTGTTGATGATATATTTGTAAGCTTATTGTATAAGCCGTCCAATTTTAATAATAAAATATATATTTAAATTTAATTATAGGTTTATTTAAGTCATTAAGCGGTTAAGTTTTTTTTTTTTTAAAATTGATTAGTTAGCTCTAAGTGATGATTGGACAATCGGTACGGTAGACCAATACCCATTGACGAGTAAAATAACATATATTAGATTCAAGTTGATCTAACGATCAATTTTAGAGATCGAATAAGAAAACTGTTTGGATTTTAGATTCATAATATTCAAAATTATTTCATAAAAGAACATAACTATTAAAAAGAATGAGAAAAAAGACTTTCTATTAGTGCAGATAGTATGAACAAAGGTCATCCATCAATGATTTTAACAATTCAATTAATTCTTCTATTTAAAGAGTTTTGCCCCATTGAACTTTTCATGCAAAAAGAGAACCACGTAAAATTTGGATATTTACCTGGAGATATTTTGCATTGATAAATTATTTTGCTTTTTTATTTAAAAAATTAAATAAATATATATATTGCCCATTAGAAAGTTAACAAAAAGTGCCAGATAAGCGGTCCGGTCTGGTCTCCCAGTCAAAGACACAATTGAAAATTCGCCACGTGTAACCTCAAAAATATCATCCCCCGACACTCCTTATATAAACACAATCAAATTCCAAAACTTAATTAAAAAAAATTTCTCAAATTCAAAAAAGAAAAAGAAAAAGATCCGTTGGCTCGCGCCTTCCTTAAACCACAAATTATATAAATTAAATAAATAAAATTTCGAGAGAGAGATGAGGATACAGTGCAACCTGTGTGAGGCGGCGGTGGCGAAGGTGCTATGCTGCGCTGACGAGGCGGCGCTGTGTTTAGAATGCGACGAGAAAGTCCACGCGGCCAATAAATTGGTCAGCGAACACCAGCGCCTCCCTCTCTTTTCTTCTTCTTCTTTTCAAATGCCTAAATGTGACATTTGTCAGGTACGTACTCCTTTGGACATGTAATGCCTAAAGGTAAAAAATTTTATCATGTAATGTTGATAAAATCGACCCTTTTTTTTATTTGGACAGGAAATATCTGGGTTTTTCTTTTGTTTGCAAGACCGGGCATTACTATGTCGAAAATGTGATGTTGCTATACATACAGTGAATTCAGTTGTGTCATGTCATCAGAGGTTTTTGCTTACTGGGGTTGAAGTTGATGTTGGAACCAAAACTGACACCATTGGTGCCTCTTGTTTCAATGCTAAGTGACCTTTCAATATACATCAAATGTTGGAAGAGAAATATAATAAAACTGGAAAGCATTCAGTAATGGCAAATGGCAAATGGATACTTCTTTTTTTGGCTTTAATCAATGGAAAAATGGAATATCTAAGGTGTGGTTTATTGTTCTAGTTTTTGTACTATGTTTAATGTTGTTTGTTCTAATACTACAGAGTGGAGATCACCACCCATCTTTAGTAACATTTCTTTGCGTCTCACCTACACATACAGACATCAGTGAGTGAAAGCACTCACCTGTCTTGCTTCCAATATTTTCCATGGTGTGTGTAACTGAGCAAGGACTGTATTGCACAAAAAGATTCTCGCAATCAATCTAATGGTGTGAAAAATCCCTTTCCATGTGCAGTAAACTGGCTCCATGAATGAGCTGCTAAAGTCTTTAATACATAAGTTAGTCTTCCCACGGTTTTCGCATCAAACTTCTGAGGTGTGGTTTTAACCCAACATCTCCATCCTTTCAATTTTCTTTTTCTGGTAGAATCACAGCTATCCCATCGGTTTTATGGTTTGAGTCTAATCTTACTTTAGGAAAGGATAGAATTTAGGCAATACTCTCTCAACAATGATGATTCTAAGATCTAAATTCAGAAGCCGATTTCTTCTAATCACTTGTTAGTATCCTCCTTTCAACTACTTTCTGTGGTTTGAGAACTGCTTAACCGATGTCAACTATGCTACTTTCTTTTATGTTAATACTTTTTCAAACTCAAGATGAGTGTCTATACAAGAATGTTTCAATTTTTCACATGTTACGAATATCTTACTTAAAAGAAGAATAGGACTTGGGACATCGAAGCATGTGTCGAAGAACCACCTCTTGTACTTCCATTGCCTCTTATTCAGCAAATGAGGTTAAATTCTTTAAATATAGCCTCTAATGATTTTTAATATCTATAAATTTTGGCATTTTAATATAAAAAAGTAGAAAGGAGGAAGTATGATGAGGTGTTTATGTATATTTTAAGTAGATGGAACCATAAGCTCCCATGAGGTCAGCTGCCACTAGGTAATGAGCTTGTTGAGTTATGGTAGGTCTTTGGTACGTGTCGTGGGAGGTTACTAGGGGTCTTGTCTTTGTAGACTGTCTTAGATTAATTTTGATGTGATTAAGCGAGATTCACATGTTGAGCATGCAAAGGACAAATGTCAATGGCCATATGAGACGAGATACATTTCATAGACAAATTTCACTGATTAAAGCAAGTTAATTTGGTGAGGTCAAAATGATACCGTTGGCTTGGCAAGGTCCTCGTATCGAGATGAAGAAATATAGCTGCTTTATCAAAAAAAAAAATTTGTTACATTTTTTTAGGGTAAACTAGAGTAAGGTCTCTATAAATTTATACTTTGATTGCCTAATTTCAAAAAATTACAAATTGATCATTGAATTATTCGAAAGTCTAGTCCATTAACTTGGTAATGGAAATAAGATGGGACTTGTAAATTTACAATTTGATTACTCAATTATTAGTAAATTTACTATTTACTCAATTTTAAAAAAATTATAAATTGATCATTGAACTATTAATAAGTGTACATTTTAGTTTCTCAATCTTTAAACCATTACTGCCTAACCTGATAATCCAAACAACCCCAAACCATAACAAAGTCACTGTCAACCCTATGTCTTGCTCTAAACATTCATTCTTAACCACTCACCATTTTTCCTTTGGCCAAAACAATAACATAAGAAAATCCACAATCAAATTATTTACACTGTAACGACCTGAAAGTTAGTAGTTTCGAAATTTCATTTTTGATGTTCGAGCCCGTAAATATTATTATTTAATATTTACAAGGTTAATATAAAATTTAATTAAAGTTTGGTCCTTTAATTTTGTTAATTGGATAGTTAATTAAGATACAAGTGTATCAACCCTAAAGTCAATGGTAATAGAAAATTCGGCTTTAGGATCCCATTTTCATAAATCAAGATCGTAAATATTTTTATTAAATATTTAGGGAGTTATATTAGTAGTGAATTGAATTTTGGATAAGTAATTTTATTAAATTAGTGATTAATTAAGGTATAGGGATTAAATTGTAAAAGTAGTACAAGTTCAATGATTAAGGACTTTCTTAATAATAAAAAGAACTAAGGATCTAAATGGAAATTATACCATCTTATATATAAGGTGGACGGTAAGTGGATTAAATTAATTATAATTTTGAAAATAAAAAGAAAATAAATGATAAATAGTTAAAATAACAAGACATAGTGGAATGAAAGAGAGTCCTTTCTTCCCTATGCAACCAAACTGTGAGAAGAGAAAAAAATAAAGAAGAACACATTCGGCCCTAAGGTTTTGAGATTTTAAAGATTGGTTAGTGTAATTTAGTTTTTTTTTTTTTGTAATTTTTATGTTTTTGAGATCTTGGGAATTTAAGTTTTATTGACTCGTGTGTTATTTTTCAAAACTTTTAAAGTTTTGAAAAGATTCCATTGATGATTTCTTGAAGTTTTAGGTATTAAATTGATAGATTTTAAACTTAGAAGTGAAAAAGAACTAAATTGCGAAGTTAATTGATAGTTTTGTTTAATAGGGACTAAAATTCATAAATTGTGAAATTGGTTGTAGAAATGAAAAATAGGAGGTTCTAAATAGACTATAGTGAAATTGGATTGCAATTTGAGTTCTAAATTGAAAGCTAGGTTAGTTTCGATTTTAAGGACTAAATTGAATAAAATGAAAAATTTTAGGAGACATCCGAAATATGAAATTGAACTGATACATGCTTAACATAGGTTGTTATAAGGTATTTGGAACTGATAAATTGAAATGAATTATTATTTATATTGGGAATTGAACCAATCGAAGGATAGTCGCGAAAAAGGAAAAATTACAGATTAGTCATCGACGTCTTGCTAGTATATGTTTTGTTTGGTAAGTTCATATATAACTTACTATGTAAATTTTATGATATGTTTGATTATATTTAATTTTCATTAGTTATATACAACTTTGATGATATTGGCTTATAAGGGACTAAACTGTAAATTATGAATTGTATGGAAAGTGCCAATAGGTACATGGATGTTGGCTTAAATTGATTATATTTTTAATATTAGTAGATGATATGCTAGAATTTTATAAGTTTAGAATGGAAATGTGGTATAAATAATTGGTGCCTTATTAAGTTCGGGTGAGTTGGAACGATTATACAAATGAGAATGTTGTAGGCAAAAATGGTATGTATGTAGGGCTAATATATATATGTTTATTTTGGGATGATAGTTTCTGTTTGAACCTTGATGAATGTTTACTTTTGAAATGGTAAAGGATATATGAAGATATGTATGTGATGGTAGCTTGTTAAATGGCATATGTATCATTTGAATGGCAAAATTTGGTAGATTTATAATCAATTTGAACTTGGTTATATATGGCATATATTTAGGAGATATCATATTATCTTGTTATGCTTTGTTTTGTTGAGAACTTAGTTGATATTGAGCCTATAATAATTGGAAAATGTTTAATATGCACAAGTTTATTATCATGTTGTGGTATATATATATGTTGGTTTCTAAGTTACATAACTGAGCATGAATGAAGATGTGTATGTGATGGTAGCTTGTTAAATGGCATATGTATAATTTTAATGGCAAATTTTGTTAGATTTATAATTGCTTGAACTTGGTTATATGTGGCATGTATTTAGAAGATGGCATATTATCTTGTTATGCTTTGTTTGGTTGGGAACTTAGTTGATATTGAGCCTATAATGTAATTGGCAGATGTTTAATATGCACAAGTTATTACCATGTTGTGGTATATATATATTTCGGTTTCTAAGCTACATGACTAAGCATGAATGAATTGAAGAATTGGATGGTTAATTAATTAAAATGGTATGTTAAAGTTATTGTGAATCGGTGCCTTTGAGGTACATTGGTTAGTTGATTATTAGGTTATTCAAATAGGAATTTTTGTGTATACTTTTAAGACGATTTTATGCAAGTTTTAGGTGTCTAAGATACTAATTGCAAAGGGTTTGAGTTTGGGGTATGAAAAGTAATAAAAACATGTGATTTTTGGTCATCTGGGAAAAGGTATCGATACCTTGGTTTGAGGTATCGGCACTTTACCAAATGAACATTGTTTTAAAAATGACAGAATGCCAATTTAGTATCAGTACCTGGCCTTGGTATCGATACCTACACTTGAATTCTAAAACTTTTTCAGTTTGGTCCTCCTACAAGCTCGGGATAACTCCAGAGCCCTCGTAAACTCATTTAAGGCTCTATTTTAATTGAATATTAATTTATGCATAAATTTATACATTGAATCAATGATGGAATAAATTGTTTTTGTATTTGTATGTACCTTGCAGGTGTTACACGAATTGGGTTTATATACGAATTATGTCAATGTGTGGACCATGTAAATGTGCAAGTTGTGTTAAGGCGCGAACTATCACTATAACATAAGTGTGAATTGATTCTGTAAGTAGTCATGTTCTAATTGATTTTGTCATGTATACACGAACTGGCTTTGTCAAGTATGTGCAAACTAATTCATTAAAGTTGTTAATGTGAACTGACTTGGTATGATGTGTAGAAGCGAGCTCTTGGTAAGTATCTGTGCAAGTTGAACTGTTGAAGTGTCCTATAGCTTAGGTCTGACAACCGGATCGGGTGCGAGGTCTTACAAGTTTTGTTTACCTAACATGTTTATATCGAGAATGTTAAGCTTGGTAACTTCAAGTTATAAGTAAATGGTAGATATGTGCATGAAGATATACATATTTACTTATATTAGAACGATTAATGCTAATATTATCTTTTTAAATTATAGAAATACCATTGAATGCTTTACCCAACATATGGATTGTTTTTCCCAGCGCAAGTTAGATTTAATGCAAGATTTTCATGCATCAACTTGAGCATCCAATCTGCAGTCCCCGCCTTAGCAATGTTGTTGTTTCAAACGTTACTTATGGTTGGTATGTACCTAATAGATTAAGTTTTGTGATAGTTGGATGATGTTTTAATTAAATGTTATACTTTGTATTCTAGTAGGAATATATATATATATATTGGATTTATTGTATGTTATTAGGTGCTTTTATAAAATAAATATCGATTTTCTTTAGTATGATTAAGGAATGTTTATTGTCAAATAATTATCATATAAATTGTATAATTAAATTGTGAATTGATCGCAGTTGCTCCGACAATAAATGTGTCATCCCATTGCTCAGACTTGACGATCGGGTCGAATAATAAGATGTTACGCACACCCATTTTCCCCGAACTAACAACCAAATATCACCACAAATCAAAGCAAACATAAATACAAATAAAAAGAAGGAAGATCTTATTTCAACGATCCCCAAAAAGGGCCCACCGAAGTAAAGGAACAAAATAAAATCAAAGAAAATAGAATAAAGATATAAAAAAGAGACTCAAACATGTCAAATTTAATTAAGAGTTAGTCGAAGAGTTTTAAGCAACGAAGGCTCAATCCAAAAGGCCAAGGAGAAAGTCTCGCTAAGAAGAGGAACATATTGAAATCAGTCGACCATTCAATAATGGTGAACGGAGATGGAAGAGCTTCTTCTTAAGGGCTTTGGTTTTAAATCAACAAAATTTAAGGTCATTTAAAAAAAACTAAACCATTAAGTTGAAAGAGAAGGAAAAATTCCAATTTAATGTATGATTCTTTTTGTTGGAGAAAAAGACCAAAAAGTGAAGAGATTGTTGGAAAACAACGACGAAGATTCCAAAACCCCTAAAATATTAAAATAATTTAATTATCAATTTATAAATTTAAAAAAAAATTAAATATGACACAACTATACTATACAAATATAACAAAAAAAAATTAAAACACAAAACAGAAGATCATGAATTAAAAAAAATAAATACATTTGTATCCAATATTTATATAAATATGTATTAAATTAAAAATTATTAAATATTTAAAAAATTAAAATGAATTTGATTAATTAAAACAAAATTTCAATTCGTAAAACATTCTGAACCAAAAGTCACGCTCAAAAAAATATTATTATATATTTGTCTCATTCCTTGGAAGTTAAAACTCGTAAATTCTTATACAAAAGTTTCAACAGTTACGTATTTTAATAAAATAATAATCTTATAGAAATAAAATAAAAAAATTGTATTACTCTATCACCTTCTTCCACGTAAACCGACACGCGCCGATCATAGACAAACCAACCGGTTCAAAACCCCCCATAAAGCCCGAAGTGCCCCAGAA
The DNA here is from genome assembly GCA_005393395.2 of Gossypium australe. Lineage (NCBI taxonomy): Eukaryota > Viridiplantae > Streptophyta > Magnoliopsida > Malvales > Malvaceae > Gossypium > Gossypium australe. The sequence goes on along the minus strand of CM016621.1, from coordinate 1,997,431 downwards.
AAACCACCACAGCTCCGCCGGAAAAAACCCAAATTCCCTCCAAAATGAGCACCTTCAGTGCCTTTTACACCGCCTGGAGCGACCAACTCCAACAACTCCTACGACAACTCTGTTCAGCCCCAAAACCACCCACTACCCAAGATCACCTTCACCACTTAAACCACTTAGTGAACAAAGTCCTCTCCCACTACGCAGAGTACTACAGGGTGAAAGCCGCCGCCGCCGAACGCGACGTCCTCGACATTTTCGCCGCCCCCTGGGCTTCAGCTTTCGAGAAAAGCCTCCATTGGATCGCTGGGTGGAGACCCACCACGGTTTTCCATTTGGTTTACACCGAGTCAAGTATTTTGTTTGAATCCCACATCGTCGATATTCTTCGTGGTGTTCGGACCGGTGATCTTGGTGACTTATCGCCTACTCAGTTCAGGTTAAGCCGAAGTACTTGCATCCAAACCAATGGTTTTTATTTTTTTGGGTCAAATTCTATAACAAGCCCCTCTACTAATTTGTTAATAGTTTTTTTTACTATAATTTGATCAATGATTATAGTGCAAGGATTTTTTAAATAAAATTTTACCCTTTTTTAAAATTTGTAAAATTGCCCTACTCAAGCATGCATTCATAACAAGTTTTAGTAGTTCATACTTCATCATACATATAAGTTTCTTTACAATTTTAGTTGTTTTCATTATTTTATTTTATTTAATTATCCTTTCAAAAAAATATATTATTTAATTATGTATGTAAAATATTGAAGTAAAATGTTAATGTAAAATTTGGAAGAGAAGAAAAAAATGTTGCATGCTGTCATTATAAAATCTATATAATTTCATTAAAATTATTTTATTTAATATTCGTGACTAAACTTAATAAAGGGATAAAACAACATTTAGTCCTTGATCTTGACATTTTTTTTCAATTTAGTCTTTGAATTTTTTTTCCACATAAATCTTAAAAGTGGACAATTTTTCTGTTTTTCATCTTTGTGATGATGTTGCATTTTGATACTTTGTCACATCATCATCTAAAATAATTTTTCAATAAAATATGATAGGTCTTAATGTGGAAAAAATGTTTCTCGGAAAAAATTCAGGGACTAAATTGAGAAATTTTGTTAAGTTCGGGAGTAAATGTTGTATTATCCCTTTATAAAAATGGAACAGGCGAGTGAGTGAGCTACAATGCGAAACGGTGAAGGAAGAGAATGCCATAACCGATGAATTATCTGAGTGGCAGCACAGCGTAAGTGATCTAATGGAAGCAACCACTGACGTTGATAAAATGATCGAACGGTTGGTAATCGTTGTTCGAAAAGCAGATGATCTACGGTTGAGAACGCTCAAGAGAGTGGTTGAGTTGTTGACCCCACAACAAGCTGTAGAGTTCTTGATTGCTGCGGTGGAGTTACAGCAGGGGATCAGAGAGTGGGGAATGAATCAGGACCGTGAATGCAATTACTGATGTGTCGCAGTGATTTTTTTTTCCTGAATAAATGTGTCCACTGATTTAGGGTTTGGGGGGTAAATTATGATATGTTCTTTTTCATTTTGTGGGGTTTTTAATTAACTCTGAATTTTTATGTGAAGAATGGATTTCTTATGTTGCACTTCAAATTTGGGTTAATTATCTTTTTACTAAGGTTATTATTGGTTGATTAAATTTATAAATAAAAAGGAACTTTATATATTAAAATGCAGATAAAATAAATGTTTAAAATCGAATTTTATTTATAAGTTCTTTATTTTAAAAAAATAAAATAATAATTCAAGATATAATTATTAGGATATAAATAAAGTTGAGGCACAGCTGATTCGTGGCCAAAGGTTACGTCGTACGTGTCTTGTCTGTGAGTGTATTGCAGCATGCATGGCGACACTTGTTGTTGTTAGTATTATATGTTAAATTATTGTGCGTTATTTTAAAATTAATATTTAAGTATTTCTTGGAATATGTTTGAGTAATTACAAAGTAAAAACGCATTAAAAATTTAAAATATAATTAAACATACCCACATATAGAGATAAAATTTTAATTTAATTTAATTTTCTAAAAATTACATTTTTACTACGTTAAAAATTACAATTTAATTTCAATCTCTCTAAAAAAATTTTAACATCACCTCTGCACACATAGCAATCGTGTATGATGGAACTCAAATATGAATGCTCATGTACCCAATTCTTAAGCCTGAGCAAATACCAAAGTCTTGTATATAGTATGAGGGGATAGATTGTATTTTGGCTCATCTACTCAATAAATGAGTAAATTAATCCATTTATATATTACATCAAAGAGCAAATTAGTCATTTTGTTAAAAATTAATCATTTTTTATTGTTAAAAATTGGTCACTATAGGTCAACATGAGGTAATCATGACACGCCAAATGTCATTATTCGATTATTTCATTAACAACGTCAATTTTTAACAGTAGAAATAGATGAATTTTTTAATAAAAATAATTCATCTACTATTTTATCTAACATACAAAGGCTAAATTACTTATTTTTTTAATAAAAGAGACAAAATATAATCATACTCTTAATATAGAATTCTCCATAATACTTTTACCCGATTATCTTCCATGTTTTGATGTATAAATTTGTACATTAAGCATATAAAAGCAACGTTTTTTTTCCAGATAAATTAAGATTAAAATATAAAGTTTTGTACAAAGATTTGATCCTACAAATTCAGAATCCTACGAATTCAGAATTTTTGTAGACGAGATTAGTAGGTAGTCATACAACAAATTTCAAGGGAGGTTAATGTTGTCACTCATGAATTGGTTAGTTCGATAAGGAATTTTCCTTACGCATAAATGCTCAACATGCGATTACTTAATATTTCGGTACTCTAAAAATTTTCAAGGTTAAAATATCATTCAATACGTTGTAATCTTTGGATATTTGAAATTTAATCTCTTTATTTTTCGAATTCAAAATTTAATTTTTTTAATATTATTATAATTATTCTGTTAAATTTATTGGTGTGACGTTTTCTAAATTAAAGAAATTATCACTTAGTAGTATTTTAACTGATATTGTAATAGAGATGAATTTAATTGGAGTATTTTAACAATATTAATAATCAGATTTAAATTTAAATTTAAAAAGTAATAAAATTAAATTCTTAAAAAATAAACAGTAAAACTAAGTGTAAAAAGTTACAACATATTTAACTAACTTTAAATGTATCCTCCATTAAATAATTTTAAATATTTATTTTTAATTAAAAATTATATACATATAGAAGTAAGACATTAAGAGAAATATTTTTTTAATTTTAAAATTATTTTTATTTGCAAACAACTAATATATTTAAAATAATAATAATTTGAGAACAGAAATTTGCAGAATCGGACATAAATTAACATAAATTTGTTTACCTAATAAATAAATAAAATTTAAATATTTAATAGATTTGAAGTTTCCTTTTTTAGAATTTTGGATGAATTTAAACAATAAAAATAAAACGACAACTCAAACGGAACGCATTTTAGGAAATATAACAGTCAAGTCTTCATCATAACGAATTAGCGACCGATACAAAAGTAAGAAAACTGGAAACAAATAAAAATATCCATCACCACCAATCAATTACTGCCACGTATTCAAAACTCCAAATTCTTATTTGTCTTTCTTCCATTTACCTCATCGCCACTTCATTTTAACGACCATAATCAATTTTTCCTCCAATTTTTTTTTAATTCGAATAAAATCCCCCATTCTTCTCTCCTTTTTTTTTTCTTTCAATCTTTTTTTATCTCCAAAAGAAAATTTTTTAGGCACCAAAAAGGGAAAATTTATTCTTCGAAACGATGTCGTGTTCTTCGTCTTTCAAGAAATCATCGTGCCTTTCGCGGCGGTTGTCGAGGTCGTTAAGATCGTATACGAAAACGGCGTCGTCGGCAACAATTTCGACGCCGGCGAGTCAACCGGATTTTAATTTGGCTTCGGCGGAGGAGGAAGAGGAGGGAGGAGAATCGTGGTCGACGATGCTGCCGGAGTTGTTAAGCGATATACTAGAGCGCGTAGAGGCGAGTGAAGATCAATGGCCTTCAAGGCAAAACGTCGTCGCGTCCGCTTGCGTGTGTAAGAAGTGGAGAGAAGTTACGAGAGAGATCGTTAAGGCTTCTCCTGCTAGTGGAAAAATCACTTTCCCTTCTTGTCTTAAACAGGTAATTTGAATTTTCCTCTTAATTTTCTTTGATTTATTTTTGTCATTGAATTTGATATATACACTTTCTTATTCCGGTATTGTTTTATCAGGTAATATATAGAAATATCTTTAAAGGTTTAAGAATTTGTAATTTTAGAGGCTTTTTTAAGTGGTTTTTTTTTTTATTTTAAAATTTTTTAGGATTTCAAATTTCTTGCAGCTCGACAATTTGTGCTCTAGTGTTGAAAAATTAGTTCATTTTTTGTTCATTTGTTTGGATTTTAGTTTGCGGTAATGTCCTTTATAGTTAGATCTTATCGATGCAATTTTTTTCTTAGCATTAAGTAATTTTAAGGAAATGTATGAGGTGAAGAGGTTCAAATTTTTGAACCAAATGACATTTTTGAACATTTATGTAAGTAAATTATGCTTTGAGGGCTAGAATTGTTTTCTAAGCAACTTGGAAGTCTTGTGATTATCCCTCCCAAATCCCAATTATCACAACATGATTTGTTGCTTTGAGTTGTTCAAAAGAGAATTCAAAAACAAAATAAAGCTTTTAGAATTGCTGTCTTTTGTGATCTTCAAGTCCTATTTGCTACAAAGATGAATTGCTTTTGTGGTTGCTGCTATTGGAACGGGAATGCATTTAGAATTTACAGTTATTGATCAATGGATTTGTTTCAAGTTCTTTGGCTTATTTTTTTATTGTTTTTTTTTTTCTTATTGCAGCCTGGTCCGCGTAATTTACCAAACCAGTGTATTATAACCCGAAACAAAAAGAATTCAACGTTCTACCTTTACCTTGCTCTTTCACCATGTAAGTGATATTTTGGTGTTCAGCGGTAAAACATGATGACAACTTAGGGTGTGAAAAAGATACTTGCTCCCAAGCTACTTGGGTTTGGCTTGAATTTGGTCCGGTCATTGTTGAGCTTCCGCTCGATCTATTGAGCAAGCTGAATTTGAGCATCCTAATGCTCAACTCAAGTAGCTCACGAGACTAATCAAGTTGAGCATGGGAATGAGCTCTTTTTTTACTAGGTAAACAAGATTAATTGAGTGAGCTTAAGTAATTTGATTTTTATCTCAAATTCAGCACAAGCTTTTAATTAAAAGTGCAATCCAGTCCAGCATCAATCAACCCTTGAATTTTGATTCGACCTCGAGCCTTTTACAGCTGTTTACATGCTATGTTTAGAAGTGAAAAGGAGAGCTGGGGAGGTCGAAAGGGACATATGATTCTTTTTGTCAAAGCTTTTAAATTACATTTTTGGCCGAAAAAAAGAAGCTTTTAAATTACATTTGACTTTTGTACAGGCAGGGCCATAACTGTGCTGACCTAATACCTTAGCTTAAGTCATCTTGACTTGGTCTAAATCTTGAAAATATCTAGAATGGTTGACTATCAATTTGCTTGAGTTAATGGTCTTGCACGCCCTTTGATTATAGAAGGGTAATGATTTAGTCCTGTGGACCTGTCTATACTACAGATGGGATATCATTATCTTAGATTCGGAGTTAGTGCCCACCCACCCCTTTCACTTGAGAACAATGTATGGTGGCAGCTGCTGATGTTATTTTATTAGAGCTGGTCTAGTCTTCCCTGTATCCAGTCTTTATTGCTAAAAGTATCATGGAGACTTTTATATTAGAAGTTAGATTGTATTTTACCTCTTTTTATGTAAAAAATAAGCAAATTAGTCCCTATATGTTAAATCAAAGAGGAAACTAGTCCTTTTAGTTAAAAATTTCATTCATTTCTATTTTTAAAAATTGGCGTGGCTGATGGAATAACCAAATAGTTACACATTATATGCCACGGTTATCTCATGTTGACATATAGAAATCAATTTTTAATAATAGAAATGGATGAAATTTTTAACAAAACGAATAGTTTGTTATTTAGTTTAAAATATAGAGACTAATATGCTCATTTTGAAGTAGATGGGATAGAATGCAATTTAACTCCTAGGTGTCTGTGCTTCTTTACCCAATTTTATTCACTAATATCTTTAACTAATGGACCGATGCTACATGCATTTGGGCTTTTCTTTTTCTTGTTTTCATATTTTAGTAATGCTTTGTGCCTGTATAATACCATTATAATATAAATTTGTTGCCAGATGTGATTTGAATTCTTAAGAACAAATAGTGTTCACTGTTATTATCCAATCTATAGCAGTTCTCGTTTTTTATTGTTGTAAATTGTCATCATGCAACCGGATGGTGGTTGTGGTTGAAATCCAGCTTAGTTAAGTTATTTTCCCGATCATTTGCAGCATTTACCGACAAGGGGAAGTTTCTGTTGGCTGCACGAAGATATCGACAAGGTGCTCATATCGAGTATATTATATCCCTTGATGCGGATGATCTATCTCAAGGCAGTAATGCCTATGTTGGGAAGTTAAGGTAAGGGGTTCAAATTTCGGATTAGGTATTTTGTAATATGAATTTTCTCTTGCTGACATGTAGGAACTCGGTTAACAATATGCTCTTTGAATTTAGTGAATGTGTTTATTTGTTTTTTAAAAAATTCTTATTTTGTGCATTGGAAAGCATTTTTTGGCGAGTGCTTCAATATATTTAAAATCTTTGCAGTTCGGATTTTCTAGGCACCAACTTTACCATCTTTGATAGTCAGCCGCCTCACAGTGGTGCAAAGCCTGGAAGTAGCAGAGCCAGTCGGAGATTTGCGAGTAAGCAAATCAGTCCCCAAGTCCCGGCCGGCAATTTCAAGGTTGGGCAATTGTCTTACAAGTTCAATCTCTTAAAATCAAGAGGTCCTAGGAGGATGGTTTGCTCGATAAAATGCCCTTTGCCGGAAGAAAACACTGCTGAATACAAGCATTTGGACGACGGCAAGATGAAAATGCCTGCAAACACCACCTCCAGCCATACAGTTTTGAAGAACAAAACTCCAAGATGGCATGAACATTTACAATGCTGGTGTTTGAATTTCCATGGACGTGTAACAGTAGCATCGGTGAAGAACTTTCAACTGTCTGCTACTGTAGACCCAAACTCGGGAGGGGAAGTAGACAACGAAACGGTTGTCCTCCAGTTCGGAAAAGTAGGGGATGATACATTCACCATGGATTATAGGCAGCCTTTATCAGCTTTTCTTGCTTTTGCCATCTGCCTTACAAGCTTTGGTACAAAACTGGCTTGCGAGTGATTTTATTTTGATACGTACATTATTTATATTCCATAGTAACAAGCTTTAACATATCTTTGTTTTCCACTAAATATCATCTTGTAAGTTTCTGTAACTATTGGCTGCAAATTATATATATTTTTAAAGAACACACTTCATTTCATGGTCACCACAAAGTCCAAAACACTGTTCTTACAAGCAAAACCATAATGGTTGAGAACATTCATTTACACCACAAAAGGAAAAAAGACCCAACTCGCCTTACTTCTTACCTCGCAGCTTTGCACCAAGAGCCCTCTCGAGTTTACCGATTATCTGTTGGTTAGGAATGGCTTTTCCAGATTCGTACTCTTGTATGATCTGAGGTTTCTCATTGATCAACTGTGAGAACAAGAAGAAAGATCCAGTGAAAAAATTTAAGATTAAATCAGTTCATCGACAGGAAAACGGGGAATAAGCATATGGAGAGATAAGGGAAAAATACCTGAGCAAGTTGTGCTTGGGTAAGTTTCTTTTCCATTCGAGCATGCATGATGGCTTTCTTCAGTTCGGTTGGCACTCGATCATCTGGTCATAAGTTTCAACAACAATAAGAATTTACAATGGAATCATCATTCTCGAAAACTAAAAACTCGTTATGGCGAAGATTCACAGAAATGTTTAAAAAGGTTAGCCAAGGTTGTTATAAAAGAATATGGCAAGTTACAAAAGCAATACTAATTCAAACACATACCCATGTCCGACCCATACCCGAGTCCCGAGTCAGCGTAATGTGGGATAAATCATATAAGATCACTCCAACATCCAGGACAACAAACAGAGAGAAAGAGTAATTCAGGGTGTCCAACTAAGTACATATCACTATATTTAAATTTGTATTGCTTCCTGAACCTAGGGGAATGAAGAACCGAATTCAAAAACCTCTCTGTATCGACACCAAAACCATTCAATAAAAACTACTAGCTATAGAAGATTAAGCTGGGAATTTAGAGTACTGTCATGGATGTATTTTCGATCGCTTACGAACAAAACAACTTCGAACCAATCCCATCTAAAGACATACACACAAATTCCTTTTGAGAAATATAAAAAAGGATCTTCATACATAAGGACTAAACCATTTCGGGTTTTTCTATTACTACCCGTAACCTCAAACCCTGAAAAATACGTACTCGACCCCACGCCCTCCTCTTTGTTGCAATGGCAACTGTGCTAACTGAGCTAAGCTATCAATCAAACCATTATATTTTAGATATTATCTACAGAATATATATATATATATATAAAAACACAAAAGAAAGATGAAATTATTTCTTACGAGCAAGATTTTCAGTTTCTTCATCAAGCTTCCTTGTGTTCAGAGATGTACTACTTGATGCGGCCCTGTTCGTCCCAGCATTTGCTGCAGAATTCCATTTAAACAAAAAATATATATTTTTTATCATTAAACAAAAGAACCCTAATTGAGATTTATCATATTGGGAGCTTTGGTCCGATGCTCTTTTAAATTGATTGAAAAAATTGCCTTTCAAATGAAAAGGGTAAAAAAAATACATTTTTTGACGGATTCGATCTCGGCACCAGCACGACGAGCGGCGTTTACGACTTTCTCATCCTTCTTGGCGGCAGCGGTTGGGGCTTTTTTACGAATAACAACGGGTTCCCAGTCTTGGGTTAAAGGTCCGATTCCGGCCATTGTTTGTCAAATGAAAAAGGTAAGGTTTTTACGAATCTTATAACAGTGATGAGCTTTATATATAGAGGTGAACATATTAAAACCTAGGTCGGCCCAAGGTATTTAGATCCGGGCTGACCCGAAAAATACAAAAAAGAATTTTAAAGAGCAGTGCATTGAGAGCAAAATTAGGGATTGGGACTAGAAGTACTCAAGGGTCGGGTTGGGTCAGGTCAGGATGGGACAGGTTTGGATCGGGTTTAAGTATGATATTGACATACTTTATGTTTATCTTAGTTCAGTCCGGCCTAAAACATGGACTTAAAATTTTATTTAAACCTGTTTATATTTGTAAAAGACTAACCTAAGCCCATTTTAGACTCACCCATATTATTTTTTAAAAATTATTTATTTTATTTTAATATTTTTATATATTTTTTATTTATTGAAATTTTTTATATAGTCATCTTAATATTAAAATAATATTTATATTAAAATAGTATTATATATTTAGTATATGTTTATTTTTTTAATGTGTTTTAAATTACATAATATATATAAAAATAGCATAATATAAAGTATTATAAACTTAAAAATGAGTCAGGTCTGGCTTGGGCCTTGAATATTCAAACTTAAGTTCGGCCCATGTTTTAAATGGGCCTAATTTTTTTACCCAAGCTTAATATTTTTGTCCAAACCCTCTTAAATTTTGAACGGACCTTCGGGCTTAGGCACGTAGCCCAGCCCATGAACAAGTCTAGTTGGGACTAGCAATGAACGTCAATGCCCACTCTTTCTGCAGCTTTTGCTAAGCAATCGACCAGCCTATTTCATTCTCAATACACATGTTTTAAGTTAGTATGTTGATCACAGTTGAACAAATCTCGAATCACATTAACAATATGTGATTCCGACTAATTTATCATTAAGTTCCCCTTAATATAGTGCAACGCTTTCAAACAATATGTTTCTAACAAAACATCTTGACATCCAAACTTCCTAATCTAGTCAAAAACATCCAGATGTCCCAAAATTCTACTTTAGGTTATTGCAATAAAATAAACTTTAAATAAAACAAATTAATGATTGAATGAGATATTTGAATCATATGAATAGACAATATTTTAAATAAAATTCCCCAATAAATAGATAATACTAATTTCTTTAATAATAACAATAATAATTAAGCTTTAAAAAAATAAACCACTAGATTTCCTCTTTCTCCTATAGTTAGACCCCTCATTGGCTTGCAAGCTTAAATGCTGTAAATTAGCTCAACATGCCATGGATACCAAATCAAGATTCCATTTTGTTATCTGTCCTCCTATTTTTATTTTTTTTAAATTTTGTATTTATTTTTTTAATTTTTAAAGTTTAAAATTTAATTCCAACTGTTAACATTATTATATTGTTTTCACTAAATTTGTTAATGCGACATTTTGAAATAAAAAAAATACTCATCTGGTAGCCATATAACTAAAAAATAACATTGTAATGAACCTTAATTTAACAAAATAGTTTTAACAGTATTAATAATTGGATCTAAATTTTAAAATCTGATAAAAAAGGGACTTGATTTCTAGAAATAAAAGTACAAGGACTAAATTCTAAATTTACGAAGAGTAGAAAAATTAATGCGATTTTTAACCTTTCATTTGATACCGCATGTACTAACTGAGTTAAATTATATCCGAAAGAAGTTGAATTTTACGTTACTTCAGCAAACTCGAAAACAAAACACTTAGCTAGGGCTAAGAATTAAACAAATGTAGTATCATAATGCAATTGCATCGGTTCCAAATTCAAAATGTCGGATATTGGTATATGTCCTGCATGGATATATGAAACTTTTTGTTTAAGAATAGGGACGAGCAAAGGTCATCTTCATCATGAATCGAAAAGAAAATGGAAGATATAGAATTTAGGGTTAATTTTTTATTTGGCATTTGAGTTTATTTTTAATGTTTAATTTGATATTCAAATCAAATTGAATCAAATTATAATAAATGCTTCTCAAATTCATCTGTTAATACGATTAAAATCAAGTTCTGCCAACCGATAAAAGATCAAGGTTTTTAAAATCAAACTAAACCGGTTAGATTATTGAATTGTTGATTTGATCGATTTAACCGTTCTAATCGATTCGTCTGATTCAATTAAATAAATCATTAAAAGTTTATAAAAAGAATTGTTATTCAACTGAATTTTAACTCAGACTATCAATCTATTACCTTTTTCCGAATTGAGAATCGGTCCTCCATTCAATTTTTTATCCAACAGCCAGTTTGATCCAATTCAAGCAACTTATTCTATTGTAGTATATAATAATATTAGTTACACTTACTAAAAAGTAAAATTCCACAAGGAAAGTTAATATAAATGGTTCTGAATTTTTAATTTTCATTAATAGTGCACCTTATAATAATCTGGGTTCGTTTTTTATATATTGATGGTAATTTTTTTAATTCCAGATGGGGTTAAAAAACTACTATATGTTCATTTATATATATTTTACTATACTTTAAATATATATCATTTTTCAACAGTGCTTGTAAAGTCTAAAAACTTCATTGATAATGTGTTACTTGTATTATTTTTTGGTTCAACGTGATACTCATATTTGAAAAAAGTTATACATTTGGTACCTAAAATTAACAGTTCTGGTTTTATGGTTGATTTGATGAAAAATCGTAATAAATTTTCATCAAATTAACCCTAAAAGCCTAAACATTAGATCGCATTTAATAAATTAAATCCAAAATTAAATAAAATCATAATTAACATTAAATTTATCCTATTAACAAAATAATAAGAATTCAAACATAATGATATTAACAATTAATTTTCATCAAATCAATCCTAAAACTCGAATTGAACACTAACAAACCAATATTATTACCTTTGGATACCAAAATGTAAATCTTACCAAATATAGGTATAACATTGAACCAAAAAATAATATAAGTACCGCATTAAAAGAAAGTTTCAAATACCAAATAATATAATAAGACTATAATCTTATATTATTTATAATAATAATAAAATAATGGAAAATGATAATACTTATCTAGGATAACCAAAAGCTCAAAGGGTTGCAATGTAAAAGATAAAAAATGAACCATTGAGATGAAAAAAAAATTTAAATTATAGTAATTAATTACCTTAAGTAATTATTCATTAACCTTGGAAGAGGAAACCAAATGATGTTTAATAAATCAAAGAACATTATGAAGAGGTGGGACAAGATGTAATATAAGTGGGGGATGCCATTGGTAACTATAAAATAGGGGAAATTTTTAAAAATTTGTCTCCAATAAACTTATATAGGATACAATAGTCCTAATGTCTTCTTTTTTTCTTTGGAATAGATTTTGTAGCCTAAATATTAAGGAAAGGATTGTAGATATTAAAATTCGAAAATTTAAATTTATTGTTTTCATGTAGGAAGATGTGGGTTTGAGCATATTGAAATACGTTTATCCTCTTATTTAAAGGTTGGGAAAAAAGTTATGGGTAATTCTATAGACATTATATATATAAAAAAACTATAATAATATTTTATATTCCTCGATATTTCAATATACAAAAAAAATGTATACCAAACATCTTCAAACTATGATCCGTATTCTAAATTGGTTTCAAATTTCAAAAAGCTCTAATTGAATATTGTGTTTATTAATATCATATCAATCAGTTCTTTCTATAGAAATACTAATTTGAATATAATGTTGAGCAAATTTAGAACACGTGTGGATTGAACTTTAAACACATTTGTATTTATCGCATGAGCAACTCAGATATAACATATTAAAAAAATGATCCTCTTAAATTTAGATTGGCGTTATCTATTCTTTTCACACATTAGATACAAACTGTTCATGCAATAAGTACAAACATTTTAATATTTCGATCCACGTGTTTTAAATTTGTTTTACATTAGATCTAAGCTAGAATTTGACGCACAAGTTGGCAACGGGCTAATAGAAGGATTTTATTAATACAACGCTAATACTTTAAAAGACTTAATTCAAAGTTTAGAAACCACATTAAAATTTATGTCATGCTTTGGGAATTTTTGGTGGAATTAATCCTTTTTAGAAATCTAGAGTAGATTATTCAATATTATAAGATATGTACTAGGGACCTAATCAATCAATCATTCATTTTTATTCTAATAATATAATTAAGATACTATCCCTTAATAAATATTTTTACCAATCAATATCGAATGTAATGGAAATGGACATTGCACTCTCAAGAGAACTCAAATTCAAATATTAAAAATAGTATTATTGTGAGGAACAATCATATGAACCTCGAAAGAGTTTTCATAAACCGTAAAACATACATAAAAAAAACGTTATAATTCATATATATATATAAAGTATCATTCTACTTTTCATGCAAAAATCATAAACAAAAATTTGAGACAGCTAAAAGTTGAATATACTATAACAGTGATTAATTTGCAACACTATGACATATATGGGACAACATTGTACTTGTAATTAACTGACATGGAAAAGGAAATAAAACAAAAGACAAAAGCAACTTACCTCTTCAATTCCAGTTCCATCTATACATATATATATATATATATATATATATATATATAGTCCCATTTCCAGCTTTGCTTCTCATTTTAAAACACAGAATAAAGACCCAATATTTATGTTGATCCAAGGAGGAAATGGTAGCAATTTCTGAGTAAAGATGGGAGCTTGGACGTATTGATATGTAGTTGCAACTCTTGGAATTTTATTTAGGGCCTGAAATGAAACAAAATGAAATGAAAAGGACCTAATCATGAGATTAATAAGCTTTTGAAGGGTTTTTAGAGCTACTATATATATGGTGGTCAACTTTGTTAATAAATTGGGGCAATTTGACATTAGCTGCAAAGCATTTCTGGGTTAATATACATTATGAAATTTTATATATTATGAAGATTATATGTAAATTATGTTATTAATTAACACCATTTAAAATAAAAGAAAATGAAGAATAATTTGGGTTTACCTTATTATTTATAGATTTTTTTTAAGTTACTAAGTAGTACTAAATCAACACTTATCATTAAAATTAATTATTACAAATATTAAATTTTAAATAATTAATTTATGCTGGTGTAATTTATACATGTAAAACTTGAACCTTAACACTTAATTTTTCCTTAATATCATGAAAAGTACATATTATATATATATATTATATATTAATTTTATGGCCTACAAAATAGTACAGAATCTATTCATCAGAGAAAAATTAAAGGAGGTTTGAAAATTGAGATAAAAATTAAAAAATATTATCACAAAATATTGAAATTTTATATATTTTCATTATGATCATAGAAAATTAATTTTATTATTGATATTATTAAGGTAAAGTTACCCAGTACTGTTAATATTTTGTCTTTCTTAAAGTAAACTACTATACAAAATTAGGGTTTCCAGATCCTTTCCTTCTAGGGTTTTATTAAGAAACTAAAAAAAGATTAAAAAAATTGACACTGAAAATCACTGTTCTTCTTTCGTTTCAACATCAATTTTCTTCTATCTTTTCAGCTAAATCACAGATCTTAAAATATTTGTATCAAATAAAAAAAATTCCATGAAGACAAAGTTCCATGCAGACAAAAGTAATTTTTTATTACCAGTTTCAAGTTTGCTGTGTAGGGAAGCTCGAGTTATCTTCATTACCCTTCAAGGGATTCTTCTTTTTTTTCTTCTTCTTATAAGGGATACCCCTTGCTTTAGCTTGTGAATCCCTCACTTCACGAAGGTAAATCCTTATGGCGCCGTTAGCGAACGGATTCGTCTCCGGCGATCCACCGTTTTCTTCGTAAGCGGCACGTAATCGGCCAATAAGCGCGTCGAGACTACCCCATGCTTGCCTAAGGGAACAAGCACAAGGTCCCGGCGGTTCAGGTTGGCCGAAGAACATACAACCTTGTAAGTGTACCTTAGTCTTACCGAACTGATCGAGATAACCGAGGAAATCGAGTACATGGTTAGCGTTACACTGAGAAATCGCCACCGGTGGCCTTCGGTTCCGCAAGTATTGCCCGAATGTGATCCAATCCCTCCGTTTCTGTGACTCGTATCTGCTCAACCGCGGCGGGTTTTCAACCCCCACCACGGCTGTAACCGATCTCGAAGACCCTTCAATTATTTCTTTTCCTTTGTTGAAAGACATCATTCTTTTCTCATGAAGGGCTTTTTTTTTCTTTGTTGTTCTTTTTACAGGTAAAAGAAAATAGGTGAAAAACGAAAATGAAGATCACATCAATGGAGGTAAGGTAATGAGATGACAAGCAGTGGGTCCATTTGAAAGTGCTTTACTATACGACATTTTTTCCTTTCTTTAATTTACTATTAGCGTTAAGTATGTATTTATTTCTTAAAAAAAAAAAAAATATTTGTTGATAATTATGTTTCCATCATCAAAGCAATCATTTTGGAGTACATTATAGCTTAATTAAGCACTATATGGTTTGATAAGGTTCTCTTTTTCCTTTGTGGATTGAACCACTTTGATTATTTGAGTGGGTTTGATTAATGAGCAGTTTCCAATTTGGTTAACAAAATTTGGACAGCGGAGAGCCTATGATTTTAAGATAGGATTATAAGATAAGAAGGATTTCAATCGGTTTTTAGCCGGTTTGATCGGTTTTTTAGCCGGTTTGTATTGATTTCCATTCTAATCGGTTCAAAACTATTTTTCGGACCGGTCCCTCAACCAATTCCTAATCTGGTTAGCCAATTTGATTCTATTCAAACAATACTACTTTAATTATTAAAACAATAAAGAAAATACCAAATTTCTTGGATTAAATTTCAATTGTGGGAAAAGTATAAGGATTAATAGCATAATTAACCTATTTGTATTTGTTGGGATTTCAATTTCCTAGGGATGCATGCATATAAAAGGAATATGGAATTGCTACAAGAAAGTAATATACCATCAATCACAATCACTAGAAAATTTGAATGGGATTTTAGAATCATCGTGTATAAAAGAAGGAAAAAAAGAAATATTTATCCATCGTTAATCATTCCACGTAAAATATGTATTAAGAAATGTAAGTTTATTTTTTAATTAATTTAATTATAATTAATTTAATTAAACGGATGTAATCTCTTCATTTTTATCTTTACGATCTTTCTATATAATAAGATATCACCTTAAAAGTTTGATGAAAAAAAAAGTAATTGTGGGCAACAAACATGAAAAGAAATTACTGTGGTTTTGTTGTAGGAGAATCAATGGCTTTACACTGTGTTAAAAGGGGAAAATGTTAAGGAATGGAAGCTAGGCAAAAGCCAATAATTCCAAAGAAATAATGGCTCAAAGCTGGCTATTGACCACGTAATAATTAATAAATCTATAAAGGAAAACTTGTGGTAGGGTTTTCTATGTATAAAAAAGTTGGAAATTTTGTCATCCTCTTTCAATAAAACCTAAAAATCAAAGGCTAATTATTCCCTTTTAAGGTGGTGAAGGTTTTTAAAATATTCTTGGCTTACAAAAGTATTCCACCTTTTCCATCATTCAAATCCTTGAAAGATTTGAGATTGATTTAAGGTTTCTTTTGAGATTTCACATACTATATTATGTTTGTATTTATATGTATTTATATATTTCAAATAAAGCACAAGATCATGTATCGAAATGTATCTGAAATCAAATCAAAATAGTTCTAGAGAAATTTATAGTTATTTGTATTGGACCGAACTAATTAGTTGAATCAAAAACTAGTCCAGATTCTGACTTGGAGAGAGGGATTAGATTAATTAATCCATAAATGAAACTTTTATGTTTTAGGGTCAAAATTCTTGATCCAAATTAAGAAAGAATACATAACCCTAAATTTATTAACTAATTGGCCCAAACCCAATCCAAATAAAAAAATTATGATTTTTTCGTGGTTTTTTTTATCTTTTTCCTATTTTCCCAATTTTTTCTTCTTTTTAGCAATAAACTGATGATCAAACCAATTATATTGAGAATGAGTAGTATAATCGAAATAATTTTAAAAAAAATCTCACATATAATTTGTAAATGATAGGACTCGAATCTGATCCTAAGATCGCAATGATTCATCAACATATATTTTTGGTCTATTATATTTTCTTAGTGGAATTAATAAATCTAGCATGGAGAAAAATTATGCTATAGTTATTGGGATGGGTAAGCTATGTCATGTTTCCACTTAGAGCCCAATCTCTTGGGCTTAGTGCTGCAACCAAGCTTGTAGTTTGGCCTTATAATTTTAACCATTCCGAAGAGCCCTATAGCCTAACCATGGACTTGAATGCACTAATTTCGTACTACAAATTTGTTTATTTCAATCACCACTTTTAGATGAATGTAAATAAACAAACTTTCTACCGATCAAGTCTTAATTTAATTAATATAAGTATTTTTGTCAATATAAAAATACGTAAGTTGGAGTGTGCTAAATTACATTATCCTCCTAATCATGGGTTGGGGAGGAACTATTAATAGTTCTAGGCATTATATCATAAAGAGCAGATATTATCAGAACTTATAATGATTGTTAAAAGATAAAATAAAGGCACTTTTGTATATTTCAAGAATTTTCTAATTTTTTTGTCAATTGTTAATATTATTAAAATTCTTTTGTTAAATTCAGTTTCATTATAATATTATTTTTTGTTACATGGTTAGTCTATCAAGTGAGTTTTTTTTTTAATTTTAATATATCACAACAATGAATTTATTAATAAAAATTAATTATGTTAATAATTGAATTTAAATTTTAAAATTTGAATAGTAAATGGCTTAATTCATAAAAATAATTCTAAAAGTAAATTTAATTGAAAATATGGATTTAAAATTATTAATTTTGATTCCATTTGGTGAATAATTGTATATTAAGTAAATTGAAATATATTAAAAGAATTATTATCTATTTTGAAATGGATAAACTACAACAATAGTAATCCAAGTATTCGAAGCTTTAGAGTTTGGTCACTTAACTTTCAAAATTTTCGTTTTAATCATTAATGTTATTAAAATTGAAAAAAAAAAAGTCCCCCTAATAATTAAATGAGTAATATATATAAAATGTTGAAAGGGATAATTATTCTAATTTTATTGTATACTTTCTTTTCCTTTCACTTTTATAAATGAATTTGATGTTACACTTTTATTTCACTCGGGACGAAAAACTCCCTTTTAAGAAGGTCAAAATTGAATTTTAAATTTTTCAGAGGATCAAAAATAATTTTACCAATGTATTAATTTATAATTATATAAATTTTAAAGGAATTATATTAAATTTTACCATTCTGTCTGTCCCCTAACTTTAATTATATAAACAGGATTGGACTGCAAAAGCATGTTATTTTCATGTGATGTGAGCAATGAAAGTCAAAATAAGTGAGTTAATTCCCATTTAATTAATCAATTTGTATTTTTTAATATCATAATTATATTGTTTTAGGTAGTTGATTATGTGGCGAGCAGTTCTCCCATCTTTTATATTTCATTATTATTGTGTTCACGATGTTTATATTTATATTTATGTTCGATTAAATTATTAATAGAGTGGTAAAGAATTGTATTTAATTTTTTAATTAATATTAATTTTTTATAGAACAACAAATAACGAGTTTTTTTTAAGTATATAACGAGTCTTAAAATTTAATAATTTTTTTTCTAATTTGATTCGTAAACTTGAATTTTAGACATTAAACGTCTAACATGCATTCACAATAAATAAAATAAATAAATTATGCATAATCCAAAGAAAATATGAAGTGTAATTGAAAGGTACCTATACCAATAAATAAAATGTATTCAAGCCAACCAAAGCTACTCCATGCTTTTGCATGCTCCACTATGAAGATAACCTTAATTTAATTAAAATTTGTCATTTTCTAATTTATTAATTAATTCATGTCAAATGAAATTACCATCATTCTCATCATAGAAGTTGACTGAAATTTGGCATCCTATAACATTTTAAGAAAATTGTCCAATACGAAGATGTTGCATGGCATGAAAAAAAATTAATTAAAATGTGATAGGACATAATATAAAAATATATAAATATAATAATGTTTTGAATTTTATATTATAAAAAATAACTATAATATTAAGGGTGAATTCATTTTTTTAGTGGAATTGAATAATAAATTTTTGAGAGATGAAACATAAATTTATAATATAATAATGAGTAAAGTATAAAAATAGTCACTTTTGTTTGAAATGTTACGTTTTAGTCACTTACGTTATCGTCTTATTATGAAGGTGTTACTCTACCGTTAAGCTCTGTTACCTCCCTAACGGTGGTCCTACATGGCAGTCCAAATTAAATTTATTTAATTGAAAACCTATTTTCATCACAATAATTGGACATCCAAGTTGGCATTTAAAATCTATTTGGACTGCCACATAGGACCGCCGTTAGGGAGGTAATAGAGCTCAACAGTACAGTGACCACTTCGTAATGGAACAATATCGTAAGTGATTAAAACGTAACATTTCAAACATAAGTGACTAAAATGTAATTTGACTATTTTTGTATTTTACCCTATAATAATTTATTGTGCCATTTTTTTAAGGGATTAAACATAATTTTATCACTTTTTGAGGAGTCAAAGTACAATTTTATTATAAATTAATTTTTAATTTAATCATTTTATAAGAAACTTAAATAATAAGCTTTCATTTGAGCGAAGACCAAGGACCCTATCTAACCTTAAATTTGTCCCTCTATAATATGATAAAGCATAAGAAAATGATATCTATTTTTATTTTTTTGTATAATGTCTAGAACTACTCGTAACTCCTTCCCAACTCATGAATAGGAGGATAATGTGCTTCAGCACATTCGAACCTATGTCCACATACATTAATAATAATACCTATGCCAATCCAGCTAAGACTTAATTGATTACTTATATTACGTCTTAAATGAAATAGATTCAACAATTTTAAAATATATTATCTTAGGTTTAATTAGGATAGGTACAAGGCTAATAATATCAAATTTATCAATTACAATTTGCTAATATAAATTAAAACAAAGTTCTAAAGAGTTTATATTAATTATTATCCAAATTAAAAAAAAAGAATTAAAATAAAAAGCTAAAAGTGGGTGAAAAGTAGAAATGTTTACGAGTTTAGCAACTTATTTAGTCCAATTGATATAACCAGGTTTAAGGCGGACTTGGTCTTATATTTTTTAATCTTAGATTCGCTCAATTATTTTATTATTTAAAAATAATAAAAATATAAAATTATTTATATATTTATATAATTTAATTTCAATATTTTTTATTATTTCTAAATGGTGATTAAAAAAGATGCGAATATGTATTTTTATTTAAAAAATAGTAAAATATATGAATATATTGGTCTAAGAATAAAAATAAACAATTTTGTTTTACATTTTCTATAAATTAATAAATTATATTTTAAATATTTATATTTTAAATCTTACATAATTTCAATAAAAAGTAGTGGTAATATTATAAACTAATTTCTTTCCTGTGCGATTGTAACATCCTAGATTAGGGGTTATGCGTTCGTGCATAATTCATTAGTTTTGGCAGTGTTTGGAAGTGTATTAAGGGTTTTTAAAATTCTAGGGTGGAAGAGAAAGCTTTGGAAAATAATTGGATTTTAAGTTAAAAAGAGGAGCTAGGAAAGGAGCTCTTAAAAGAAATTATGGGAAGTTGATGACACAAAAGAATTAGCAGCAATGTGGCTTGGGGTGTTTGTGTCAAAGGAGCTTCAGGAGGACTCAGGTTCGAATCACTTGGGCAGCAAGGAGTGTGTTTTATTTTTGGCATGTGACGTCAAGGTGGATGTATGGGGGTTAATTAATTTATTTTGAATAAGTGGGGATTTATTTTATTATTTTAAATGGGTAGATAATTAGGTATTTTGTTTTATTTGTTTTAAATATGGAGATAGTAG
Source organism: Gossypium australe (assembly GCA_005393395.2). Classification (NCBI taxonomy): domain Eukaryota; kingdom Viridiplantae; phylum Streptophyta; class Magnoliopsida; order Malvales; family Malvaceae; genus Gossypium; species Gossypium australe. Next base: position 1,976,488 of record CM016621.1, on the reverse strand, counting down.
ATGAATGGGGTTTTGTTTTTATTTTATTTTGAATAAGTGAGGATTTATTTTATTATTTTAAGTGGGTAGATAATTAGGTATTTTGTTTTATTTGTTTTAAATATGGAGATAGTGGATGAATGGGGTTTTCTTTTTATTTTATTTGAATAAGTGGGGATTTATTTAGTATAGATAAAGATAATGGTGGCTTTAGTTTATTTTTAAATGGGAAGATAAGGGATGATGTGATAGATTATTATTATTATTATTTTTAATGTTGGGTTTATTTAATTTATTTGAAAGAGAGGTATGGAGAGAATATAGGAAAGAAATAAGGGGTTATAAATAGGAGGGATTATTGTTTTGGGTATTCTTTTCTTCATTCATTTTCTTTTTGCCGAAATTTGTTTCTCTCATCCCATTCCATTTGTTTCTTCTCCAATTGACCAAACCAAAACTATTCAAGGCTCCAATCTTTTCTTCCTATTACCAATCTTTCTTCCTCTAGACGTAACAGCCAAATCTCTTTTCATTTTCTTTCCCTATTCTTTTTCTTAAACCTTATTTTCTACACATTTTCTTGTATAGCCGAAACCTCTAAAAGCCTTCTCTACTTTTGTGTATTTTTCCCTTTACCAATAAAGTGCCGACACCACCATTGTTGAGCTCAAAAGCCGAATCTCTAAGGAAGGGTGCTGTCGACTACTAACTTTAGACTCTTCAAAGCAACATGTAAGGCTAGCGTTAAGGATCATTAAAGGAGTCTTTCGGGATTTAGGTGTTGTCAACTTCAAGAAGGGATGCTTTCGGGATTTAAAATCCACAAGGTAAGCATATAGGTACATTCGGCCAAGACCTATTTTGATATCTAGATCTATTTCTTATTTGTTTAAAAGCCGAAAACTAACTAGTTAGGAGTTTTGGTAGCTAGCCGATTGCAAGGGTGTGCATCACTAAGTTTCGGGACTTGATTCTTAAATCAATCGGCACCAAGGTAAGTTTTGGGTTACCATAATCCTATTAGGATTTGGTTTTATAGCCGAATGGCTTTTTACTAATTTGATTGGGGATGGCCAAATATAGGCATTAAAGATCTAAAACGATAGATCAGGTTTCGGGATTTCAGTGAACTTGCTAAGTATATCAGGTGTGTACCCCACACTAAAATCCTAATCGATTTAAGGCTATGTTTTAATATATAAGTGTTTATAAGAATGTGAAAAATATGGCTAAGGTACCATGCCATGGTACAAAGTACTAAGGTATGTTTCCTACTCCTACTAGGATTATGATATGCATGATATGCATGATATGTGTGAAATGGGGCATTCGGGTTATATGAGAAAGGGGAAGTGAATGTGGTGACCTAAGACCACGATATCTGAATGTGGTGGCCTAAGACCACGATATCCGAATATGGTGTCTCATGACACAAAATATGTATCTGATGGCTATGCCACGAATTTTATAAGGGCGATGAGCACGTCGACTGCAGCGACTGCCTTCGATGGTGTGTAGCGGATGGAGGGTTGACTTATTAGTCCCCACGGTATGCAGGTTGGTACGGGTGATGTGTAGCGGATGCCATCTAGGTTTGGGTTCGGGTTTGCATCATTATCTTTATTTGTTATGTGAATGTGATATGTATGATATACCTGAATGTGTTTGGATTTAGTGTTGGTTACACATTGAGTCTATTTGACTCACCCCGTTGGGGAATATTTTCTTCCAGGTGATGATCAGTAATGGACCGGGTCGGCAGGAGCTTAAAGGTGGCCATGCTCAGCAAGGAATTACTTTATTTGGACATTTTATTTTTATTTAAGTACTTTAAACTATTTGGGTTTGTTTTATTGTAATAAGGCCCATTAAAGTATTTAAGTATTCTTATTAAGTATATTTATTATTATGTTTTATTATGGATTGACAATTGAGATACTATTTGCAAATGGCTATCTTTTTCTTAGAATGTTTTAAATTACGAAAATGTTTTATTAAAGGAAACAATTTTTAACGGTTTTTACTTTTAAGTAAGAATATTTTTAAACATTTTCCGCAGTGGCATTTCAAATTCGGTCGTAACGAATGGGCCGGGTTTGGGGTGTTTCAGCTTGGTATCAGAGCCCAAGTTTTCTTAAACTCTCGGCCTTGGGTTAAGGCCCAAAACGTTTTCAAAATTAACGCCCAAATGAATTTTTAGAAAGTTTTAAGTAGGTTTTCTGGCATGGCACCTAAGTCTCCGACCCGAAGTCCACTAGGTAAGTACCCCTATCCTTTGTGTGATTTATATTATGATGAGTAGAAGGGTAGAAATAGAATGGAACGTAGAATAGTATGATAGGTACTTGAACCCTAGGACTAGTTACCCCAACAATTACATAAGACTTAAGGACAATTAAACAAACCTGTGTCTAAGTCGCTGAGTTAAGGTGTGGCAACCATTGTGCGCATGTCTAGGAATGGATTCGGTAAGAGCTTGGTACTTAAGCAGTCCTAGCGACTCACCTCCTCTTTACTCGAATCCTACCTGGTGCGTAGTTACGGTTCACCCTAACCAAGAGGACTTATTCACGGGCTAAACCCGATAATTAAAACCCGAAAGGGACTAGCAGTATTTTTTTATGAAAACCCTAGTTTTAAAATCCTTAAATTACCCTTTTAATCGTAGCAAGAGATTATTGTGAAAATCTTTCCAAAATATTTTTGATTTCCAAAATTACCAAAATTCCCCTAGTGGTAAGATTACAAAAATGCCCTTGGATTCAAAAATCTCCATACTGTCCAAACTTTTAATAAAACTTTCTTACTTTGAAAAAGTATCCAAAACCCTATTTTGCGAAAGTCCAAAATACCCCGATTTGAAAATTTACGAAATTACCCCTGGGTTACCAAAATTACCAAAATGACCCTGCTTTCTAAAATTTTGCTATACATGTGATTTGAGAAAATTTTTAAAGTACCTGGGAGTTTTGAAATTTCAAAGTACCCTAATTTATTGAAATTTTCAACTAACCCCGATTTATTACCAAAATACTCTGTAGGACAAATGACGAAAATACCCCTGGGATAGGAATGGACAGAAATGTCCGAATAGTGAATGTGTGTGGTAGATACCACTGAACGAATGTGTTCTTGTTGATGAATGAATATACCTCTATTGAGGAATGAACGTGACTTTCTGAATAGTGAACTTGAGCTGAGAACTTTGTTTGATCGAAAGAACTACTTCTAAATACTTTGTTTCATAAAAAATTGTTCGTGGTTAATAAGTGGAACAAAATTCTGATGCATAAAACTTCTTAATCGGACTAAATCGCGGCGTTAGAAATGAGTTCTAAGGGACGTGAACTTAGAAATTGTGCCTAGGAAGTATGATGGTTCTATTAAGATCAGAGTGCGCAGCATAAGCGTAGTGCGGTGAGTTAAGATGTACGATTATTCGTTAGTAAGTAATTTCGAGGACGAAATTATTTTTAAGGAGGGTAGAACTGTAACATCCTAGATTAGGGGTTATGCGTTCGTGCATAATTCATGAGTTTTGGCAGTGTTTGGAAGTGTATTAAGGGTTTTTAAAATTCTAGGGTGGAAGAGAAAGCTTTGGATAATAATTGGATTTTAAGTTAAAAAGAGGAGCTAGGAAAGGAGCTCTTAAAAGAAATTATGGGGAGTTGATGACACAAAAGAATCAGCAGCAATGTGGCTTGGGGCGTTTGCGTCAAAGGGGCTTCAGGAGGACTCAGGTTCGAATCACTTGGGCAGCAAGGAGTGTGTTTTATTTTTGGCATGTGACGTCAAGGTGGATGTATGGGGGTTAATTAATTTATTTTGAATAAGTGGGGATTTATTTTATTATTTTAAGTGGGTAGATAATTAGGTATTTTGTTTTATTTGTTTTAAATATGGAGATAGTAGATGAATGGGGTTTTGTTTTTATTTTATTTTGAATAAGTGGGGATTTATTTTATTATTTTAAGTGGGTAGATAATTAGGTATTTTGTTTTATTTGTTTTAAATATGGAGATAGTGGATGAATGGGGTTTTCTTTTTATTTTATTTTAAATAAGTGGGGATTTATTTAGTATAGATAAAAGATAATGGTGGCTTTAGTTTATTTTTAAATGGGAAGATAAGGGATGATGTGATAGATTATTATTATTATTATTATTTTTTAATGTTGGGTTTATTTAATTTATTTTGAAAGAGAGGTATGGAGAGAATATAGGAAAGAAGTAAGGGGTTATAAATAGGAGGGATTATTGTTTTGGGTATTCTTTTCTTCATTCATTTTCTTTTTGCCGAAATTTGTTTCTCTCATCCCATTCCATTTGTTTCTTCTCCAATTGACCAAACCAAAACTATTCAAGGCTCCAATCTTTTCTTCCTATTACCAATCTTTCTTCCTCTAGACGTAACAGCCAAATCTCTTTTCATTTTCTTTCCCTATTCTTTTTCTTAAACCTTATTTTCTACACATTTTCTTGTATAACCGAAACCTCTAAAAGCCTTCTCTACTTTTGTGTATTTTTCCCTTTACCAATAAAGTGCCGACACCACCATTGTTGAGCTCAAAAGCTGAATCTCTAAGGAAGGGTGCTGTCGACTACTAACTTTAGACTCTTCAAAGCAACGTGTAAGGCTAGCGTTAAGGATCATTAAAGGAGTCTTTCGGGATTTAGGTGTTGTCGACTTCAAGAAGGGATGCTTTCGGGATTTAAAATCCACAAGGTAAGCACATAGGTACATTCGGTCAAGACCTATTTTGATATCTAGATCTATTTCTTATTTGTTTAAAAGCCGAAAACTAACTAGTTAGGAGTTTTGGTAGCTAGCCGATTGCAAGGGTGTGCATCACTAAGTTTCGGGACTTGATTCTTAAATCAATCGGCACCAAGGTAAGTTTTGGGTTACCATAATCCTATTAGGATTTGGTTTTATAGCCGAATGGCTTTTTACTAATTTGATTGGGGATGGCCAAATATAGGCATTAAAGATCTAAAACGATAGATCGGGTTTCGGGATTTCAGTGAACTTGCTAAGTATATCAGGTGTGTACCCCACACTAAAATCCTAATCGATTTAAGGCTATGTTTTAATATATAAGTGTTTATAAGAATGTGAAAAATATGGCTAAGGTACCATGCCATGGTACAAAGTACTAAGGTATGTTTCCTACTCCTACTAGGATTATGAATATATGTTATATTTAACATGTGAAAAGTGATAAGAATGTGAATTAAGGCATGATATGCATGATATGTGTGAAATGGGGCATTCGGGTTATATGAGAAAGGGGAAGTGAATGTGGTGACCTAAGACCACGATATCTGAATGTGGTGACCTAAGACCACGATATCCGAATATGGTGTCTCATGACACAAAATATGTATCTGATGGCTATGCCACGAATTTTATAAGGGCGATGAGCACGTCGACTGCAGCGACTGCCTTCGATGGTGTGTAGCGGATGGAGGGTTGACTTATTAGTCCCCACGGTATGCAGGTTGGTACGGGTGATGTGTAGCGGATGCCATCTAGGTTTGGGTTCGGGTTTGCATCATTATCTTTATTTGTTATGTGAATGTGATATGTATGATATACCTGAATGTGTTTGGATTTAGTGTTGGTTACACATTGAGTCTGTTTGACTCACCCCGTTGGGGAATATTTTCTACCAGGTGATGATCAGTAATGGACCGGGTCGGCAGGAGCTTAAAGGTGGCCATGCTCAGCAAGGAATTACTTTATTTGGACATTTTATTTTTATTTAAGTACTTTAAACTATTTGGGTTTGTTTTATTGTAATAAGGCCCATTAAAGTATTTAAGTATTCTTATTAAGTATCTTTATTATTATGTTTTATTATGGATTGACAATTGAGATACTATTTGCAAATGGCTATATTTTTCTTAGAATGTTTTAAATTACGAAAATGTTTTATTAAAGGAAACAATTTTTAACGGTTTTTACTTTTAAGTAAGAATATTTTTAAACGTTTTCCGCAGTGGCATTTCAAATTCGGTCGTAACGAATGGGCCGGGTTTGGGGTGTTACAGCGATGTACGGAATTGTATGTATAAATTAAAATACAATTTATTTTTAATTTAATGCTAAAAAGATTTTAAAAAAAATTATGGCAGACAAAGGTGAAAGTAAGAACATTTTAAAAGATATGTTAAAAGATGAAAAAGTTTAAAATACTATTCTTTAAAATAGTTTTATACAATAATTGTGGACATATATATAGTTTTTATTTAAAAAATTTAAAATTTATTTATCCAGTTATCTTAAAATTTTAAATATATTGAAATAATTAAAAATGTAAAAAAGTTAAATCAAATTATAATGATATTTTTAAAATATATAATTATAGCAAATTTAAATATTAAAATGAATAGTATTTATTTTTATAATAATTAATAATATGATGATATTATTTATCTTTATGATAATTTTATATAATTTTATTTTCTTACCTAAAATTCTTTTAAAATTAAAAAAAAAATTTATTCACATCTCAATTAACTAAAACTTCACGAATTTTAGTTCTTAGACTTTGTAATATATATTTTAAAAAAAACATACTCTCGTTAAATAAAAGTAAAAGAGAGGCCAATTTACTAATAAATACCTTTTTTTAAAAAAAAATTATAAAAATGGACCTATTATTTAACTATTTACCGGAATGGGTCATTTTCCCCGAAAGTAAATCTTTATATAGACCCAAAGTCTCATTTCACTTGTTTTCTTAAGCAATGTAAGATATTTATATAGACCCAAAGTCTCATTTCACTTGTTTTCTTAAGCAATGTAAGATATGAAATATGTGTATATATAGACTCATAAATAGTTTTACAGCTTGTTCCTAAACAATGTGGAATTCCTTCCTCTTTTAACTAACAACATAAGATTAAAGGCTACACTATATTTGATATTTTTTTACTTAAGAGTTTAAATTTTTTTACAAAAAGTTAACATTTGTTACATTATAAATAAAATATTTAAACTCTATAAGTAAAAAAAATATAAAATATAAACTGAGTATGGTAAAATATTAAAAAATAAATATTTAAAAAATTACCAATAGTTGAGTGATCATTTTGTAAGTTTTTATAATTCGATAGCTAAAAAAATAGTTAATTGACTACTAGTGTAATTTAATCTAGATATAAAATATGAAAATAATTATAATATTTTATGTATATTATATATTTCTATAAAAAAACTTATTTAACATAATTATATACTATGTTTAAATAGATTATCTATCTAGTCAAAATATATTTGAAATAAATTTATCGGCATTCATTAGGCGATGAAAATTAAAATAAAATTAGAATTAAAAAATTAATGAGTATAGTAAAATATTAAAAATAAATAAATATTTAAAAAGATATATCTATTTTTTTAAATTTACAAAAAAATACTATTTGAGTACCAAATACTCACCATTTATTTATTAATCAAACATTCATTATATAAAATAAAATGAATAATAAAAAAATTTAAAAGTATAACTTCTAAATTTAAATAATAGAAAATTATTTTAAAAATTAGAATTACATTGATATTAACTTCAAACATTTAAAATTGAATAGAAGATTATTGCATGTACAAGTTTCATATGTGTAATTTGTTCTCTCTTTTTTAATAGTTCTTTTATATATGTTAACAATTCTAAAATGTAACAAGATTAAAGATATAAAAAATAATTTTATATTATGAGAAAATGTTAACAAAATATAAAAAATATAAATTATTTTGTAAAAAAAATGTCAAATATAATGTAGCATTTAATCTCGTGTTTTTAGTTAAAGGAGGAAGGAATCCCACATTGTTTAGGAACAAGCTACAAACCTATTCATGAGTCTATATATACACATATCTTATATCCCATATTGTTTAAGAAAACAAGGGAAATGAGACTTTGAGTCTATATAAAGATTTGCTTTATAAGTTATATTTCCATATTAATTGGTGACACTTTAAAAAAAATAGTGTTGTCACTTTGAGCCTTTATAAAAGTTTATTCTTGTAATTTTTTTAAAAAATTGGTCTATTTTTATAATATCTAAAAAATGACCTTTTTGAAAATTTAATTCTAAATTATTTTTTTGGGAAAAAGCACAGGCTAAAACGCGAAAATGGCCCATTTCGGTAAATAATTAGCTAATAGGTCCATTTTTGTAAATTTTGAAAAAAAAAGATATTTATTGGTAACTTGGCCTAAGAGAGAAGCATCTTTGAAAAATATATTTTATTCTGTTCTAACTATAAAAGTATATTCTATTTCTTTTTGAAAAACATGTCTACTTTTTATTTAAAAATATCTAGTGACCGATAATTATATTAAGTGTTTTTTATTATTTAAACTCTTTAAAATTTTTAAAAATTTAAATTAATAAAAATAAAATTATACTTTAACCAATTAAAAATAAAAAAATTAATTTAATTATTTAAAAATTATAAAAATATAAGATATTAAAATAATTAAATTATATTTTTAACTTCGTCATTGAATGGAACAAGATCAACTCTTCCAATATCTTTTTTTTACCGTTAATATTCAGAATTTGTAGCTACCTTTCCCGACAATATCATCTTCAATACTTAAATCTGAGTCTTCCCTTTAAAAGTACAATTTATCTTACTATTACACTTAAATACTTATTCATCCATTAATATATATTTTTTTAAATTTCCATATGTTTGACAGTTACATCCAAGCACATGTGCCATCAACGTGACCTTGAATCGGAATCAATTTCATCATAATTTTTTTGTTGCAGTCAAAGGAGAGAGAGAATGTAAAGACCGCAGCAAAGAACGAAGTCCAAACTATGATTCGCTGCCTTTTTATTTCAATTTCCGGCACTGGTTTTAGCCAATATAACTGCCTGAAAAAAAATTAAAATTAAAAATAAAGATTGAACCTTTAATGTAGCTGAATCAGAATCTTGTCTCTTCTATAAATAAAAAATTTATTTTTCTTCAGTCCTTCTCACAATCCCCCCCCCCTCTTTGATCCACAGTTTCAGTTTTTCTCATTAGCAGTTTTTAAGGTAATTCGTTTCTTGAAAAGAAGTCCCAAATCTAGGTCTCTTTTTTTTTTTTCAAAAATCAAAACTTTTTATAGATTTTATTTTCTGGGTATTAATCAGATTCTATATCTATTACCGTATATCCAATCTTTGATCTTTGCTTCTTCTTCTTTTTTAAGAAAAAGGCTAAAGTTCCAACCTTTAAGTGAGATATGGCGAGTACTAGTAATTCAAACAAGTTGCAAAAATTAGCTTCCATTGATGCACAGTTACGACTATTGGTTCCTTCTAAAGTAAGCGAAGATGATAAATTAGTTGAATACGATGCTTTGCTTTTAGATCGATTCCTTGATATTCTTCAAGATTTACATGGCGAAGATCTTAAAGAAACTGTATGTTCTTCTTCCTTTTTTAATCAATATCTGTTTAAGGATTGTTTTATACTATTTTTTAATGTTTGGGATTTTTTTTTTTAAATTTTTAGGTTCAAGAATGTTATGAACTGTCAGCTGAATATGAAGGGAAAAATGATCCCAAAAAACTTGAGGAGTTAGGGAATGTATTAACTAGTTTAGATCCAGGTGATTCCATTGTCGTAGCTAAAGCTTTTTCACATATGCTTAACTTAGCTAACCTCGCCGAAGAAGTTCAAATCGCATATCGGCGAAGGATTAAGTTGAAAAAGGGCGATTTCGTTGATGAGAATTCGGCTACGACCGAATCCGATATCGAAGAAACTTTAAAGAGACTTGTGGTTGATTTGAATAAGTCACCGGAAGAAGTTTTCGATGCTCTTAAGAATCAAACCGTTGATCTCGTCTTTACAGCGCATCCTACGCAATCGGTTCGTAGATCGTTGTTGCAAAAACATGGAAGGTGTGTGTGGTTTTTTCCCTATGCAAGAAAATTTCATTTCAATGCCTGAGTTTTTCGGTTTCTTGCAGGATAAGAAATTGTTTAGCGCAGTTGTATGGTAAAGATATTTCTCCGGACGAAAAGCAAGAGCTCGACGAGGCTTTACAGCGCGAGGTACTTGTCGGGTTTTCATGATATTCGTTTGATAAACTTGTGTGATCCCCTGTCTTGCAACTCTGTTTTTGCTTGTCTTTTACGTGTAGATTCAAGCCGCATTTCGTACGGACGAGATTCGAAGGACACAACCGACTCCTCAAGATGAAATGAGGGCCGGAATGAGTTACTTCCATGAAACGATATGGAAGGGTGTCCCTAAATTTTTACGACGAGTTGATACAGCTTTGAAGAATATCGGGATTAATGAACGTGTTCCTTATAACGCTCCGCTTATTCAATTTTCTTCATGGATGGGCGGTGATCGTGATGGTATGGTCACACAAGTAAATAAATAGTAAAAGATGGTATATATTCGGGGGCGTTTATATTGTTTTCTTGGTGTATAATGCAGGTAATCCGAGGGTAACACCCGAGGTCACAAGGGATGTTTGCTTGTTGGCTAGATTGATGGCTGCTAATTTATACTACTCCCAAATCGAGGATCTGATGTTCGAGGTATTTTAGCTTCCATTCTTTAACTTAAAGGTCCCGTTTGAGGCTCGGTTCTTATCGATGTTTGTGTGTTTAGTTGTCGATGTGGCGTTGCAGCGATGAGCTTCGTGTTCGTGCTGAAGAACTTCATAGATCATCAAGGAGAGATGCTAAACATTACATAGGTATACTATTATGTTCAACCGATCTCGTATTCTCGTACCATTAGTTTAGTTCTTATTGGTGTTACTTGTATTGCAGAGTTCTGGAAACAAGTTCCTCCGAATGAACCGTACCGTGTTATTCTCGGTGATGTTAGGGACAAGCTGTATCAGACACGAGAACGGTCTCGTCAAATGTTATCTCACGGCATATCCGATATTCCAGTGGAAGCAACTTTCACCAACATTGAGCAGGTCTCGTCAAACCTGGTTTTGTAGTTCCTTGTATCGGTAGTTTAATAGCCTCTTCCTAAGTGGCATCAATGCTAATGAAAGTAGTAAATTTTATGCAGTTCCTGGAGCCGCTTGAACTGTGTTATAGATCTCTTTGCTCGTGTGGTGACCAACCGATTGCTGATGGAAGCCTTCTCGATTTCTTGAGGCAAGTTTCTACTTTCGGGCTCTCACTTGTTAGACTTGACATTAGGCAAGAGTCCGATCGCCACACCAATGTCATAGATGCCATTACCAAGTACTTGGAAATCGGTTCCTATCGAGAATGGTCTGAAGAACAAAAGCAGGAATGGTTGTTATCTGAACTATGTGGCAAGCGCCCGTTGTTTGGTCTCGATCTTCCTAAAACCGAAGAAATTGCCGATGTTTTGGACACGTTCCATGTCATAGCGGAACTCCCGGCAGACAGCTTCGGAGCATACATCATTTCAATGGCGACAACACCTTCGGATGTTCTTGCTGTTGAGCTCCTACAGCGTGAATGCCACGTGAAGCAACCATTAAGAGTTGTACCACTTTTCGAGAAGCTTGCGGATTTAGAGGCTGCACCCGCTGCATTGGCTCGGCTTTTCTCTATAGATTGGTATAGAAACCGGATCAATGGCAAACAAGAAGTTATGATTGGGTACTCAGATTCGGGTAAAGATGCTGGGCGTTTCTCTGCTGCGTGGCAGTTGTACAAAGCTCAAGAGGAGCTTATAAAGGTTGCTAAGCAATTCGGTGTGAAGCTAACGATGTTCCATGGTCGCGGTGGAACTGTTGGAAGAGGAGGTGGTCCCACCCATCTTGCTATATTATCTCAACCACCGGAAACTATTCACGGGTCACTTCGTGTTACAGTTCAAGGTGAAGTTATTGAGAAATCGTTCGGAGAAGAGCATTTGTGCTTTAGAACACTCCAACGTTTTACAGCTGCCACACTTGAGCATGGTATGCGCCCTCCAGTTTCACCGAAACCCGAATGGCGTGCTTTGATGGATGAAATGGCGGTCGTTGCTACGGAGGAGTACCGTTCCATTGTCTTCAAAGAACCTCGATTTGTTGAATATTTCCGCCTCGTAAGTGAACTTGCATACTCACATTCTTAGCAGTTTTTGATTGAATAATACTGTTTCTTTTGGTTGTAGGCTACACCCGAGTTAGAGTACGGTAGGATGAATATCGGTAGCAGACCATCGAAGCGGAAGCCAAGTGGGGGCATCGAATCTCTCCGAGCTATCCCGTGGATCTTTGCCTGGACACAGACGAGATTTCATCTTCCCGTTTGGCTCGGTTTTAGAGCAGCGTTCAAACATGCCATTCAAAAGGACATTAAGAATCTCCATATGCTGCGGCAGATGTACAACGAATGGCCTTTCTTCCGGGTAACAATCGATTTGGTTGAAATGGTCTTCGCAAAAGGAGATCCCGGGATCGCCGCCTTATATGATAATCTCCTTGTTTCTCAAGAACTATGGTCATTCGGAGAGCGGTTGAGGACTAACTATGAAGAAACTAAAAGCCTTCTCCTACAAGTAAACTCACTAGAACACAATTCCCTGCTTCATTTTATTTCTTTCGAACAATGTATTTGGCTAACGAATGTTGATGCTATTTCCAGATTGCCGGGCACAAGGATCTTCTTGAAGGTGATCCGTACTTGAAGCAAAGACTACGGCTCCGAGATTCATACATAACAACGCTAAATGTCTGCCAAGCCTACACACTCAAACGTATCCGTGACCCGTGCTACGACGTCAAGTTCCGTCCACATATCTCCAAAGAGATCATGGAATCAAACAAATCCGCGGATGAACTCGTGAAACTAAACCCAACAAGTGAATACGCCCCTGGTTTAGAAGACACCCTCATCTTGACCATGAAGGGTATCGCTGCCGGCTTGCAAAACACCGGTTAAACCCCACTTCGGCTAACTCTTAAGTCGATTTAGTCCCGAGAATAAGAATTACACATCGAAAAACATTGACGACGGCTTAAAAGATGTGGATGATGCTATTTAAATTCCTAGTTACAGTGTTTATTGTTGCACCAAAACTTATTATATTATATGCTTTCTAAATATTATGTAAGCAATCTGGCCAATATATATATATATATATATATATATATATATAATGTAAGCAAGTTACTTATCTTGGATTGGTTCTAATTATAGGCATTTATGTGTCAGTGATTGCAGGGTAAATTACATTAGTAGTCACCCAACTATTAAAAAAATTTCTCTTTTGTTGCTCAACTATGAAAAGTTACAAAATGGTAACTCAACTATTAGTAAATTTCTTTTTTGGTCATCCAACTATGAAAAGTTATAAAGTGGTCCCAATTATTCATATTTGTCTTTTTTGGTGACTAGTTGACTTATTGCTATAGCTTTTAAAATTAACATAATAGCAATTTTAACCTTCAACATTTATAAATTATGTCAATTTAGTCTTGATTCTAAAAAAAATTAACTCTCAACATTTACACTGTGTTTAATTTGTTTTTTTTTTGTGCAATTTAGTTTGTCTTTGTAATATTGAGGGTTAATTTTAATAGAATGAGAAAAAATAAAAATTATTATCTTGGATTTTTTAGTGTTTCTATTTTTTTTATATTTTCAATCGAATTTAGCTGATAATTTTTTTTTTAGCTTTTTAGGTTAAAGGGTCACAAAAAAAGTAAAATTGCAAAAAAAGACCAAATTACACAATGTGCAAATGTTAAGGTTAGATTTTCTACAATCAAGACTAAATTGAAACAATGCAGAAATATTGAGGGTTAAAGTTGCTATAATGTTAATTTTAAAAGCTACCAAAAAAGACAAAATTGAATAGTTGGTTGACCATTTTGTAACTTTTCATAGTTGAGCGACAAAAAAAAAAAAGAAACGAAATTTACTAATAGTTGGGTGACCAAAAAAGAAAATGTCTAATAGTTGAGTTACTACTGGTGCAATTTACCCATGATTTTATTGTTACTTTTATATTACTAATTTTGGTTAAAAAAGAATGAGTTTTTCTCTGCAAATCCTTTAAAAATGGCGAAACAAAAGGGGTTGAAACAAAATTAAATCCCTATAAATTCACCATTCTTGTTTACAAGTTTCATCAACCCAAAACAAGAACAAATAAGAAAAAAATGGCAAAAGCTTCACAGAGGGCCCTGGTTTCAATGGCAATCTGCTTGTTGTCTTCCCTCGTTGGCTTCGCCTATGCCGGCAGTCTCGGCAACAAGTTCGTCGTACTCGGCAAAGTTTATTGTGACACTTGCCGCGTAGAGTTCGAAACCAAACTCAGCGAACCCATACCAGGTTTTCTTTTCTCTTTCTTTTTACTTACTTGAAGAACAAGAAACCTTTGATTATTAAATCCCTTATAGTTTCACTTTTTTTCTTTTTATTGCTTGTGGAACAAGAAACCTTTGATTATTAAAACCTTTATGTTTTTTCTTACTCTTTTTTCTTTTGCTTGCTTGCGGAACAAGAAATCTTCGTTTATTAAATCCCTCATGGTTTTCTCTTTTCTCTTACCGTTGCTCATTAACTCAATGTTCTTGTAGGTGCCAAGGTGAAGTTGGAGTGCAGGAAAGAAGGGGATGAAACTGTTACGTACAGCCACGAAGCGGAAACAGACTCAAACGGTGTGTACAAGATCCCGGTGGAAGGCAACCACGAGGAGCAGATTTGCGCAGTGAGCACGATGAGCAGTCCAAGGGCGGATTGTAACGAGAAGATGGAATCATTTGAAAAGGCACAAGTGGAGTTAACTAGCGATGATGGCTTAGCTGAGCCTAGCAGAAAGGCTAACAATCTTGGCTTCAAGAAGAAGGTAGCTGTCCCTGGATGTGCTCAAGTGCTTAAAGAAATGGGCTTCCCTCTTACCGAATAAGGATTTTTAAATCCCGGGATCATATCGAGTCTTAATCATGCAAGCATAGCATAATCTCGATATGATTTTAACTTATATATATGTACTCGTACTCATCATATATTGAAATTTATTCAATAATTTAGCATCTATTTTTGACATCCGAATGATTTCAGAAGAACAAAATACAATCTAACTTTTAATACAGAAATACCTCCATAATATTTTTCCCCAAATAAATGTTAAGCCAATGAGGCATTAGAAACCATAATTAAATATATATATATAGTCAATAAACCATCAAAAAAAAAAAATCCCTGTAGTGTTTGAAATTAAGAAAATAAAAGCAGCAATGTTAATTTTTTTTATTCAATGTATAAATTAAAAGTGCATCCACTCAATAAAGAAACAAAACAGTATTTATAATTTATATTTAATTTATTTTTAGCACAAATTTATAGATAATAAGAATTTTTTTTCCTTATTGATGAAAAAAAGGAAACAATATTTATCATCACATATATATACACATGCACATATCATCTACAAACAGCCTGCCTGCAAATCCTCTCATTGCATCTTTAAAATGAACCCTAAAGCAATGAAGAAATGAATGAATAAATTTAAAAGCTGCAAAAGGGAACTAAAAGCTGTGACTTTTCTGGGTTCCTATGGCAATGGTTTTTGTGTAAATTCCCAACAAAAATGGAGATTTGGGCAGCAAGAAAGTACCAGAAATAATTAGAGTGGAAAACGTTGCCATCATGGGTTGTAAGAGCTATAATGTATCACTGAGTGTTCAAGCATTTCTCGACTCGGACACACCATTTCCTTGAGGCAGCAACTGTTTTTGTATATCTTGAATGTTGGTAAGATCCTTATGTTTTCGGCATTAGCAACTCCAGGACTCTCCTCAACGTTCACCTATTCGAAAGAACACATTTCTGTTATTTTCTAAACGAGTATCAGAAAAATAAATAAAAGGTGGGCCGTTTACGTTTAGAAGATTTACGGAGGGATGGCGGTCACATAGTGAATCCACGAATGGAGATATCTGTTTGCATTGCATGTTGGAACTCATCTTGAAATGGACTACGGAGACGCCTGTTGATTGAATTAACTCTTTCAAGAGGGGATTTGAGACTGTAAAAACGATGATAGTTTAAATTTTGGTGAATGCAAGGGAAAAAATGTACCTGGCAGAGATATCGCGGCTCGGAACTGTTTGATACTGCATGCTTCCTTGCCGAAGTCGCCATGAGATTTCTTCAATGCGACTTGTGCTTGAAGTAGAGACTCGGCAATCTTCTTGTCATCGGGAAGTTCCCTTTGCAAAACTTCATAATCTTGTACCGCATCAGCCCATCTCTCTAGCTATAGTTCACAATGTCAAATAGCATATACATGAGATGGCTAGTCTTATGATCAAAGAAAGGGTAAAAGCACTATAGAAGCCCTTGTACAAGGAGTCCGATTGCATTTTGCCCCCACTACTAAAAAAATTGGCAAATTAATCCATGTACGTTAGATTAAAGAGCAAATCAGTCCTATTAAAAATTCTATCCATTTCTACATAGAGGAGTGGTTTGCTCTTTGATTTAACAAACAATTGACTAATTTGCTCATTTTTTAAGTCAGCAAAATACAATTTAACTACTAGTACATGGGCCTCCATGGTACTTTTACCTAAAAGAAAGCCTTTAAAGAATTTCTATACCTTGCTATTAGATGCCGCTCTTCGTAAAAGGGCTTTTATATAATTTGGTTGGATGCTTAAAGCTTGGTCACAATCTTCAACGGAATGTTCCCACCGCCCGAGCTTAAACCAACAAGCTGCTCTGTTACAATAAAGAATGGAGTTTGATGGATCGAACCTAAGACCGTCCCCATACGCTGAGCAGGCCTCAGTGAATCTTTCGGATTTGAACAGATCATTCCCACGTGCCCGTGCTCTTGCAACCAACTTCACGTTGTTAAGCAGTACAGCAACTTCAACATTTCGGGGATCGATTTGTTCAGCCTTTTCAGCAGCTGTAACAGCATTCTCGAACCTGTAATATATCCGCTATCAATTTTGTATTTTGCAAATCACTGATATCAGATTAAGCTTAGCATCGTTTTTTTACAAACCTTCCGAGTGCCATCTCAATTTGTGCTTGGACAAAGAAGAGATATGCTTCAGAAAACATCCCGAAGAACTTAGTCTGTGAACAGGAGTTGGTGCATAGTTCTAATTTTGGAACAACCGAAAGGCTTGATTCAGCATCATCGAGTTGATGGAGTTTCAAAAGGGCTTCCACTCTACACATAAAAAGCTGTAAATTCGATTTGAATCAGTTTAGCCATTTTCCATGTCCGTTAACTGCACAAATTCTTCGTAATTTAATGAAGAAAAAACTTTAGATGAGCTTTTTTATGGTAAAAGTACCATGGAGGCACTTATACTATAAGTTAGATTGCATTTTGCCCCCTCTACTAAAAAATTGACAAATTAGCCCATGTACATTGGATCAAAGAGGAAACTGGTCCTCCTGTTAAAAATTTAATTCATTTTTACTGTTAAAAACAGGTTCTTATATGACAGAATGAGGTACACGTCTATTTGGTTATTTTGTCAGCCACTCAGTTTTTAACAGTAGAAATGAATGAAATTTTGAATAGAAAGGACTAGTTTACTCTTTAATCTAATGTACAAGGACTAATTTACTCATTTTTTGAGTAAATGGGGTAAAATGCAATCTGACTCCAAGTACAAAGGCTTCCATGATACTTTTACCGCATTTTTACCTGAGGAGAGAAGTCAGCTCCAGCGGCAATGGCAGCATCAGTTTCCCTTAACGCATTCTTCCAGTCCCTAATTCTCCGAGCATCTGTACACTTGCAAAGATGCTTTTCCACAGCCTGCAACTTCTGTAACTCAGTTTGATCTTGTGGCTGCCCCAGAAGGCATAGGTGCTTCCTAGCGTTTTCGACCTGCCCAACCCTGAAGTGGAGCGGTGTTAAATCGAAGCAACCAAAATATTATAGGTACATCGGTGTCAATGGGAACAACTCAAGGAAGTAACATAAACATGCAAAACAATGTAACAGATGGATACATAATCTTTTATAGACGATAGAGCTAACCAATATCCAATAGCCAATCATTTTAAGTATATGTAGTTTGAACACAAAACCGTAAAACATTTCACCAGATTGGTTGAGAGAAGCCGAACATCGAATATCAACAAACAACTTGAGAAATACTTAAAAGAAGAATAAACCTAGGTAAGGTGACCTAACAAATACAAACTATGACCAACACGAGAACCATATAACTAAAAGTCAACAGTCAGTACAGGCACGAAGAATTGAAGAAACCCGAATCAGAAATGAAAAGGTAGAGAGCAAGACAGTTCTGAGGATAAATATTAAATATAGCAAACAGAAAAGTAACTAATATATATATATATATATATATATAAATATAACAATCAATAATATTAGTGACTACTCTCATCAATGCATTACTCAAATTCATTCACCGAATCGAAACTTTGGGACCATCTCCAAGACAAAGCAACTAAAGAAAAAGGAAATACAACACACACATATACATACAAACATACACACAAACATATATACACACTAAACATAAGGTACACATTACACGCCATGTGTAACTATATGATTATTTCATCAACTAGGCCCGTGTTTAACAGTAGAAATTGGTGAAATTTTTAACAGAAAATACCAATTTGTTCTTTGATCTAAGATACATAGACTAATTTGCCCAGTATTTTAGGAAAAAGGCAAAATGCAATCTGTATTAACAGGAGCCTCCACAATGTAACTAAAGGAACAAGGAAATACAAGAAACACACATAACACATACACACATACGAACATACACACACAGAAAACAAGAAGTCCAACAATGTAGATCAAAAGCATCACAACCCACCAAAACCAATCAACAACATTAGCAACAATTAAAACCAAGATTTTTTCTGACAAAATTAGATTCCAAACATCAAAAGAACTATACAGAAATATTTCTACCGACACTCTAAGAAAACCATTTAAACACCAAAAGGAATGTATAATCGAAATTGTTTTATACCTTAACAACAATGAAGCCAATCTCTGATGAGCCCTCCAATAGTTAGGATCCAACTTAACAGCTTCCTCACACTCCTTCACCGCCTCTCCTAATCTCCCTAACGCCGTCAATGCCGCCGCTCTATTACTCCGGTAAGCCGCAATACCTGGAGACAAAGCTATAGCCTTATCATATAAACTCAAAGCCTCTAAAAATTGTCCTTTTTTATACATCTCATTGCCAATTCTCTTCACTTCATCAGGTTCCATTGCTTTCCCCATGGTGTTATTGTGATCAAAGGTGCCACCTTTGGAAGCTGTAATGTCTCTAATTCCCATTCCAGAGCCCCGCATTATACTGCCATGGCCATAATTACCGGACCTAGAACCTAAAACGTCGAACCTTGAGCTCCGATTCACCGCCATGCCGGCTTTTAGGATTTTCCCTGAAGAACATATATTACCCGTCGGAAGAACATTGACAGATGGAGAACTGACGGGGATGTTGGGTTCGGATCTTATCTGACCCGGTTTTAAAATCCGCGTCGAAACAGTCGGGCTTGTTTCGTTTGACCCGGAAAGTTCCCCGGAATTGTTATTTATACGAGACTCGTATCTTCTACCAGTCACGATGGATCCATTTCGACCCGAAACCGATCCGGATGAGCTCGAGCTCGAACTAGTAGTCGTTGTCATTGTGAGACCGGATTGTCGAGTTCGGAGCGGCGAAACGGGTGAACCCAGATCGAGTTCACGGAAATCAGGCTTGTTAAAATCGTAACTCAGAGAGTCACGAAGTTGATCGGGAAGTTTCTCGAAACCCCCTCTCTCCGTCACCGGCTTACCTAAATCCGACATTTTTCCCTTCAACTAAAAATGGGTTTTACTCCAATTCTACTCTCTTTACCTCTAGCCTTCACCTTCGGGACTTTGTGGAGGGTTATTTATTGGTAATGTGAATGAAATGAAGTGAATGTAGAAAGGAAACACTTTGAACTAAACATCTAAAGGGAAAGGAAACGGAAAGAAGCAAAGAAATTAGAGAGAGAAAGGAAGGGATTTTCAAAGAGAAATCAAATGAAAAGAAAAGAACAGAAAAATGGAAGAGAAAAGATTGTTGGTCCTGCTGCTTCACGAGACAGCTCTACTCTTAAAAATATAAAAATTTAATTTCATCCTTTAAAATTTATAAAAATATAACCTATTAAAATAAAAATTTTATATTTTTTCTATGCTAAAAACTATAATTTAATTTCAGTTTCCTTAGAAAATTTTCTAACAATCTAATTGGATAGTAGATTTTTTGGTGGATAATATTTGTATTAAGCATGATATGACGTTGCTCTGAGGATTAGACCCTTTTTCGATGTTATAAAAATTTGGGTGAATAATAAAATTAGGTATTCATGTTTCTATTTTGCTCATCTAATTATAAAAAATTTTAATTTAATCACTAACATTTTAGATTATTTTTATTTTAGTCACTGAATCTCTATTAAATGATTAAAGGAAGTGATGGTGTGACCTTTTTCCAAACAGTATAATAATATATTTAGTCCTTAATGCTTACACATTCTATTAATTTGATTCTAATTCTAAATTATTCAATAAATTTAACCTTTTACATTTACAAATTGTATCAATATGATCCTCAAACACATATAATTAAATATAAGCATAATTATATTTAAACACATATAATTAAATATTGATAAATTTATATATAAATTTGTGATTTTGATCAACTTCATTCATGATCATGTTAATAGCATTCTCAACAAAGGAACGCAAATTTTTACTGTGAAACTTAACAAATAAAACAAAAAACGAAAAAGCTTCTTATAAGCCTTTTTCAAATCATCATCTTTGCATTATTGTCAACTTGAAAAATCGTGTAATAATTTGTCCCCAATTATAAGCATAAAGTTTATTGTAAAATCTATCTTCATCTAATTTATTTGCAATTTATTTAGAAAAATATGTAAATTTTATCAATTTTTCTAACTTGAATTTTAGATTTTTATTTTGTAATATTTTTACTCTTTTGTATACATATATTTTTATAATTTCTTTTATATGTTAAAATTTTATATAATTTTAAAATTTTTATCAAAAATAAATTATGGCATTATCGTGCCATATGTCACAACCTAAGAGTACCATGTGTCCTATATTTAACATTGTTACAAAATAGTACCAAAACCCTTGATGGAATGAAAAAACCGGTACCAACTTGGGTAAAAAATCATAAGCACCAACTTAAAAAAATGTGTCGAGTTCGGGGGGCTAAATGCATATTTAAGCCTTATAATTATAATTAAATATAAAAATGTTTAATATTTTATATAACCAATATTAAATTTTGTACATTTTCATAATATATAATTTATATTTAATTATATGTGTTTGAGGACAAAACTAATAGAATTTGTAAATGTAAATTAAATTTATTAAATTATTTAAAATTAAAATTGATAAATCCGTTAACTATTTAACAGATGGAGACTCGAGTATCCTAATTTATTAATTAGGATGTGCTTTTTAATTTTAATTATATATAAATTTATATATAAATAGATTTTTAGCATATTCAAATTTAAATTTTTACAAATTAAATATTCAAAAATTGTTCTGTTTGCTAATTTGAATATCCGAGAAATACAATCTTTAATTCGAATTTATACAGTAATACTCGTATAATTTGCGGATGATAAACGAATAACAAAATAAATTTTTTTAAAAAAATTCTCGTTTATTTCAGGTTTATTTCAAGTTACATTATAGTTATTTTTTTAAAATAAGAGATCAGTATCATGTGATTATGTGATGTCCGAAAAGAAGATGTGCTAACATTACTGAATATAGGGTCCATTTACAGAAACTGTCTGAAAGCAATATATTGGTAACACAGAGAAAGGTGAATGAGATACGACCACAAATGCCTTTCAATTTCTACTAAAAATGTCATCATTGGATTCCTCCTAGGGAGAGAGTTAATCATTGCATGCTCTTGATTCCATCATTGATAATAATCACCCAATTATAAAAAAATTACAGAATAATCACACATTATCAAATTCTACTCTTAGTCCTATACTCACACTACTAATCATGTATTACCCATAAAATTATAAATTTAATTCATGTTCTTTGACTGCATTCTTACATCAATATCTTTATTGAATTTTCAATTTTTAATTTTAATGTAAACAATAGTCATTAAATCTATTAATTGATTTTCTATAAGCGATGAGAAAAATAACAAGTTGACATATGTAATAATATGTTTGACAAATCAAATTTTAAAAATAACAAAACTTAATAAATTTAATAATTAGCATTTATTTGGTTAAGACTACAATTTCCAAATTCTAGATTCGATGTACTTTAGATAACAAAATAAAAATACAAGGACTAAATCCACAACTTTCCTAACGTAACAAGTCTGATAGCAAAATTTCAACTTTCTTTTTTGATCCATTAACTATGAAATATTACAAAACGATCACTCAAATATTCAATTTTTTTTGTTTTGATCACCCAACTATCTTGAATTATTAGGTGTTTCTATTTTTATATTGGCCAAGTGATATAAAAAACAAAATTGAATAATTTAGTGATCATTTGTAACTTTTCATAGTTAAGTGACAAAAAAATACCCCAATCTCTAATTTTTAACCGGTTTCGAGAAGTTCGTCAAAGATCAATTCAACCCTTATGTACAAAGGGATATACCAGACAACCAATCTGGTTCGTATTTGAGTTTCTCCCAAGACACTTTGGATTCTTTTCTTTTTTGTAAGATCACTTGACGACCAAAGATGCATTAGATTGGTAACAGCTACAATTATGCTAAACCCTAATCCCGAAGCCCAAAAGCAACTTAATATTCAAATAGTTTCTAGTTAGGGTCATTTTCAACTTCTTTGTTATAATAACTACAATCAAATAGACTTTTAGGTTCAAGACAATCTACCATCATAGCAATACTTAGATAATGACTAAAGCCAAATAGACACAAACAAAATCATCGACGACTTCGCCAATAAGGTTCGAAAACTTAGGAGGATAATGCTACTTGGATTTGAGTGAGACTCAAGTACAGGATACTAGGTATGGTCTGGTTTTTCCAAGTTTTTCTATGTATTTTGAGGATTCCTAGAAGTCATGTCCCCAAATCCACGGATCAAATACAAGTATCAAACATTTTATACTTGAAGAAAAACAAACGAAGTGTAAGTAACATAGTTAACATGTACTCGTAGTTAGCTAGATCTTCTAAATAAATGAGGAGGCCAATACGTACCAGAAATAAATGAAATCCAAAACCGAACAGCAGCACATGCATGGTTAACGAAAACGAGAAGAATGCAGGCTATAGATTGTAAATAAGGGTTTTTTATGCCGACTTAATCAGAAATCTTATAATGCAGATCAAAGGGCAGAATCATACATGTCAAATCATTAGATAATCTAAGCAAAAGCATCAGTAAACTGTCTGAAATACTAGAAGCACCTCCTAGAAGGTGAATGTCCTAACACAAAGGCATGTTTTTAAAGATAGCACAATATAGTCATAGTAGATTGACCTATACGATGACAAGAAGATTTTGCATTCACGAGTCCAAATAACTGCTGGATCTACAATCATTTTCCACTGTAGAAATTAACAAAAAAATGTGAGTGTGAGAGTGTCGAGTGTGAGAGAAAGAGACAAGGAATTTATTTCGATTCACTTACCTATTCATCATAAGAGTAATGTTGTCTCCTTTAAGAAGAATCCTTCCTGGAAAAAAAAATAAATGAACAAATAAGATGATATACATAAAACAAGGGACGAGAACAACAATAAGAGTAAGATAATTCACCTAATGACTTTCGGCTTTTCTTCTTGACGTTAACTTCTTCAGCATCATCGAGAACCAAATTCATGTACTCGTCAAAACCCTGCAAAATACCGAATAGGGCAAGTAAGATGAAATGAGCTTTTAGTCATAAAATTCTTTAAAAAAAGCTTTTAAGACGTGACTGAAATCCCTTGAATAGATGCCTGTGTCCTTTCCGAAGCTGTACAATGGGCCAAAATTTACACTTCATGCCTCATTCTTTGTAATAATATAAACTTGCCGAATAATAGAGCTAAAGATTCTTAGTTCCTACAGATTTTATTCATTAAAACGGACCAAGGGAACTGCTGTTTTTTTGCCTTCGTTGTTACACTAGCAACAGTCTGAATAAACACTCAATGGTTGTCAAATAATGCGACCCGAAATAGAGAATGTTCACGATTATCAAGAAAAAGCAAAGAAAACCCCACATCTCATCAACAAAAAATATGTACAAATCAGAGCAACGAACGGAAAACCATAACATCTTCGCATTAATACCAAATTACACACAAATAACACAATCCGGTGAGAATCATGCAAAACCACAAAAAAAAAACCTACATTCTAACTATTTGAAACAAGGTTAACAAATAACACAGTTCTTACCAATTCGCCGGTCCAACAAGTCCGATCAGTTCAATTAATTAAATCATTAAAAAGTTCATAAAAAAATAAATTAAATTAAAAATCAGGTTCAAATGCCTGGTTCAACCAGTCTGTACTGGTTCCCAAGTCAACTGGTTCAATGACCTTCTCAGGAAGGGTACCCTGGCTGGTTCCCTGCCTAACCAGTCCAACCGGTCAGTCGGGTCCAGTTTCAAAAAACCTTAAATCTCAGGGTATAAGCTAAGACTAAACACCTAAGAGGACACTCCGACTAAACCATATAACTCGATCTTAAATACAAGTTCGAATCCTCAAGTATAAGCTTAGACCAAACACCTGACAAAACTCAATTTTAAAAAAATTAAAATCTTTACCAAGTAAGTAGAAAAAAACTTAATTTAAAGGAAATAATGCACAAACTTACAATGATTCGGCCTTCAATCCTCAAATCTTTCTGTTCGAAAAGCCAAATCTGGATGCGAGCTTTCTGGATAATTCCAAATCGAAAAAATATAATTTAAAAAAAACAGTACAATAATTCATTAACAAACAAGCAAAATCCAGAAAAGAAAATTCAAGGGAATTAATAATGAAAAATAGAGACTTACACTTTGGAGAAACCTGAAGATCAGGTTCTGTTGCAGCACAAAAAAAAACCCAGAAAAATATAGTAAGAAAAGAAATTAAAAAAAGGGGAAAAAATGTAATCAGGAAATAATGAAAGATGTACATACGATGGGTTGGGTCATAATCCTCTGTACTTTGGTGCTCGCCATGGCTGTGAAATCTCGACCGCTTTTTTTTTCCCCCTCTTTTTCGAAAGGTTTTAAACAGATAAAAAATGAGCTCTTAAAACCCTAATTTGAAATAGAAGAGCTCGTTTTAAAGGAGGATCAAAAGCCAGCCGGGTCCGACGCTTTTTGAAAGGCTAAACTACACCAAGGTCACTGATCTATTAGTAAATTTACGTTTTGATCACTTAACTTCAAAAACTTATAAAATGATCATTTATCTATTCAAAAGCTTTCATTTAAGTCATTGGGATGTTAAAATAAGTTGTATGGCCTTCTTTATATACACCGCCTGTACCAATTGAAGCTTTCTTTACACTTCTATTCTACAGTTCAATTTTTTTATGAAAGAGTTTTGAATGTCATGAATCTGTAAATTAAAATTTAAATAGCTTTCTTTTCTTATCTTCGACATTAATCGTTAGATCGATTTGGATTGAAAAATGTTTTTCTACTCATTGATAGGTATTGTTCCACTGTACCGATCGTCGAATCATCGCTTAGAGCTCGCTGATAATACTTTAGAACGTCATGTTTTTATGTGCTAATTGCATATTTATTTTGAGTATGATTCTACTAATTTGGGCTATTTATGGTCTTTTATTTTATAGGGACTAAATTGGAGGCAAAAGCGAAATTGAGGGCCAAATATGTGAAATTAAAGATAAATTGGACCAATGAGCAACAAAGGGGAAAAATGGTGCCAAAAGTGCAAATATGGAGGACACAAGGATTGAAATGCAAAAAGAAGAGACTTTGTTTTATCAAACTCTATTTTAATTATATTAGGATAATTAATATTAGGATAATTATTAAGGATTATTTAATTTCTTTATTTATCTTTATTTATATTTGATTTTTTTGTAATTATCTTTAGGAATTTAAGTAGAACTAGTCTACTTATCTTAGCACTATAAATAAGGGGTGAAGTGACTCAAATGGTTGTTCATCTTTTTCTGTAAAACTCTCTCCCCAAAAATCTCTTGTTCTTTCTATATTTCTTTTTAATAAAAATCTCTATTTATATATTTTCTTTTCCACCACAACTATGAGCCACTAAAACCCTTCTAGCCAAAGGTTGTCGAAAATCCCCAAAAAGGGTTCTTAAGGTTTAGAATCCGTACTTAGCCTTCTCAACAGGGTATTCATCGTTTCTCCGCACTACGGGACTGATGCTTCCGTCCATGTCCCTTAAGAAGTAAACTTTTCAACGTATGCAAAGGCGGCCGCTTTGTGTGTTTTGGAAGGATTGCACCGTCGGTTCGTTAACTGTAATGGCCTAAATTCAAGGTTATCGGAATAATGGTTTCGCAACCATAAATCCGATTTAAATAGAAATTTATTTCAATATATTTGCATGAATATTTATATTATAGGAAATATTTTTATAAATATTTATAAAATATTAGTAATGTGGTATTAAACTTTCGTTAGAAAATTTTAACATTTGGGTAGGAAATTAAATGAAAAAGACTAAACTGAAATGAAAGTAAAAGTTAAATTATAGATTAAAAGAAATTATGAAGGACCAAAATGGTAATTATACCATTTTGTAAAGTTGAGGCGGTTTTAAGTATGAAAATCTGAGATTTTTTTTAAAAAAGTATATTATTATATTATATATATTTATATTATATTATATTATTATTATTATTATTATATTATTATATATATATAAACAAACTAAAGGAAAAAGAGATAGAAACAGAAACAGAAACCCAAAACGAAACAGAGAGCATAGAAAGAAAGAAAAAGAGAAAAGAAAGAAGAAAAAAGAAAAATAGAAAGTTTGAAGCTTGGATATTTAATAGGTAAGTTAATTTAGTCCTTTTCTTTTAATTTTGATGCTTTATAAGTTTTAGAACAAAGTTTTGATAAATTTAAGTTGAAGTTTTTGAAGTTTTAGAGTTTTTGAATATAGCATATGATGAATAAAATGATGAATTAGTGGTCTAATTGAAAGAATTTGAAGTTAGAATTGGATAAAGGACTTAATTGTAAAACAAGCTATAAGAAAACAGTTTTGGGACAGCAGCAGTAGAGTAAGTTTGCAAATTCACCAAAAATTGTAGAAGTGGAATTAGAAGTTGAGTGAGATATGAAATTAAAGCTTATTGAGTCTATTTTCATATGAAAGAAACAAGGAGAGAAAAGAAGTTCTGTATTTTGAGATATTTAGATTTTTGTAAGACTGGTTCAGAATGAATTCGGGTTCCTTTGTTTTGAATTTAGAAAATCATAAAAATTGAAGAAAAATAATTAGGGGCTTAAATTTATATATTTGGAATCCTGAATTAATCTATTTTCAATAAAAATAAACGAAAACATCATCCGAATTCTGTATGAGGAGATAATTAATTTTTAGTGAAGAAGGGTCAGAACTGCCAGATAGCAGAACAGGAGTGATTTTAATGAATAAACTGTACGAATTGGCTAAGCAAAAAATTCTGGAAATTTTATGGTATAAAGAAATGTGAGTCTAGTTTCAGGGAAAATTAACGGTTCTTCATTTGGAGTTCTGTAGCTCGAGAAATAAATAATTTAGTGACTATGACTCAAGTAGACAGCTTTGAATAAACTAAAAATAATAATAGAATTATAGAAAATGCTACATGTGAACATGAAATGTATTGAATTGATGATTGAATTTATTTATTTAGATTCGGAAAACTCAAATACGAAGCTAGATCGAGGAAAGGAAAAAGTCCCGGATTAGTAGATTTTGTATACGAACTAGTATCGAGGTAAGTTCATGTAACTTGAATTATATTCTTAAATGCTTGAAATGTATGTTATTGATGTGAATATAGTTTGAATGTTCATTGTATGAAAATTTATACAATATTGATATTTTTGATAAAAAGAAAGAAATCCCGGTTGAATGAAAGGAAAATTCGATGGATCTCTGAAAAGGAATTGACGGTAAAAAGGATCTAGCCCGGACGGGTGATCCTATCCTGATATAGCCCTCCCGAAGAATATGTGGAAAATGGATTTAGCCCGGACGGGTAATCCGAATTAGGGTCTGAATTTAGCCTGGACTGGTAATTCAGATCCAAGCTCATTAGAGTAATTGTCGTTGCAGGGGATTTAGCCTGGACTGGTAATCCCGACAATACTCTATGAGTTTATATTACAGGGGATTTAGCCTGGACTGGTAATCCCACTGTAAAGATGAGGTTCGCGGGAGTGTGCTCTCTGAAATGAAAATGTGCGCACATGAATATGAATTGACGGACCCAGATTTGTACACTAAAGTGTACCTCTGAAAATCCATCGAAATTTCGAGTAATTCAACGGGATAAATATGGAAAAATAACAAGGAAATGGAAATCATGATATTGATGAGCTCATCAATCATAGTATATATATATATTATTGATATATAGAAATTAATGAACTAACTTGAATGTTGAGCTTGTGTATGTTAGGGTAATAACGTATTGAATGGATATATGAATGTTTATTACATTGTATTGAAAATATTAGGTAAGTATAATTCTTGTTACATGGGCTTACTAAGCTCAAAGTGCTTACCCTATTTCCTTTTTCCCTGTTTTGTAGTGTTAAGAGCTCGGAGGTCGGTTTCAGTCGGAGACATATCACACTATCAACCCCAGGATTTCGGTATTTTAGGAAACTTTATTTTGGAAATCAATGGCATGTATAAGCTAATAAAATAAATGTTAATATGAAATGAATGTAAGGTCAGCCATTGGTATGGCTTATGTGTTAAAGTTATCTTATAAATATGCATGAATTATTTTGAAAATATGTTGAATTGGAATGGTCTCGATTTTAAAAAAAAAAAATTCGTAAATTCTGGTAATGCCTCGTACCTTATTCTGACAACGAATACGGGTAGGGGGTGTTACATTTGTTGGTATCAGAGCTACGGTTTAGCCGGTTCTAGGACCGATATAGCAAATACGGATTAGCTATACATGTCATTTAAATTATTTTTGATAGTGTGATATCTCCTGACCATTTAAATTGTGTTTTCCTTATAGTAATGTCATCTGACCGAGCTCAATCTGAGGAAGCTGGGAGTCATGCTCCGGCTTCAGTACAAAGAGAAGAAATTAGCAGTAGAAGGCCCGGTATAGAGGGTTAAGGGGAGGAGGCAAAAATAGCCTTCTTTCAAATGATGAATGAATGGTTTACCCAGTACATAAGAACTAACCCTACAGTGCAGCAAACTCAAGCTCCCCCTCCTGTTCCTCCACCGGTTCCCGAGATTCCACAGGGTACAGGTACTGAATCTGTCAGAAAAGGAAAAGCTCCGGTCGATAAAATCCGAAAATATGGGGCCGAAGAATTTCGAGCAGCAGTTGATGATGATCCCGAACGAGCTGGATTTTGGTTAGAAAATATTACTCGGGTTTTGGATGAATTATCTCTCACGCCAGAAGAATGTTTGAAATGTGCCGTTTCACTGCTAAAAGACACAGCTTACCATTGGTGGAATACTAAAGCTTCAGTTGTTCCGAAAGAAGAAATTACATGGGAATTCTTTCAGACCGAGTTAAAAAAGAAATATATCAGTCAGAGATTCCTTGATCAGAAAAGAAAAGAATTTCTTGAGCTGAAACAGGGCAATGATCAGTATCTGAGTATGAAAGAGAATTTGTTCGGTTGAGTAAATATGCTCGAGAATGGGTACAGTCGGAAGCTGAAATGTGCAAACGATTCGAAGAAGGGTTGAATGAAGAAATTAAGCTACTTATTGGAATTCTTGAAATTCGAGAGTTTGCTACACTAGCAGAGCGAGCCTATAAAGCAGAAGAATGGAGCAAAGAAAAGAAACAGGCTGAGAGGGAAGCTCAAATTTTTAGTAAAAGGTCAATGGAAAAATCTCAGTTTTCTGCTTCAAAGAAATTAAAGAAGTACCAGGATCGTTCTACCTCAACCACTGGGTATTCGGATAGAGTGCGAGGTTCACAGCGCACTAATTCAAGACCTTCCACTCCCCCAGTGACCAGTGTTGGCAGTGTTGGTACCCCTAAGCCGAGATGCCGGTATTGTAATAAAGCTCGTTTTGGTGAATGTCGATTTAAGAGTGGGGCTTGTTACCGATGTGGTTCTTTTGACCATTTCCTCAGATATTGTCCAGAAAGAAGTGAAAAAGAAGCTGAATATATATCGAAGCCAAGTAATCCATCTTTGAGGGGTAGACCATCTCGACCATCTGGTAATGTCAGTGGTAGCCGATGAGCTACAAAAGATACTGCAAGTAGGCCTGAGACACGAGCGCCTCCTAGGACATATGTCCTTCGTACCAGAGAAGATGCCTCAGCACCCGATGTTATTACTGGTACATTTTCTTTACTTGATACTAATATTACTGCATTAATTGATCCCGGTTCTACGCATTCATATATATGTGTAAAGCTTGCATGCGTTAAAGATTTATCTGTTGAATCTACTGAATTTGTGGTTAAAGTCTCGAACCCCTTTGGCCAATCTATTTTGGTGGATAAAATTTGTAAAAATTGTCCACTGATGGTAAGAGGTTAATGTTTCCTGGCTGATTTGATGGTACTGCCATTTGATGAGTTTGATGTGATATTGGGTATGGATTGGTTAACTCAGCATGATGCAGTAGTAAACTGTAAACAGAAATATATTGTGTTGAAGTGTCAGGATGGTGAATTACTTCGGGTTAAATCTGATCAGACAGAGGGATTATCTGATGTGATTTCAGTTATTACTGCTCAGAGGTATGTCAAAAAGGGGTATGATGCTTTTCTTGCTTATGTATTAGATACCAAGGTATCTGAGTCGAAGATTCAAGCAGTGCCAGTGGTATGCAAATTTTCTGATGTGTTTCCAGAAGAGTTACTAGGGTTGCCACCAGAAAGAGAAGTGGAATTTTCTGTAGATTTGATTCCGGGAGCTACTCCGATTTCCATAGCTCCGTACCGAATGGCTCCTACAGAATTAAAGGAATTAAAGACACAGTTACAGGAACTTGTTGATAGAGGTTTTGTCCGACCGAGTCATTCACCTTGGGGTGCTCCGGTTCTGTTTGTGAAAAAGAAAGATGGATATTTGAGATTGTGTATTGACTATCGACAGCTCAATAAGGTAACTATAAAGAATAAGTATCCGTTGCCCCGGATTGATGATTTATTTGATCAGCTGAAAGGTGCTACTGTATTTTCAAAGATTGATCTCCGATCGGGCTACTATCAGTTACGAGTAAAGGAGTCAGATGTGCCAAAGACAGCTTTCAGAACCAGGTACGGGCATTATGAGTTTCTGGTTATGCCGTTTGGGTTGACTAATGCACCTGCAGTATTTATGGATTTGATGAATCGGATATTCAGACCGTACTTAGATAGGTTTGTGGTAGTTTTCATTGATGATATTTTGGTTTATTCTCGAGATGAAGAAGAACATGCAGAACATTTGAGAATTGTGTTGCAAATTTTGCGAGAGAAACAGTTATATGCTAAATTCAGTAAATGTGAATTTTGGCTTCAAGAAGTGGGTTTTCTTGGACATATTGTATCCGCTGAAGGCATCAGGGTAGATCCAAGTAAAATCTCAGCTATTGTCAATTGGAGTCCACCGAAGACTGTATCTGAAGTTAGAAGTTTCTTGGGTTTAGCTGGTTATTATCGGAGATTTGTACAGGGATTCTCTATGATAGCTTCTCCGATGACTCGATTATTGCAGAAAGATGTAAAGTTCGAGTGGACTGATGAATGTCAGTAGAGTTTCAACCGATTGAAAGATCTACTAACGAAAGCACCAGTATTAGTGCAGCCTGAACCGGGTAAGGAATTTGTTATTTACAGTGATGCCTCATTAAATGGTTTAGGTTGTGTCTTGATGCAAGAAGGTAAAGTAATAGCCTATGCTTCAAGACAACTTAAACCACATGAAAGAAATTGAATTTCAGGTCGGTGACAAGGTATTTCTGAAAGTGTCTCCTTGGAAGAAAGTTCTCCAGTTCGGTCGAAAGGGTAAATTGAGTCCAAGATTTATCGGGCCATATGAGATCATAGAAAGAATTGGACCAGTCGCTTATCGGTTGGCATTACCACCAGAACTTGATAGAATCCATAATGTTTTTCATGTGTCTATGCTACGACGATATCGGTCAGATCCTTCACATGTTATTTCTCCGATAGAAGTGGAAATTCAACCGGATATGAGTTACAATGAAGAACCGATCAAGATATTGGCACGGGAAACAAAGGAGCTTAGAAATAAAAAAATAAATTTGGTGAAAGTATTGTGGCAAAAACACGGGATTGAGGAAGTGACATGGGAACCAGAGGAGGCAATGAGGAAACAATATCCAAACCTCTTTACTGGTAAGATTTTCGAGGACGAAAATCCTTAAAAGGGGGGAGAGTTGTAATGGCCTAAATTCAAGGTTATCGGAATAATGGTTTCGCAACCATAAATCCGATTTAAATAGAAATTTATTTCAATATATTTGCATGAATATTTATATGATAGGAAATATTTTTATAAATATTTATAAAATGTTAGTAATGTGGTATTAAACTTTCGTTAGAAAATTTTAACGTTTGGGTAGGAAATTAAATGAAAAGGACTAAACTGAAATGAAAGTAAAAGTTAAATTATAGATTAAAAGAAATTATGAAGGACCAAAATGGCAATTATACCGTTTTGTAAAGTTGAGGCGGTTTTAAGTATGAAAATCTGAGATTTTTTTTTTAAAAAGTATATTATTATATTATATATTATATATATTATATTATTATATTATTATATTATTATATTATTATATTATTATATTATTATATAAACAAACTAAAGGAAAAAGAGATAGAAACAGAAACCCAAAACGAAACAGAGAGCATAGAAAGAAAGAAAAAGAGAGAAGAAAGAAGAAAAAGGAAAAATAGAAAGTTTGAAGCTTGGATATTTAATAGGTAAGTTAATTTAGTCCTTTTCTTTTAATTTTGATGCTTTATAAGTTTTAGAACAAAGTTTTGATGAATTTAAGTTGAAGTTTTTGAAGTCTTAGAGTTTTTGAATATAGCATACGATGAATAAAATGATGAATTAGTGGTTTAATTGAAAGAATTTGAAGTTAGAATTGGATAAAGGACTTAATTGCAAAACAAGCTATAAGAAAACAGTTTTGGGACAGCAGCAGTAGAGTAAGTTTGCAAATTCACCAAAAATCGTAGAAGTGGAATTAGAAGTTGAGTGAGATATGAAATTAAAGCTTATTGAGTCTATTTTTATATGAAAGAAACAAAGAGAGAAAAGAAGTTCTGTATTTTGAGATATTTAGATTTTTGTAAGACTGGTTCAGAATGAATTTGGGTTCCTTTGTTTTGAATTTAGAAAATCATAAAAAATTGAATAAAAATAATTAGGGGCTTAAATTTATATATTTGGAATCCTGAATGAATCTATTTTCAATGAAAATAAACGAGAACATCATCCGAATTCTGTATGAGGAGATAATTAATTTTTAGTGAAGAAGGGTCAGAACTGCCAGATAGCAGAACAGGAGTGATTTTAATGAATAAACTGTATGAATTGGCTAAGCAAAAAATTCTGTAAATTTTATGGTATAAAGAAATGTGAGTCTAGTTTCAGGGAAAATTAACGGTTCTTCATTTGGAGTTCTGTAGCTCGAGAAATAAATAATTTAGTGACTGTGACTCAAGTAGACAACTTTGAATAAACTAAAAATAATAATAGAATTATAGAAAATGCTACATGTGAACATGAAATGTATTGAATTGATGATTGAATTTATTTATTTAGATTCGGAAAACTCAAATACAAAGCTAGATCGAGGAAAGGAAAAAGTCCCGGATTAGTAGTTTTTGTATACGAACTAGTATCGAGGTAAGTTCATGTAACTTGAATTATATTCTTAAATGCTTGAAATATATGTTATTGATGTGAATATAATTCGAATGTTCATTGTATGAAAATTGATGAAATATTGATATATTTGATAAAAAGAAAGAAATCCCAGTTGAATGAAAGGAAAATTCGATGGATCTCTGAAAAGGAATTGACGATAAAAAGGATCTAGCCCGGACGGGTGATCCTATCCTGATATAGCCCTCCCGAAGAATATGTGGAAAATGGATTTAGCCCGGACGGGTAATCTGAATTAGGGTCTGAATTTAGCCTGGACTGGTAATTCAGATCCAAGCTCATTAGAGTAATTGTCGTTGCAGGGGATTTAGCCTGGACTGGTAATCCCACTGTAAAGATGAGGTTCGCGGGAGTGTGCTCTCTGAAATGAAAATGTGCGCACATGAATATGAATTGACGGACCCGGATTTGTACACTAAAGTGTACCTCTGAAAGTCCATCGAAATTTCGAGTAATTCAACGGGATAAATATGGAAAAATAACAAGGAAATGGAAATCATGATATTGATGAGCTCATCAATCATAGTATATATATATTATTGATACATGGAAATTAATGAACTAACTTGAATGTTGAGCTTGTGTATGTTAGGGTAATAACGTATTGAATGGATATATGAATGTTTATTACATTGTATTGAAAATATTAGGTAAGTATAATTCTTGTTACATGGGCTTACTAAGCTCAAAGTGCTTACCCTATTTCCTTTTTCCCTGTTTTGTAGTGTTAAGAGCTCGGAGGTCGGTTTCAGTCGGAGACATATCACACTATCAACCCCAAGATTTCGGTATTTTAAGAAACTTTATTTTGGAAATCAATGGCATGTATAAGCTAATAAAATAAATGTTAATATGAAATGAATGTAAGGTCAGCCATTGGTATGGCTTATGTGTTAAAGTTATCTTATAAATATGCATGAATTATTTTGAAAATATGTTGAATTGGAATGGTCTCGGTTTTTAAAAAAAAAAAATTCGTAAATTCTGGTAATGCCTCGTACCTTATTTTGACAACGAATACGGGTAGGGGGTGTTACATTAACTTACTGCGTCAGAGGTTGGCGAGCCCAAGAGAAAAAATGGCGTGGGATTCGCCATTGAGAAACGTTAATCTAGCATAAGATGATCCCACAAGAGTGATTGTTGGCTAGAGTCAGGTTCCACTAAATTGAAGTCTAAATCTTTGGAGCTGATGGTTGTAGGCGTCCTCTTCCACTATAACTGGCTTATTCGATTTGAGAAGGATTATCTAAAAGCCAAGGATTGAGCCCAAGGCGGATCGAGGCAACTGAAGGCTGGAATCTCCCCATAAGAATTTTTTTATCTCAACTCTACTTTCTATTTTTAATTTTTGCAATTTCAATTCGACTTCTCAATTCTTTATTTTATTTTATTTTATTTCCATTTCTAGATCCAACCTTTTAATTCTGTTATTTTTATTTTTTCAAGAACGCAGGTTTTCTTGGGCACGATTCTTCCCAGGATTTCGAGGAACAAGTATTCGTATAATCCGGTCCCTGAGGATTCGACCCTACTTCCCCTTTACTGTTCTTTTTCATTATTTTAGAGGGAATTGGATATATTTGGTGCTTTCAACGACGCATCACTCGCTAGTCAAACTTTTTTTTTTTTAAATCTTTAAAGTCCAATGACTTAAATAAAAACTTTTGGATAGTCTAGTGAGTTTAATGAAAACTTTTGAATAGTTCAATGATCATTTTTTATTTTTTTGACGTTGAATGACCAAAATATAAACTTGCTAATATTTAATAGCTGTATTTTGAAAATTTTAAAAATTATGAGATTTTAAAAAGTTGTAGACATATATTTCTTTAATTTAAAAACTAAGCAATCCTTTTTCAATTTTTTTTGAGTAATTAAATTAAAGAATATCACACTAATGAAAGAAAATGAATCATTTATAAATATGTAAATGATAAATATAATATTAAAAAGGGATAATGACAAAAAAATCTTCTTATATTATAATAAAATTATCAATGTAGTACTTCAACTTTCAATTTGTCCAATTTGGTACATGTACTTTTATTTTGTTTATCATTATGGTACCTATTCATAACGATGTCAAATTTTGACATTATTTGATACGTGTCCCAATCACGAGGTGCCACATGGCATTGTAATCAGAGAGGAAAATTTAAACTATAAAAAAGGGAGACTTACTAAAAATTTTGTTTCTCTTCAAAATTGACCTGTTTCTCTAAATATAAGAAAAATCAACCTAAAACCCTAATTATTTTCTAAAAACAACATATATTACTAATTTATCCTATTTTTTGTCATTAAAAATAGAAGGGAAAATTGTTTTGAAGTTCTTTTCTTTTGACCAGTTGAACTTTTCTCTAACTTGCAATGCCACATGGCAGACTACGATTAGACCACATGTCAAAAATCTCAATAATTAACACCGTTAAAGTGGAATACCAAATTGATACACAAAAGTTAAATTTCAAGTATAAAATTGAACATTTTGAAAATAGAAGAAAGAAAATATTGTTAAAATACATCCCTATTAAAAAATATATAGAACATGGCGTGTTCTATGAATAAAGCTCACCGATTAGCTCCTATTCACTGGGGGGTAAAAGAACAATAATTTACAACACTTCGGTGATGATGCTGCCAACAAAAGGCTTAACCACTACTCCTCCGTTATATAGTCGGCTAACCGTATTGATTTACAAAACACGAGAGAAAGAAAAGGGATTAGCCCAATGTCACTCTCCATTGACCATTACTGACGGAAATGGCACCCTTTTAATTTCCACAATGGTGGAATACTCTTTGCTCATGGGTTGTTTCCATGGCTCCCCATCCATTTGCAAAAATGCATCTCTCCAATCTCCACCTCTTAACTCCAATCGAATCGATGATGCCTGGAAAAAAAATGAAATCCGTAAAGGAAGTTATCAATTTACCACGTTTTCCAGATAACTCGATTATGTTTGTTTACCTAGTATACAAAGGAACTCTGATTATTTAAGCTCAACTCAATTCAGCTTGTTCGATAACTCGAGTTAGGCTCAACAATTACTAAGCTGAATTCAAGTATCTTGCAAGTAGGGGCATCTCTCACCCTATGAGTGTGTAAGGTATTTTCAAGGAACTATCCGTCTTCTTGCAAAATACAACATTTAGTCCCTGAACTTGGATTTTTTTTTCAATTTGGTCCTTGAACTTTTTTTTTGTCTACATCAGTCCTAGACAACTTTTCCTAGTTTAAGTGCATTCGATGACGTTACACTCTAAGATTGTGTAAAAGGAATGACATGACACAATCTAAAAGTGGCATGCCATCACATGGACCAAAACTGAAAAAAGTTGTCAAGTTCCAAGATTAATGCGAACCAAAAAAACAGTTGAGGGACCAAGTTGGGAAAACAGCCAAGTTCAAGGACTAAATGTTGCTTCATCCCAATAAAGTTTTAATAATTAGTAGTAGGCTTTCTCAACAACGGAAACAACTTTTTCAAAGGCATATGGTATATAAATACCTATTTTTAGGCCAAGGAAAAAAATTTCAGTCCATCCTAATCTTGTACTTCTACAATATATTTTTTAACTACCTTCAACTCGTTACGATGAAAACTTCGTACGGTACCTGTGCAATGTGTTTTGCAGATATGAGCTCAACCATTACAAACGATGCATGCCATCCTTGCTTTAAGCCAAAAATTTCAAGTATACCATCATCAACATGGGCCTCGACAAAGCCTCTCTGAAAAATAAACGACGATTGAAGGAAACTATTATTAGATTTGGATTTTGATCAAGCTTCTCAATAAAGCTTAAAATTAAACCGAAAAGACCGAGTAACTTGCAACTCGCTACCAGCCTAGAAATCATAACTCAGAACATTGATATTATACCATAAGCGTAGACCACAAAGTTGAAATAAATATAATGAATAAAGCATGCACAGTATTGAATGAAAAACATAGCAGTAACATCTTTCCGAATGTTTTTCGGTTAAACCGACAAAAGTTCAGCATTTGATAGGGGTGAGTGTCTGATATAAGTATGTGACATGGATATTTTCTTCTTTTTAATGTTTATCCATATATTTGGAAGATAATACTAACATGGATGTCCAAATGTGTCACACACATATCAAAGATGAGTACTTTAGGGAAAATGAAGAGTCCGTATGATATACACATCCATCGCTTGGCTTTTTAAATCTAAATCCAACCATAAAATATAAGCAAACAGTTCGAGTATACCCAAAAAGTGCAGAAGAGGGGAGAGAGATTGTACTATGAACGCTATATTACTAAGCAATCTGAAGAGATTTACCATACCTTTTGCAAGTAATCGGGTTTTAGATTACCCCATGGATTTCGCCCACTTCCATAACTATGAAGATTTAAAGCAACAATGGCCCTCACACTAAAAAGAAAATAGCATAATATTAGAGGGTGTCATGCAGAAGGTTAAATAAAATAAATATTTATAGATATCGTACGTAGGTAAACGATAAGGTTAAATAAGAATTGAGAAGATGAACAGTTGATAAGTAAACACAATGACAGTAAAAAAAGAGATGAATACAGCAATTAGGATGCTTATGCATAACAAGATAAAATTGATACTAGAAATGTACCTTCTAGGGATTTCGATCGGCTCCCATTTTGAGGAGTTCTTCCTTTTAATGTGGATACTTAAAATGTTATTGAGTCCCCTGCATTTAAAACATCTTAAAATTATATTTACTTCAAAAGGAATGATTGTTGATTGCAAAACACCATTAACAAGAAAGAGAGAATTTTTCATGGATTCATAGATTATTTTTTCCCGGGTAAACAAAACTTGTTGGTGTGACTGAACAAACATTTGAAAAGCACGTGCATCAGAACAGCGGTAATGTTTTATTACTATTAACATGCACAAAAAAGACATTCGTAATCAAAGCAAGGTGCATATATAATACAAATATAAAACATACATATATTGTCAAATTCCAAGTAAAAATAGAGGAAAACTTCATGGAGTAATGTCTATTAGGCACTCATCACCTTTCAAACTAATGTATCTAAGCACCAAAAGCTTAAGTTAGGTAAATGCACTTTTTAGCCTTGCCTTCGGCACCAAGAATGCCTTAGCTACACTTTCTCCAGACAATGCAAACATTAGCTGAATGATATTACATTCAAACATTGTTACTTCGAAAATGGAATTTGTCCATCATTAAATAAGATAGAAACTAAACAACTATCATAATGTCTAACCTTAAACTTGGATCACTCATGCAAGGTGTGAGAAACCAACCCTGACTGCAACTGTAACCGGAGTAAATAATCTACAACAAAGATGGACCAATTATAATATAATATTAGTTTCAGCAAAGCAAACCATTGAATGGGGCATGTATACTTGGTAGATGGCAATATAACCACTTAGCACAACAAATACCTTATTTGAAATAGGACCTTGTGCAAGGTAAGGTTTCTCATTACGTAAATGATGAAATCCATAAGCCACTTGCGCATCCATTCCTGAATTAAATGAAAACATAAAGATTCTTACGAACCAAATATGGTTGTAATAGTAATAAAAAAGCACCATAAGCAAGAACGTGCACAGATTTGTTCCTAGGAAGACAACTCTGCTCATATGTGTGTGGACTTACTAGAACCTTTATGCAATTGTAAGAGGAAAATAGTATTTAGATGATTTAAAAGTTATTTTAATAAAGCAAAGGAATCTTTACAAAAGTTTGATCATCTACAGACTCTATTACAAATTTGGTTCAGAATGCTACTACTCTATCCTGTTTCTCTTGAATAAAATAGCAGCTACTCTATTCTAGTTCTAAGAAGAAAACGTATGCAGCTACCCACCAAGTGAATTCCCAGATGCATGAAATTAGAAGAATCGAGATCCTGAAGTTAAACTGGGATACCATACCTATGCTAAAGTAATTATAGAAAACTCCTTCGTAGCAGTTTACTTTGTCTGGAACACACCCTTCAATCTTCAAATTCTGCAGTCACAGACAAGATTTTTCCCACTTAAATTTGAAATTCCACATCATAAGATCATCAAATCACAATTAGAAGAAATCTCGATTTTTTAATTAAAGAAAAGAACACTAATGCGTCATATCTAAGTAATCAGATGGTAAACCACAACGAATACTTAGAAAGAAACAGTACAATATCTTAATCTATTACCTAAAAGGTACTCTGTTTTTAGAAACTTGTCTCTACAATATTATCTCAATAAAGAGAGAGTCAAACACATTTTTACGTAATTACCTTACTGCAAGTTATTCTCAGCTTATAAATGGTGAATTCCAATAATCCCAAATTAAGTAACCTAATGGTCAAAGTTTATAAAATAGAGTAGATAAAACTTTATAAACCCTCAAAAGACTCAATAAAGCATGAATGTTCATTCTTGTTCAAAACTAGCCACACTGTAGAAGCTGATTGCATAAAAACAGAGGATTTAGAGCAGAGAAATTCACCACCTGATCAACATCACACACTTCAGTAGTCTTCAAAGAATGGGGAGGATCAACAACTTCTCCGCCAGGCATTTGCACCACAACATGCCAACTGCATCAAAGAAACAATTATTGATATAACATAACCAAAAAGTAAGATTTATGCAACAATGATGTCTTATGCAAACCCATGTTTCAATTTCAAGAAACTAATACATACAATGAGTCCTCAACAAAGGATTATAAACTAATAAAACAAAAGGCAATCACCCAAAAACCATCAGTATGCCCCATAAGCAAAAGATAGTACTAAATGTCTAGTTACCTATCTAAATGGCAAATTCGACCGTTAGTAGCTCTTTGCAAAGCTCTCGTAATAGCTGATCTCCGGGCAAAAGGAAATGAACCTCCCTGCAGTGCACATTCAGAGCATGAGGAACAAAGAAAAGAAAACAGTAGACAACATCAAATTTAAAATTTATAAAGGGGTTAACTTACCCAACCGAAACTTCTAGCTAAGTCATTGCCGGTGCCAAGAGGAATAATAGCTACAGGAGGAACCGGAAACTGATCCTTTTCATGAAGCACTCCAAGACATCCAAGCACCCAACCAACTGTACCATCACCACCAGCAACCTGCCCATACATCCAGAGTCTTAAACCATCAGTTTGGAATATTGGGTTTAAGTTAATTTTGTAATTTGTTCTAAACTTTGTAAAAATTGCTAAAAAGACAAATCACGGATGATCGGAAACCATGAATGAAATAAAACACCAACTCTAGGATTTCTGCATAAAAGTAAAATCATGTACTTATATTTCTTACAGAAAAGTTATATTTTTAAATTTTACACTTCAAAAAAATTTTATTATCTCGTATA
The DNA here is from genome assembly GCA_005393395.2 of Gossypium australe. Lineage (NCBI taxonomy): Eukaryota > Viridiplantae > Streptophyta > Magnoliopsida > Malvales > Malvaceae > Gossypium > Gossypium australe. The sequence continues at coordinate 1,935,063 of CM016621.1, read as the reverse complement.
TCTAAACTAATAACCTTTTTAACTTTTTCAGAAGTTATATATGTATATATATAGCCAACATATTGAAGACAAGTTATAGAAAAAGGTTGGTAGAAAGTAGAAACATACCACAACCCTGATGTTCTTCCTTGTCTCTTTGGCACAATTGTCTATTTCAGCCCACTTCTCAAGGCAACCCAATCCATAACGTACAAATTCATCCGGTTTCACATTATGGATGTCAAATACCTACATTTCCAAATTAAAAAGTCATCAACAAACGGTTAAAGTAACATGGAGGCCCCTAGTGAATCAGATTGTATTTTGCTCCCTGTAGATAAATCAAAGAGCAAATTGCTCCTCTTCAAAATTCCATTGTACGTTTGCTGACTTACTCATGGCATGCGACATGCCACTTTCTGTTTATTCCGTCGGCCATGTGCATTTATAACAATACAAATATATGAAATTTTTGGATCAATTTGCTCTTTGAGGGACTATTTTACCTCAATCAACATATAAAACCAAGGCTACCACAATTTCAAATATACATAAGGAAATTGAAAAGTATTACCTGCTCTTGGCTAACCATATGCTGGAGACGGTCTTGAAGGACGGAACCATTCCGGCCGCCGCTTTTAGGGTTAATAAAAACGACGACAGGATTTTCACAAGGATCATCTTCGGAGCCGCTCGTTTGAAAATGCTGGTCACCGGCGTCGACGTCTTTTTTCTTAATACAATCAAGCATAGCCAAGCGTAGATATAGAGGCATCGCCAGCCTCAGAACATCTTCCTTCTCAGCCCTAAAACCGGTAAAACTCGAAAAACCGCAACCTTTCAACGATGATTCCCTCATCGTGGAACGTGAACCGGTCCGTGATGCCGTCGAAGAATCTCCTTCCGACGATGGCTTAGCCATTATTTATTTTTCAAAAAAAATTATTCTTGTATTTGTCCAAAATTTGTAAAGTAAAGGTGTATATGAAAATGTTTATATAAATATAGATTGAGTGTCAGGGAAGAAGGATGAGGTTTTGAATTTTTGTTTTTTTTTTATGAAGTTGGTTTTTTTTTTTTTGAAAATTGAAAAGCTGTGTATAAAAGATGAAAAGGTATAATGATAAATCTAGTCCCTACTGTTTATCTATTTTATTATTTTGACTTTAATTCTTTTTTTTTCATTTTGGCCCTAATCCTTTACACTTTAGTCAATTTTATTTTTTTAGTGAAAACCTTATTCAACTATTAATTTTTGACATAATTTTAAATTTAGTTCTTAATGTTTACTCATTTTATCATTTTGGTCCTTTTTTATCGTTTTAGTCTTGGAACTTCAAAATTTTGTCAAATTGTGTTGTTTTCGAAAGAAAAGCTAACTAAACTGTTAAAATTTTATTGTAATTTATGTGGTAATCGATGTATACTTCATAAAAATTCAAAAAAAATGTTTAAAAATCAATAATGGATCATAAAGTTTTTTTTTTTAAATATATATGTCAATAATGAAGTGCATGTAAACGATCATGCACAATGCTATTAAAATTTTAACACTTCAATCAACTTTTTCATCCAAAACAAATCAATTTGACTATTTTTTAAGGTTTAGGGCTAATGTGATAAAAAAAAAAAGAATGAAGGCCAAAATGCCCAAATGAATAAACATTATGGACTAAATTTGTGACATTGATATGGCAGCATATGTGGCAATCTACGTTTACTCCGTTACAATGTACATGTTGATTATCACACTATTTACCACAGTAATATGCCACACAAGAAGTAATTTGACTAAAATTTGAGAGTTTAAAACTAAAATAATCAAAAAATTAGTATGATTATGCTAAAATAAAATAATACTAATTAATTGTAATTATTTTTGGTCAAATTTCTAAAAGGTCCATACATTTATAATTTTAGTAGATTTAATCTCTTTGTTAGAATTTGATGCATTACTCTCTTTACTCTTTAAAGTGTATATTCTCAATCTTTATAAAAAAAAAAAAAAAAACCTTCTCCAATTGTATAAAATATTAACCACTGTATACCACGTCATCACATCATTTGGTGAAATTATTGTGAAATAAGAAAAACCTATGTGCTTGAAAATTACACATTTCAAAAAGTAAAGGACTAGAAATTATAGAGACTAAATCCGTTAAAAACATATAGTTCAAGGGCCTTATTAGAAAAATTGACCATTATCTTTTAATGGTAAGAAGATATTAAAATTCTTAGTTAGGCTTGTTTCGTTTGTTTCAGTGTGGAGTCGTTGGAGGGGCGGAGGAAAGGGAAATGCCCTTCTGGTATTAATAAATTACAAAACTGCCATCTACGATATTTAAAGCCAATTTGGAATATTATTGAAAGCTTTGACTTTGTCTTTTTCCATCAAGCAGCTCATTTACGACTATGATTGACTTGGATTTTCTAGAAATGAAACATCGAAAACATAATTAAAATATTAGGGTTAATATAATCAAAATATTTTTCGTAAATTTAAAATTTAATCTATGTATTTTTATTTTTAAAAATTTAGCCTCTTTATTTTTCAGATTTTAAAATTCAAACAAAACCGTTAACATTGTTAATACTATTTTGTTAAATTCAAGTTTATTACAATGTCGTTGTTTTAGTTACATTACTATTAAGTGAATTTTTCTATGTCAAAATGTCACATCAATAAATTTAACAATATTAACAATTAGACTTAAAATTTAAATTTTGAAAAGTAGAGGGACTAAAATTTTAAAAACTAAAATTATAATAACTACATTTCAAATTTGTGAAGAGTATAGAGACTTATGACATATTTTAATCATATAAATTTTTTATCTTGAATTTGGCAATTATGTCTATTTTTTGTACTGAAAATTTTATACAAGTACCAAAGTAGACGTAATTGCCAAATGGTTAAAATACGTCAAAAGTTTTTATATTTTTCTAAATTTTAAAATTTAGTCTATATATTTTTATTTTTTAGAATTTAATCTCTTTACTCTTTCAAATTTAAAATATAAAATATTAAATTGTTAAAAATAAAAATAAAAAAAAACTAAATTCTAAATTTTTGAAAAATACATGAATTTATGAGATATTTTCAACTTAACCCGAAATATAAAAGTGAGATTAGTGGATAACAATTAGCAGCAAAGGGAGTAACGTACAGCACATGGGGAACATTAAGATGAAACTAGCGAATGAGATGCATAGATTCTTCTTCTACAGTTGCATGTGCGTTACATGAGATTCCTTCTCCCACTCCTAAAGCTTGGAATCATTGTTCTTCAAGTTCAAACATGGCATCACGTGAATACCATTGAAATAAAAATGTTTTAAAAGGTTACTTGCACACGATATCCTATTTCAATTGCATTTTTAAAGTATCAATATTGTATTTTTTTCGTTAATTTAAGTGTTAAAATGTTAGTTCGAATCAATATATTTATAAATTGGTCTATATATTTGAAGTATATTCTACATTAGATTTGAATTGAAATTTAATGTTTAAGTATGGAGGAGAAGGTGGAGAGCCCATGTAAGGAGGAGAGGGATGGTGTGCTAAGGTTGCTATGTACGGTTTTTAGAGGAGAAGGTGACGATCGTTGGTCTCCCGAACACTTGGACTTATATAGGAGAGTGACTTTTTTATCTTATAGTGTCGTGTAGTCAGCAGTATAGTGCCTTGTACGCTTGTGCATGCTGACCAGATGATAGGGATATTACAAGTCAATTGTCACCATGGAGTGTATTGTGTGATCCTACTTTGACATATTCATCTTTAGGGTCATACGAGACAGTTATATTTGAGCAATCCTTGTAGGTGGTTCATAACAAGTTGTTTCTATGTTGATTCGGGCATGGTTTGCAAATAGTCATCTAAGGACCATCGCGCACACAAATGGTTGTGTTTGGACTATTTCTCGTATGGGCTTGTATGCAGATTATTTCTAGTGGAAAGTTATATTCAGATTGCCTAACAACTTACCACATGTTGTACCATGGTGAGGATATAACAATATTAATACGTTTAAAACTCATTTAGACTATTTTGAATATTGAAAATCAATATCATAGTTTGATGACATTTGGAGCAAATAAATCTATTTTAAAATATACACAAATAATTTACAAATTTTTATAATATAAATTTTTATATTAGAATTTAAATAAATTCTAAAACAATTAAAACAATACAATAAATAAATAAAGGTTAATATAATTTTTTGCTTCTAACTTGGTAACTAAGTCCACTTTGATACTTGTGTTTTCTTTTTGTTTATTTTAGTATTTGAACTTGGCAGGTAAGTCTATTTTGGTATTGGATTTCGTCAAAATTTGATTATGCAAAACTCTAATATTATGCCATGTCATCATCAAATTTTTTTAAATATACATTAGCTTTTAACTAATGATGTGGTATAATTTTAAAATACCATGTCATCGAACTTTTTCATTTTCCAAGTTTAGGTGCCAATATAGATATGATTGTCAAATATAGGTGCTAAAATGGACCTAGTTATAATGTTCATGGATAAAATAATATATTAACTCGATAAATAAATATAGGTTTAATAGTATAAAAAGCCCTGAAAAATATATGAAAAAATCAATTAAACTCCTATAATCTCTTTACACCCGATCGAGTTCTTAAACTAACAAAACTGACCAAATAAATCATTTAACCAATGTTGACTGTTATAATATTGACGGGTACACAAAAAATAAAAAATTTAAATTTTTTTAGTGTGAAAAAAACTAAAATAAGCAAAATATTACATAAACATATTCATAAATAACAACTTTCCTATCATGAATTTTATTTTTTATAAATTGAAGACTACTTGTTGTTGGTTCTAGTCTAAGGGTAATTAAGGAAACCGAATGGCGGGCGTTGGAGGGAAGGTGGGTCCACGCGCTAAATGACCGTTGATTCCGTTACTGGAGCACCAAAGAATTTGTTTTAATTTTTTTAGTAACATATCCGAAATGTCGGCTTGGTTTTTTGTTTCTAGAAACATAATTGGAATTTCCACTGCTGTTTTCTTTGGTATTTTTCTGCGCTGGCCATGTGACGGAATTCTTTTATATATTTTCTATTTATTTTGGCTTTTTCTAAAATCAAAATAGAATATTGACATTTCCTCCAATTTGCATGAGAACGCCAGCTTCTCTACTTTAGAATTTGGGAGTCGTTCAATTTTTATAACTATAAATTCATTTAATTTCAAAAATTATAAAATACTCATTAAATTGTTTAAAAGTTTTTATTTAAGTTATCGAGTTATTAAAGTATTTTTATATAAAAATAATTCGGCTAGCAAGTTTTAAAAGACGATTCCGTGATTAGTATAATGAATTAGTATCAGGAGCGAAGCAAAAAAAAGAAAAAGTTCGAGCCTGGAATTAAGTTGTATATTTTTACGATAATAAAAATGTAATTTTATCATTTTGGGGGACAAAGTGCAATTTTACCATTACTAATTTAAATATTATAAATTATAAAGGGACCAAAATAGAAAATTTCCATTTTAAGGGGTTGGCTCTCCACCCTTGATTAGTTTAAGTCGATCTAACAATTAGTGTCTAAGATCGAAGAATAAAATTATTTGGATTTTGGTTAACAGATTTGTGAAGTTCAAAGTTGTTTCACTAAAAAAAACTAAATTATAAAATAGAAGGGAATCAGAGCTTTCGATTGGTGCAATCGACGTGAACAGAAAAGGTCACAGAATATGTCATACAACAATGATTTATCAACTCAGCAACTTAAATGAAAACTTCTGATTAGTTTAGTGACTACTTTTATAACCTTTTCAAGTTAAATGATCAGAAAGTTGTTTCATTTAAAAAAACTAAATTATAAAATAGAAGGGAATCAGAGTTTTCGATTGGTGCAATCGACGTGAACAGGAAATGTCACAGAATAGGTCATACAGCAATAATTTATCAACTCAGCAACTTAAATGAAAACTTCTGATTAGTTTAGTGACTACTTTTATAACTTTTTATAAATTTACTAATAGTTGAATCTCATTTGATGTAGTTTAAAAAACCACAACCAATCGTTGTAATTAATATGTCTCATTATGATCGAAATTTGTCTCAATAATAAAGCATTACTATGCAAGGAAACTCTTTGGAATATGGAGAAAATAACTTCCAACCGAAGGCTGGAGACAAAGATGATCCTCAGGCGATGGCTGGAGACGAAGATGGTGCTCAGGCGGTGGCGGAGCGTAACCTCCAACCGAAGGCTGGGGACGTAGATGTTTCTCAGGAGGGGGAGGATCGCCACACCAAGAAAGTTCGATTCAAAGGAGGAATAGACGAGACAGTCACGGATATGATGGTTGAATCTGACATAAGTCCAAGAATTTCCTGGAAAGATAAACTTCTAGGAAATAAAACTGGTTCACTTGATGAGGGAAAAACTGATTCTTTCAGAGGTGGAAGTGCTGAAGATCTTGAATTTTCGGAAGGAGATATCCGAAGATCTGTGGTTAATGGGACTCCTGCCATTGACTTCTCGAAGAGGATTCAACAAATCCTATTCAAAGAAATGGAACTAACAGTTGTTATCAAACTACTCGGAAGAAATATCGGTTATGCGGCGCTATCTAACTGAATCAGCAGCTTATGGAACCCGTCCAAGCCCTTCCACCTCATGGACATCGAGAATGGGTATTATCTGGTCAAACTTCACTCCACCTATGACTACACTAAAGTGTTGTCTCAGGGACCGTGGTTGGTCTATGGCCAATACCTGACGGTACAACCTTGGACGAAAGAGTTCAGTCCTTCTCAACCCTTTCCAAACATAGTGTTAGCTTGGATACGATTACCAGGCCTTCCGGGGTATCTGTATAAAAAGAAAATTATTGAGGAAATCGGAGGGCTCATTGGGAAAGTCGTTCGGCTCGACCTCAACACTAACAGTAAGACCAGAGGCCGATTTGCTAGGATGGTTGTTTACATCAATTTGGACAAGCCATTGACGGTGGAAGTCCTCATCAATGGCATGAAACAAAGGGTGGAATATGAGTCATTACCGGAGATATGCTTTAACTGTGGGAAATATGGACATATAAAAGAATTTTGCCCTCGGCTACAAATAGAAACTACATCGGAAAAAGTCCAGGCAGAAAACATTCCGCTGGAGGTGGAGAAAGAAGGAGAGGAGGAAACATACGGGCCTTGGATGGTGGTCGACAGAAAGTCAATGAGCTACGCATGGAAAAACAATATTCCCCCAAAAAACAAAAATGAAATAGGAAAATCAAGCTCTAGATTTCAAGCTTTAGCACAACTGGGACGACAGGAGGAAATGGAGTATGGGCATAATCAAAGGAGCATTGAAGAGGAGCGGGGGCAGGTACCTTGGGAAATGATTAAAAATAACAATGGAACACAGCTGGAGGGAGTAAAAATCCCTAGTGGACCGTCGGCCCCGCGAAACAACCCCACTTTTAACAAAATAGCAGAACGGCCACAAAGAATTCATGGGAACAAAATAGCCAACGAGGAGGTGGGCCCAATTCTTAAAAGTAAAACTTTATTTATCAATGGAACAGGAAGCCCATTTAATAATAAGATAGTGAGTCATTCGCCACCCACCAATGACTTTTCTATAGCAACAAATAGTCAAAATCTAGTTAAGGTTGTGGCAGACTCACCAAAGGCAGTTTTGATGCACACCAACAACGGGGTGGGCTCCACATGCGCCAATAAAATTCCCCATAACGCCGAAACAGGGAGTTCTACTTCACAGCCTTCTTTTAATGGTCTTAATAATAAGTCAAACATGAAAGTTGCTTCTTTCCAGATAGAACCGATGCATGGAGAGCTTGCTAGGAAAGAAGTACAAGTAGAAGTGGGCTGTCTGGATCCAGGGAAACACACGGCGGTTGTGTTCCATGAAAGCAAAAATCGAAACAGCAAGATGAGCTTTTCTCTAGCAAGTAACTTCAACACGAGGACAGGACTCAATAACAAAGGCAAGGGAATCGCCAAAAAACGCAATAAAGTTGTACAAGGGAAAAGCACACGCCTCAAAATTAATGGTGTTCAACGGGTGTCTTTGAAAGAATCTATGGAGGAAATTGCTGAGAGCTTATCAATACTTTCAAACACCAATTCTGACTTGGCTTTAACCAATTAAGTGGGTGGGCAAAAAGAGGAAGGTTAATGGCTACTCTATGTAGTTGACAGTTGTATTTCTTTTCACCCAAAAAAAAAAAAAAAACCACAACCAATGGTGTGATTGAAGCTAGACGTAGGAGAGAAGAGGGTGAATATATCTGAGAGATCCCCGTATTATAAAGATTGAATCAAATTAATCTCTCTACCATCAGATGGATCAATATAGTCATTGTATTATTAAAAAGTATCAAATAAGGCCAAATTGGAATAGAGTTGATATTTATTGTTTAAAAAATATCATTTATTATTAATAAAGTTAATATTGTTAAAGTTTTTATGGTTCTACAAATAAAATCTTTTGTTTGAAATTGAACTGTAGTTGAACCGTAAATATTAATCATGTTACTCTTTAGACTTATTTGATTTTTTTAATAGTATAAAGACTAAATTAATCCATTTAATAATTGAGGGACTAATTTGATTCAGATCTTCCAATATAAGGACCTCCCACGTATTTTAACCAATTGAAAAGTGGGGTTGTTTTCTTCGTAATCATTCTTTGTTAAGACACCTTAAGTCAACTTTGGGTGACTCAAAAAATAAATAAATTCATTTTATCCTATAAACTGACACCCATAAATTTCTGTATACAGAAAAACCACTATAAAATGGGTCTATTAAAGAAAAACTGTGGGTTGCTACGTAGTTGTCAATGTTAAAATTGACATGACAAATGTTTTGTTTTTAAATTTATTTAATATTAATTTCGTTATAAATTTTTATAATATCTATATTTATACCATATTTACAATTATTCATAATCCTTCTTCAATATTTAAATAGAAAGATAATGCGCTTTAATGCACTCGAAATCACGTCCTCCTGCACCGACAACAATATAAATATCAATCTAATTAAAATTCAATCGAATTATGTTAGTTATTAGTGAGTCAATTTATGTGAATCACAGATTTGCAACACATTGGACAAATAACCCAACATGTTTTTTTTAAAGAGTTTTTAATAGGAGTTTTTGGTGCAATTAGGTTATTTTGGTGTAATTTGATTCGTTTTAGATAATATCAATTTATAACATTCTTGATACAATAGTGTCACAAGGTGGTTCATTCTAAAATCGGAGAGGAGAGTCGTGAATAGAGAAGGAAGTGATTAAGGTATTGTAATAGGTCGAAGAAGTTCTTGCAAGAAGAGGAAGCTAGAAGAAGAGAGTCCCTTGGTATAGAGTCGAGCAATGTGCATATGAGGTCGACTTTTCTAATCATATGTCATCTTTTGATAGACGAATCTGATATTCAATGGTCTCTTTATTAGGTCGATAATGTGACCTAATGTGATTAGATCGAGATGAGAGGTAAATCTAAGCGAGGATAGGTAGGATAGGGCCCAAAATGAAAAAAATTCAATCTTGTCCTTTTATAAATAGATAAATTATAATTTAAAATTTTGATGTTAAATTTTTTAGATGAAGAAATTAACATTAAAAGAGCCAATTTATTTCAAATTTAATCGGGAGCTTATGTTAAATATAAAAACACGAAAAAATATTGACATATTATTTGCATTAAATCTGCTGGCCTTAACCTACAAGCCCAATAAATTAGCTAACTTAGGTGGACATGGGCAAAGCCTACCATGACCACAACTTAGCCCACCACAAATTGTATGTATTTATTCTTTCTTTCTTTTACCTATTTTTTCCATAAATATTTATTACATTAAGTATTAAAAATATTTAAATAAACTAAAAATTAAGGATAAAATTATATGAAATTAAAGTAAAAGAATTAAATTTTAAACATAATAAACTAATCAAAACTAGACTGAAACCTAAAAAGAATAAATAAAATAACACAATTCAATTAATGAAAAACAACTTAAGCTTCCAATATCTATCAAAATAGTTGAATAAAAAAAATCCATCAAAATAGTTGAATCATGCTACTAGTATTTAATTCACGTTAGGTTTAGAGTTGGATCTTTCTGTTTATAATGTTATCTCTTTTTTTAATTTGTAATATGTTGGTGTAAATTTCGGATTAAGAGTTTGGGGATTATTCATCCTAAGTGAAGTGTCGTAATATCAAATGATTTCAAAAGTATGGTGAAAAGGGGGAAAAGCTGCAAACTTCTCTAAGAAGATGAGTTCCTCGTGGTGTTTACAAGGTTTCAAAATATGGGGATTCTCCGGTAGGAGAAGAAAGTGGAAAAACAAGAGAGAGAAAATCGTATTCTATTTTTTTTAGTCCTTTTAGTAGTGACGAAGTTAGAAATTTTTTTAAATGCCAAGATTAAATTATATTATTTAAGGAAAGTCAAAGTGTAATTTTATCATTGTATTAACATATTATTTCATAATTTTTAAAGAGGTTATAAAAAAATTTTACCATTTTAAGAGGTCATAGTACAACTTAACCATTATATTAACTTAATAATAACCTATTATGTATAATGCGGTTGTAGAGTAAAAAAGTATTTTTGGGTTAAAAAATATTTTTAAATAAAAGTTTAAATTTTTTATTTCTATTTTTGATTAAAAATACTTTTGAAAAGCTTAAAAATATATTGTTTAACAATGCTTTTTATTTTGAAAGTATTTTTTTGTCTCAAATGTGCTTATAAGAAGTAATGCTAAACTAACCCTTACAAATATTTATATACAACACAACGTAGTCGCTTAATAAAAAAAAAAAGCATCAAAATAATGATGATAATTAAAAAATATGATTCCCCTTATGATATTTCATGTAATTCATGTGAATAGATGAAAAAAAACCCCTCATTTTCATCACAGTTTTGACACATGAATACGACCCATACTCCCAAATGCAGCCTCAAATATTTTCAATGGTGCTTAATTTTAAGTCAATTTTATTTAGGTTTGAGACAATGACTCATGTCATGCATGAAAACCAAATTTGTTGAAATTTGGAAGTGGACTATACTCGTATTGGTAGGCCCTTCATAAATTTTATGAATTGTAATTATGTAACATGGTTAACCCTCAATTCATATGATTTATATCGGTTTTATGGTGTATAAAAATTGATTCATTTGGAACTTTATATATTAACTTGATGGTCAGAGTGTTTATCGTTTTAGGTATAAGCTGGGTTCAAGTTGCACTAATCATATTCCTGTTAGGAAAATTATTTCTTTTAAAGTTCATGATTTCTTTTTGAAATATATTATCATATATTGATTTTCCAAATGGAGAGAAAATAAGTAATTGATCTTTATTTTATTTTTCTCCAAATGAGTTGGTGTTTATTAATTTATGACATCAATTTAATGAAAAGCTTTATATATATAGTATATATATTATAGGTAAAATTTATGGATGGTCCTTTTACTATGCATTTTTTGGTGGATTTAATCATTTTTAACCCTTCTATTTTTTGAGATGTGTACTTTTTGTCATGAGGAGTATATGCCACTACCACATGTAAAAAATATTCACGCCAAATTATTTGACAAAATCAAGAGGAAAAATTGAGCTCAGTATTGAAAATACATATTTACAAAAGTAAAGTGATTGCATATTAAGTCTTAGCTTGATTGGCATCGGTATTGTTGTCAGTGCAGGAGGATGTGGGTTTGAGTGTGCTGAAGCGCATTATTCTCTTATTTAAAAGTTGAGAAGGGGTTATGAGTACGTAGTTCTATGCATTGTATAAAAAAAGAGTAGATATGATAAAAACTTATAATGAGATTAATGTTAAAAAAAATAGAGTGATTAAAAATTATCGAATTATAATAGAAAGACTAAATATGCAAAAATGCATAGTATATAGACTTTATATAAAATTTTACCTATTATTTATAAGGTTAGTATTTTTATACTACTAATAAATTTCCCAAGCAGAATTTAAATGGGATAATAATAATATCATCACTCTAAAAGAAATTCCATTAATAGTACATAAATAAGACCTTGTTTGATAACCATTGAAAAAAAATTAAAATAGCTTAAAAATAACATTTTTAATGATTTAATTTTTTAATGTAATCACGTTTAATACAAATGACATAATTTTTGAATGAAAAAGTGTGAAAAATAATAAATAGATAAAAAGCTATTTATCTTTTAAAGTAATTTTTTTAATATTTTAACTTCAAAATCTTAAAAATTACATTTATTAAATAATTTAATTATATTCCATACTTAATTTTAAGAAATAAATGAAACGAATTTTATAATTTAATTTCAGTATTTTTATTTTTTTTTGGTAAATGTAGAAAACCACCCGTGTTTAAACTACAACCATTTTAAGCACTACAAAACCAGCTAAATAATTGTAAAATTTGAAGAACTACATCAGGTGGCTGTGGGAAGACAATAAGACCCGGTTCCAAATTGAAAGCCATGCCGTCATACTGTCCGCTAGTTAATTTGCTTCACGAAACACATGTTTGAGACCAATTTCTCAATCACTAGCAATTATTATTTTAACATTTCGTAGAACAACACTGTTATAATCCATCTCATTTTTTCCGTGAACAAGATCTAATACTGTAAAGCTGTCTGCTTCTAATACCACTCTTCTTGCCTCCATCTTTCTTACTAATATCAACCCATCATGCATGCTATATAATTCAGTATTTAATTTTTCATTTTATTTAACCTCCACCTAATTTTCCCATATATGCCTTAACATGTGTCTTGGTTAATATGTCCCATTAACTACTTAAGATTTGTCTTTTTTTTTAAAAACAAAACTTCATAGCTAAACCCAAAAATCACACATCAATGCACACGTAGGCCATCTTTTACTTGCACATATGTACCCCAAAAGGGTTAATCATTCTAAGAAAGCAACTGTCTTGATATCTCCAAAAATTAAAGTTGAATATATGCTTGAGTGTAAAGTAAAAGAGACTATTATTGTTGAGTGCTACAAACCCTAATTTTCAACACCATTATTGGGAGGGGAAAAGTGTAGCTTTTTCCTCTCCTTCCTCAAAGTGGGATATTTTTCCATTGTTGGTAACTCTTTTAAGCCTTTTAAGGATTCCACAAGTTGTAAAGGGGAACATATAGATGCCACATGCTTTCAAATAAAGCTTTTTGACGTGGGGATTTAACATCTAATTTTTCGTTTTTCTTTTGTGAATACGTTAAAATACACCATAATTCCCTATGTTTTTCACAAATTTAGAATTTACTCCTTATATATATTTTTTAAGAATTTAATTTTTTTTATTTTTTTAATTTCACCAGGTCCAATCGTTAGCGCTTTTATTATTTTTTGGTTAAATTTTCTTATATGTCATTTTGAAATATAAAAAAAAAAGAACAGTCACTTGATAATCATGTAATTAAGAAATTTTATTGTAATGAATTTGAATTTAACAGAATAATTTCAACAGTGACAATAATTGGACCTAAATTTTGAAATTCGAAAAGTAATAAGTCTAAATTCCTAAAAATAAAAGTAAAAATATTAAATTTCAAATTTATGAAAAGTATAAAAACTTATTCGTTTGATGGGGCCATACTTCCCTAACCATACAATCATTAAGGACTATTCTAGCGAGTCAAGTTACAATTTGGGAAGGATTACATTAATATGATTTAAATCCTATTAATTAATATTTAAAAATAATTATTATTTTACCTTGATCGTGCCTCATTAGTATTATTGGCAAAAGTTGAGGTTTTGAATTTTTAAATATCTAAATTCAAGTTTCACCATACGTAATTGTCATGTGAGGTTCTCCAATTCCTCTATTGATATTATCATATGTGAGTTTTAGTCTGATGGGTCGATTTTAGTTCAGATCATTCCGATTCTCAATTTATTTGTGCTTAATATGCTCAAATATATATTGTTGAAAACCCCGTTATCAATGTACCAAATAATGATCAAAGTATTTTTTGTATATTTAAATTTAGTCAAAAATTTTCTCATGTGATGATTATTACACGTATGATTGATTGGATATACAATCAAATAAAAATATTGAATCTCGAGTTGTGCAATTGCCAATTTTGAACCTAGGGTTTTTGCTTCTTTGACGTTGTTTCAATGAAACAGATTGAAAGTCAACATATATATATTTGCTCACACGGCTTTAACAAAGTTTTAAGTTAGCCATATGAGCCAATTACGTAATTAATTGGACTTCAATTGCAAAATCAAAAAAGTCTAGTGACTAAATTCCAAAATTAAAAATAGATAGAGCTAAATTTTATACTTGTTTTTTGAAGTTACAACTATATTACTAGTCCAATCAAAGTCAATCATTATAAATACTTAATTGAGTAATTAACTCAACAACTACAACTAAAGCTATAACCAAAATAAATGTGAAGGAAAACCTATACATCTACACAAGATGAAACTCAAACACTAGACCTAAAAATTTCCACAACTTGAACCTTGATTTGACCTAAGCAGGGGCGACATCAAGGCGATGGCGGGGCCAAGGTTGAATGCCCCCTAAAATCGAAAAATATCACATTCATCCCTTTATATTTTATAAAATTATAAATAAGTAAATGATTAAATTACATATTAGCCCTCAAAATAATAAAAATATAAATTAATATAATGATGAATTACATTTTAACTCTAAAAAAATACATAATTCAATTCCGACCCCTAAACAATAATTCCTGACTTCACCTCTAGATGGAAGTTCTCATTCATAGAATTTCATACTTATTAAATATAATTTTTAATTATAGTGGAGTTAATCATTATATTCTAAAGTTGTAATTTTTTTTTTACTTAACATAAATTAATGTATGATTTAACTTTTTGAGAACTTTGGAAGGACGGCCACCGGCGTGCCCTTGGTTTCCGTCCATGAAGACAAAGCCACTTTCCATTATTATATAAACTAATCTTAAAAGTCTAAAAAGAGAGGTACATATAATTTATATAAAAAAATACCTTAAACATATTTATTATGCATAAAATAAGAAAAAAATATATACATACATGAATTATGTTATACATTTATAATAAAATATATCATAACTCGACTCGAAATCCGACTCGAAAATCTCCTTATATATATTGCTAAAGACCTTTTTTAGAGGTACGACACTCTAGACACTTCACTTTATGATTTCTTTTTTCTCTGCTTTTTTACCAGAACACTCTCCTCCTTTTAAAAAATTTTAAAATTATATAAAATTTAAAAATTTTAAGATGGTTTTAAATAGAATTATTAATTTTTGAGTAGAACCCAAAATTGGAAAATTTTCATTTAACAAAAGAAAAAATCAAAAATTAAAGTTTAATTCTTAATTTTTAATAGGGACTAAAAAATAATTGTACTTCCATCATTTTAACATCTGCCACCGTCCAACTATGGGTATCCCTTGGACCAATTAATAAGGCATTTATGCTTTTTGTTTTTATGAATTATTACCTACTTAGAAAAAAAAATAAAGCTACATGTAGATGTGTAGCATAGGTAAAATTTGAGACAAGTTGCACTAGCTTTTGATTTTTTGGCTATCTTACCAAAAAATTGCCATCATTGTACTTATAAAGCAATTTTGCTTGGTGTTAAAAGTTTTTTTTTTCCAACATATTTTCCGTCATATTAAATTTTGATTAAATTTAAAATCCAATTAGATTAAATCTCTTAAATAGAAATAAAATTAATGTTATTATATTCATCACAATACTCGAAATCAAAATTTTACTTATGAGACATAAATTTCTATTATACTCCTACCAAAACACGACATGTGACAAGCTATCGAACAGTCCACGAGAAATTATTTGTGAAGAACGATTCGTTAGGGACCTTCCACGGGCCCCCAAGGAATTATCTTAGAGATTACCTTAGAGATGGGTCGTCATGCACCCCTTGCTAAGAATACTTAGACATAACTGCCTTATATGACCTCAAGAACAAGAATATCAAAGCAATATCACGTGGTACACTTCATGACGACAACTGACTTGTAAAGACACGGACACTTGACCGCCCAAACAATGATACAAACTTCCGTATTGTCAATAATGTGGCACTACAAGACAAAGAGAGACCCCTTATATAAACCTGAGTGGAGGGGGTATCAAAAGCCAACCTTAAGGCATCCATCTCTTTTCTTTCTTCTCTCTTTTCCTTCTCCTTTCACTGGCTCACCACCTAGTATACGTGAACCGACTCTCCTCTCTAACATCTTCTTCTCCTTGTCAATAACTAATATCAACAAATTCCTTACCCAAAAAAATATATAATATTTTTTAAAAAAATACAAACTATCTATTTTAAGTTGAATTTAAATTTAATATAATTATATCCGACCTTCTAGATTCACATATGTCTACACTTAAGGACAGAGCACATAAGTCTTTTGAAAATTAAAACCACATATTCAAAACCGATTATTATTTGATATTTTATTGGCAAAAATATTTTATATTTGATTTTCAATATAATTTTGTCCCTTCTCCCAATATATAAAATTTGATTGATTATTATAATATTTTTATATCATGAAATTTAATTTTAAGCTTTTTGATAGAAAAGGAAAATAAACCCAATAAAAAGTATTAATTAAAAAAATTAATTAACTCTTTATACAAAAAAATGACTTCCAATTCAACTCTTAAAACTGAAAATAATAATTCACTCTCGTAAAATGTTGACCGAGTTTAGTTGTTAAACTTTCTTAACTTGATTGACATAACAATTAAACGATGACACATGGCTACATTTATATAATGCTGACATAACATTTTGCCACCTAAACAAATATTTTTAAAAAATTAAAAATCTTAAAAACAAATAAATTTTTTAGTAATTATTTAAAAAACAAAGTTCAAAATAAATTGAGCAAATAGTTATCTTGGTTCCATAATATGAATATTGTTTCATTCTAAACTTGCTTGTAAAGTTTTTTATTTTTTTTTTTAAATATCATGGATGATGTACGTGACAAAAATCAAGTTTTTTATTTTTTGTGTTAGTGAAAAATGTTTAAAAGTTGGTTTTTTTTTTTGATAAATCTCAAAAATAAACTTTGGTCAAATATGTAAAATGATACATAATTTTTAATTTTGTGCAGTTTTATTTATAAATTTTTTATTTGATTCAATTTTTACAAACCACTAACATAATTATCGCGTCAAACTACATAAAGTAGAAAATTTCAAGATTTCTTGGCAATTTTCGCGTCAAACTTCCAGGCCATTTTTCGGTTACTTCTTGACGTTTTTGGGCTCAAGCCATGAAATAACTTTAGCCAGATCTCTTACCCTTTGAATCAATATATTATGAGCCCAATAAAGAAGTCGGTAAAACAAGTTATGGTGAAAATACTAGAATTGCACTGTGTTGAAATTTAATACACAAAAACTTGCCAAACCAGTTATTTCCTAAATCAAATATAAATAAAATATAAGTATAAATAGTACATTTAGGAACATAAATAACATAATTCAAGACAAGAAATATCACAAATAAAATAAAAAATTTTACATACTTATCAAGCATCATTTAACTAAATAGATTATATATATAAATAATTATATTTAGCCGATATAAAAATAAGCTGATGTATTATATTTATTTTAAATTATACAAATGAAAAAAATTAAAAGTTTATGTATATTTTGAACTACAATCAAAATTTCGTATGTATAATTATACCAAATCAAAATTTATTTATCTAATTGCACGTTTGATCAATATTTATATACAAATTTGAGATCTATTCTTTACTTTTATTTTTAAACTTCTCATATATTTTAATTGTAACACCCCTATACCATGTTCGACCCAATGAACCTGATATAGGAATATTACATTTGGTGCCAAAGTGATTTTGGAACATACTTGATCTTCCTAGGTACATGTCATTCTATTCAAAATTTTAAAACATACCCTCTTGATACTTGGAGATGTGGTGAGATGAATGCTCGCAATCTCAAATACAACTATTCAAAATTACTGTACATAATCTGCGCACGGAAATAAACCGTACGCTGAGTATACACTCAGTGGTATTATTATAATTCAAGTTCTTAAGGTAAAAACAATAAATATGCACATTTAATCTTACCGTCATTTACTTTCAATGATTCATTCATGCATTTAAATTTTAAATTTTCTTAATAATATCTATCTTAAATAGCTTTTCTTCATTTTAATTTACATACCTCCTTACTATATCAATACCCATTTCATGCATTTCATTTCCATATCCCAATTCAATATCTTATTTCATTTCATATCTAGAATATTACAACATTAGCCTTTCAATATTCAGTTCATACGCTGTTTTATCATTTCTTATTAATAGCTATTTCCAAATAGCACTTCTTTAATTAAATTTAAACATCATCTCACTATATCAAAAATCATATATACATATATATATATATATATATATATATCATTTTAATATCTTATTTCAATTCTTATTCAAAATCACTCAATATATTTTCTATTACCAATTCATTTATTTACCCCTATTAACACGACTCGGACTTTAGCGGATCCACAGATTCAACCAAAACACACCAGTATGACACGCAGTGCCTCATCGGATAGTTCGAAGCAATAGTTGACATCCAGTGTCTCATCGGTCAAGCCGAAGTGAGTTGGTACCCTGTACCTCATCGAATCTATCCGAAGTAACAGTATGACACCCAGTGTCTCATCGACCCGATGTCGAAGTATCCCTGAACACTTCCAATCCTATGGCATGCCAACTATATCTGACTCAGTCCGACTAGTTAATAGGGAATTCAAAACACATTTCAATTTCACTCAATATTTATATAAATCTCACTTCAATCACAATTTCTCATGCTTTCAATTCAAATCACTTTCCACTTTCCAATCAATATACATTTCAAATACTCACATATATTCATAATTCAATTCAATATCAATACTCACCTCATTTTACTTGTCATGCATTTTAATTAAAATATAACAATTAATAATAAATAGATTTGAATTATAGTAATACAAACCGTATATCCTCGTGTTATTCCTCGTCAACTTTCTCTTTCCCCTTCTTAGCCGATGTTTCCGGCACGATGCTAGCTACGAAAATTAAAATAATTTAAAATTATCAAAACAACACCAGTTCACATCAAATACTTTGATTTCCTATTTAACTTTTGCCTAAATTCTAATTTAATCTCTAACTAAAATTTTCTCCATTTTCATCTTCATTCACTCTTTAATTTCACTCAATTTCTACTTATAATTAAACTTAACTCTCTAATTTTCTCCATATAATCCTAATTTCAAAATTCTCTCAATTTAATCCCTATCACACAAAACTTATAACTTATTTTACAATTTAATCCTTTAACCAATTCCAACTTGAAATTCTATCAATTTAACCCCTAATTTATCAATTTGTTCAACATGAACTATGTCTAAAAATACAATAACTTCTAAAATTTTAACATAAATCAAGTAGTATTTTGTTCAAGAATTCCAAAAACTCAAAAATAGTAAGAAAATGGGCTAAATTGACTTGCCAAATTAGCTTGGAACCTTTAAAACCTTATTTTCCCTTTTCTTTTACTTTCTCTTTTCTTTCTCTCTTTTCTCCCCTGTTTTCGTTTGAATTCTGTTTGTTCTTTCTTTTTTGTTTCCTTTATTTATTTGTTTAATTATAATATAATAATAATATTTTATTCATATACTTAAATATTAAGTATGTATTTAATATAAATAAATATATGTATATATACACATGGAATTATATTTTCCGTTTTATTTCTTTTATTTTATGTCATTATATTATAATTTTTAATATAATATAATAATAAAATAATATTTACTTATATAATAAGTAAATAAGTAATTATCACTAACTTATGTATTTTATTTCACCATGTTTATTTTACTATTACCATACACTTGGCACTTATGGCTTAATTGCTTAATTAGTCCTTTGACTTTTCTTTATTCTATAATTAAACTTTTACACTTTATTCAATTTAATTCTTATACTTAATTAACGTTAATTTAAACTAATTCACCTAATCAAAACCTAATTAACCACACAACTAATTTCGTAAATATTTATTAAAAATATTTACGAATTCGTTTTATGAAAACAGTAACCCGGAAATGCACTTTTTCGATACCCGTAAATTTTGGATCATTACATTAATTATCAATCCAATCCTACATTAAAATATTAATTTTAGTTCTAATTATTTAGATGTATTAATTATAATAAAATTTGAAAGAAAAAAAAAGCACTCAAGATGAATGGAGGGATCGAATTTCTTGTTTTTTTTTTTCTTTGTAAGGAAAATGTTGAATTTGTTTGTTTGTAATGACGTCGATTAAATCGATATCAGAAAATATAGATAAATAAATATTAAAACAATGTATTAAATTAGGAATTAAAATAATTATTAATCAATATTTATAAATAACTTTTTTGTCAAACCAAATGCATTAATTTTATTATTTAGCATTTTCCTTATATATCGGATAATCATATTAAATTCAGATTAAATTTATAGGATATCGATTTTGGATCCTTACACAATAAACAAAATATTTATAATATTATTTTCTCTATTTAGACTACTCAAATTCGATATCTAAATAACATTAAACTTCATATTACTCAACATGACATATGTTCATTTAATTTTATTAATTAATTTAACATGAACAAAAAAGTGGTTGAATTTAAAACTTCCTCATGTTGGATATAAAATTAAATTTTGATTTTTTTAATAATAAAAATATCATAAAAATTTTTGTATTAAGAGTTGGATTACTATTTAATCCAACGCATATAAATTAATTAATTTATTTTTGAGTAAATGAGACAATATACAATCTGTCTCTTAATGTAAAAGCCCATGGTATTTTTGTCGAACTTTTACAAATACAAATATATGTTTAAGTAAATACAAAACAAAATTACAACATATAGACGAAAAACCAAAAATGATCTAAACTAAAACTCACACATTTGTGGGCAATGAGAAGAATCTGGTTGGATCTCTAAACAGAAGTCAAACTCTGTAAAACCTGTTTTTTATATTTAAAAAATTCCGAAACTTTAATTAAAAAAAAATAGAAAAGGGTATAGCTTGAGAAATCGCTGCAAAGTGAAAAAGTATTTCCAATTCTCAATTTTCCAGATGTTCTTTTTAACCTTTTCTTTTTGTCTGATAAAAACAAACATATTTTCATGCACCTTTCAGCCGACCCTTCAAAAAGAAGATCAATTTTTTCTCTTCAAATTTTACCTTTTTACCCAATTTTATGGATGGTGGTGAGGAGATAAAGTCTAAATCTTTTCACTTAAATTGAGCTTGATATTTTTAGTTATTGATGAATCAAAGAGAAAGAAAAAATGGGTGAGGAAAAATGGAGATTTTTTTGAAATAAAGATCGATTTTTTGTTGTTGTTGTTTATTTTCTTCTTATTTTCTGTGAAAATATAAAGAAAGCCCAAAGATTTTAATCGCTTAAACCTTTCATTTGTTGATTCCTTTCAATTCTTTATAACGTAAATGAGAGTTGGGTTAAGTACGATCCAACAAACACTTACGCCGGAGGCGGCAACCGTGTTAAACCATTCAATAGCCGAAGCAAGCCGTCGGCATCACGGCCAAACGACGCCGCTTCATGTGGCGGCAATGCTTCTATCATCTCCCGCCGGATTCCTTCGCCAGGCGTGTATTAAATCACACCCGAGTTCATCCCACCCGTTACAGTGTCGAGCTTTGGAGCTTTGTTTCAGTGTGGCGTTGGAACGTCTCCCAACTTCTCAAAACGCTGACAATGGCGGCACCGGACTCGACCCGCCGATTTCAAACGCTTTGATGGCTGCTTTGAAACGCGCTCAAGCCCATCAACGCCGTGGGTGTCCCGAACAACAGCAACCGCTTTTGGCTGTTAAAGTTGAATTAGAACAGTTGATTATATCGATCCTCGATGATCCAAGCGTTAGTAGAGTAATGAGTGAAGCTAGTTTTTCAAGTCCAGCAGTTAAATCCGCCATTGAACAATCCTTGAACGGAAAGAATCTGACCGGGACAATCGGTCTCGGATTCAAACCGGCCGTTGCCGCCCCTTCTGTTAACCGGAATTTGTATCTGAACCCGAGGTTACAACAAAAGGCAGACGGCCGGTCAGGGCATCAAAGGAATGAAGATGTCCAAAAGGTGTTTGATATTTTGACGAAGAGAAAGAAAAGGAACCCGGTTTTGGTGGGCGAACCCGCGCCGGGATCGGTGGTTCAAGAGATTTTAAGGATGATTCAAGGTAAAGAAATTGATGGGATTTTTAAAAACGTTGAAGTGGTTCATTTATGGAAGGATTTGGCATTGGATAAACCCCAAATAGTTGCAAAAATCAAGGAATTAGGCACTCAACTTGGAGCCAAGATTGGGAATTTAGATTGTGGAGGGGTCATTCTTGATTTGGGTGACTTGAAATGGCTAGTAGAGAGTAACCAGCCGGTCGGGGCTCAACGGCGGTCTCTACTGGAACCAGGCGGTGCTGCTGCTGTGGCGGAGATGGCGAAGTTGCAGCGGTTCGGAGAAGGTAATGGGAGACTATGGTTGATTGGAACAGCTACTTGTGAAACTTATTTGAGGTGCCAAGTTTATTATCCTTCAATGGAGAATGATTGGGATTTGCAAGCAGTTCCTATTGCTTCTAAAATGCTTTCAAGGTCATTTGTTCTTACAAATTTTGAACCCTTTTTAGGTTTAATCTTCATATTAACTTGGATAATATGCTTGATCTTACAAATTTTGAACCCTTTTTAGGTTTAATCTTCATATTAACTTTGGATAATATGCTTGATCGCAGGTTTGGGAGCAATGGGATCCTTAACGGTTTTGATGAGTCCTTATCCTCGATGAATGGGTTTGTGACTACAGCTGCTCGACCTAGGCAACTCTCGGAGAACTTCGACCCTACCCGAAAACAAGGATGTTGTCCACAGTGCATGCGGAATTACGAACAAGAGGTTGCCAAACTTTTAGCAGCCAAGGAGTTCGAGAAACCATTGTCTGATGCTAATTCTGAATCAACTCAGCCGGCATTGCCACAATGGTTGCAGAATGCAAGAGTCCATGATGATCAGGCACAGGTAACAATCTCAAGTTAAACAAAAAACAAGTCTTATTGGAATATTTTGTGTAAATATGTGCATAACAACTATATATATATGTATATATTTACTTTTGATTTTTGAAGCAGAAGATTCAAGAACTCCAGAAGAAATGGAATGATACTTGCTTGCATCTACACCCGAAATTTCATCAATCCGGTTTAAGCTCTGACCAGTTTGCTCCTATGGCTCTTTCTATGACGAGTTTGGTGCCTTTCCAGCCCAAATTAACATTAAACAGGTGCGGTGGGGAGACACTGCAACGGATCCCGAATCTTGTAGCTAGCCAACCTGGAAGTCCGGTAAGAACAGACCTTGTTCTCGGACGGCCAAAGATAACTGAGACCGAACTTGAAAGAACACATAAAGAGTGTGTGAGGGACTTTTTGGGCTGCCTACCTTCCGAACCATGGAACAAGTTACAGGATTTGAAAAGCAACAAACTGTTAAACACGTTAGATGCTGATTCATTCAAGAAACTCCTTAAAGGTCTAACCGAGGTGGTGTGGTGGCAGCAGGATGCAGCATCTGCGGTGGCTGCAGCAGTGACGCGGTGTAAACTAGACAATGGAAAACGACGGGGTGCTGGATCAAAGGGTGATGTTTGGTTATTGTTTTCCGGTCCCGACAGGGTTGGCAAGAAGAAGATGGCGTCGGTCCTCTCAAATCAAGTATGCGGGGCTGATCCCGTGGTGATAGGTCTTGGCTTGAGACGTGATGATGGGGAATCCGATTTGAGTTTCCGTGGTAAAACTGTGCTGGATAGAATAGCAGAGGCTGTTAAGAGGAATCCTTTCTCGGTAGTAATGCTTGAAGACATAGACGAAGCAAATGTGTTAGTTAGAGGTGGCATAAAAAGAGCAATGGAGAGAGGCCGACTCACTGATTCTCACGGTCGCGAGATCGGTCTCGGAAATGTTATTTTTATTCTCACTGCAAATTGGTTGCCAGATAATCTCAAATTCTCTTCAAACGGTATTTCCCTGGATGAAAAGAAGCTCACCTGTATCGCAAGTGGAGGTTGGCAGTTAAGGTTATCCGTTTCGGAGAAAACTTCAAAGCGTCGAGCTTGTTGGCTACATGAGGCAAGCCGAGCAACAAAGCCAAGGAAGGATACCGGTTCACCACTATGTTTCGATCTTAATGAGGCAACTAATGTGGAAGATGGGTCACACAACTCGAGCGATCTCACGGTCAACCACGAAGAACATGGCCTCGTTAATAGGCTATCATCCAATTCAACATCTTCAATATCCCGTGAACTGCTTGATTCTGTCAACGATGCAATCGTCTTCAAACCCGTCGACTTCGGTCCCATTAGACTCAATATATCAAACAACATAACAAAAAGATTTTCCAGCATTATCGGGGAAAGGGTATCGATCGAGATCATAGATGACGCTCTAGAAAAGATTACGAGTGGTGTATGGATAGGTAGAATCGGATTAGAAGAATGGATAGAGAAAACATTGGTTCCGAGCTTGCAACGGCTGAAAACACAATTGCCCGTGTCAGATGAGTCTCCAGTTGTCCGACTTGAACTCGATGACGAATCCCGTGAACGAAGCCATGGAGATTGGCTGCCTAGTAGTGTCAAGGTGGTCCTTGATGCGTTCTCATAGTGAGAGCTATTTGGGGATACAATTGGTATTTTGTTTCTTTTGTTGGATAGAAATGTAAATATACTCAAACTATTTTTGGCGGGGAGACGTTGATAGATTAACGGTATATATTTATTAATATTCGCTTTTTTTAAAAAAATAAAAATATATATATAGCATTTATTTTATTTTATTTATCATATAATTAATAAAATACTTGAAATTGGCTTCCACTATATGCATTTTTTTTAATTTTATTTCATTATTTTTTTATTATATTTTCAAAAATATAAACCAATCTAATTGTTTTTCCATTTAATTTTAACTTATAAGAAAAGTTTTGTTTTCTTATATTTTTATTTGGAACAAATTGGGGCTCAATGTTTCATTGTTGATGTGGTGCTATAAAAACTGAAATATTAAGATGAATTATTCTAAAATAAGAGAATAAGAATTAAATTGAATAAATGTGTAAAAGTTGAGGATTGAAGTTGTTATTATATTTTTATAATATACTAAAACAAGCATTTAGCGGCCAAATTTGAAAGGAGGAATGATTTTGGTATTTCATCCAATGTATAAGGATTAATTTATTTATTTTTTTAATAACCAAAATGTAATCTAGATGGGAGTACATGGACTCCTATGATACTTTTACCATATATATCTAAATGATAATTTTCTGGTAAAAAGATCTCTGTAGTCCCTCTCAATTTCGATATTGAGCAAATTAGTCTCTCTAAAAAAAATTAGAGTAATTTAATCTGTCAATTTCGAAAGTGAGTAACTAATAACAATTAATTACAAAGTTAATGATTTTCGTCAATTGTACATATTTCCTATTGCTATGATAACAAATTTAGCATACAAAATTTACACATTCTATCAATTTGATCCTAATTTAATAAATTTAGCTTGCAACGTTTAAACATTATGTCAACTTTTACATAAAATATATAAATATCAAGAGCTAAATTTATTATTATACCAATCAAAATTATGTACAAATAACATCGTGGCTAATTGTCCTTAATTGCTCACTTTCAAATTTAATAGAGATTAAACTGCTTTAATTTTTTTAAATAAACCAATTTACTTAATATCAAAATTGAGAGCTTCTTTTTCCTAATTTTCTATATACATATATGAACCGAGCTTATAGTATAATGACAAAAAACTTTTGTTAAAATGAAGTTTAATTTGATACCTATTTGCCTCTTTAAACTCTAAAATTTTGGTAAATTTTCTGTTCTGACCCTCAAATTTCAAATTCAAATCCGGCCCTCTACTATAAAATATCTGACTTTCCACCTGAATATATATATATATATATATAATTAATTAATTTAAAAAATATATAAAATTATAAATAAATATATGTAAAACATGAAAACGTGTGGGGGCATAGTGGTTACGTACTTAACCGGGGAGAGCCAATTGCCGTACAATTGCAAAGCTCACATTCTATATTATCCAATTTTACATATTAGCCACATAAATTTGGGGTTTCGTTTTTCTTAAAAAAAATTATTTTAATATTTTTTATGGTTAAATTTGATGTCAAAGCAAGTTAAAAGCTGATATATCATTTTATGTTTCTACATAAATAATTATATTTATTCCATATAAAAAATAAATTAATGTATTTATTTTTTTTAATTGTATACGATTGAATCAAAATTAAAGTTTCATATATACACTTGAAGCACAATCGAAGTTTATTGTGCATAATTGCACCAAATCAAAGTCCATGTATGAAATTATGCATTGAATCAAAATTCATATATAATTTTAAGATGGCATAATGCCAAATTTAGCACTTAATGTTTGCATCTTTTGTCAATTTGGCTCTTATTCATTTTTTTTTAAAAAAATTGAATTTGTTTTACTATTAACCTTTCAAAAAGAGTCGAATTATTGTTTTTAATGAAAATACTGACCAAAATATTAATTTTTAAATATTTTAGCCTACATGGCAATCCACATGTACTCCATACTAATTTGTTTATAATCTTTTTATAATTTTTTTAAATATTTTATAATTTTTAAATTATTAGTTGACGTAAGACAAACTGTGTTATGTCAGTATAAAATATACTTGGACTGATACACGGGTTCCCATGCTAATATCATTAAAAAAATTATTTGACTCTTTCGAAAGATTAATTACCAAATTTATCTCAAAAAAAGAATAAAGGTAAAATTGATAAAAATATAAACGTTGAGAGCTAAACTTGACATTATACTTTTTGAGATTTATCTATTTTTTTTAATAAAAGGAATGGAAGGGATAAATTGTTCAGATTTAAACTCGAGATTAATTGTAAATTTGAGGACTTGATAACAAATATTAAATCTTTTACCATTCCATGCACTTTAATGTTGGATCAAATTTTATTTTTCACTTTAGGTGGGTGCAATTAGATTATAAGATTCAAAGTCCATTTATACTAGTAATTGGACCCAGACCCATCTTTGAAATTGTCCAAACTTTTTATTGGATTAAGAGTTGAATTAAATCATATTAGAAAATTTCTAAGTAATTAAATTATGGTAGGTTTTCGTTTTGGTCACTTCACTAAAAAATTTACAATTTGGTCATTGAATTATTCAAAAGTTTTTATATTAGCCATTGAGTTGTTATTATTTTATAAAAAGAAGTTCCGCCAATGAGCTCCAAACAACGAATTTGACAACAAGTGTGGTGGATCAATAGTCATCGACGAGTAGAAGGACATACTTTAATTCTAAGTTGATCTAGTAGTCATTGCCTAAGATTAGAGAAAAAAGTTGTTTGAATTTTACTTCGTAGATTCGTGACTAGAGGTGATCATGGGCTGGGCCGGGATAAAATTTTAGGCCCGTCCCAAAATATGGGCCTTAAAATTTGTACAAGCCCGGTCCGAAAGAAAATTGATAAACTTGAACCCGGCCCGGCCCATATTAATTTTTTTTAGCCTTTTTCATTAAATAAAAATTTTTAAAACAAATAAAAATATGTAAATTTAAAAAGTACATTTGATTAAAAATAATATATATTTAATATATAATTCGAGTCGGGTCGGGCCGGGCCAAAAAAGTTCTTTTCCGAGGCCCCACCCATTTTCTAAACGGGTCTCTTTTTTTGCCCAAATCTATATTTCGGGCCTATACTTTTACCTGAACCCTCCTATTTTTTGGGCAGACTGTAGGGCCGGGTCGGGCAGCCCAAGCCATGACCACCTCTATTCGTGACGTTTAAAGTTGTTGAATAAAAAAGAAAAATAAAATTGTAGAAAAGAAGAGTTAAGAGAACTTTCGATTAGTGCAAGCAGTACGAATAAAGGAAGTTATATAGTATTGATTTTAATAACTTAATGACTTAAATGAAAATTTTAAATAATTTAAAGATCAAATTGTAACTTTTTTAATTAAGCGACCAAAATGAAAACTCAACGAAATTTTGTGAGTGTAGTTTACTTTTAAATTTTTTTTCAATACGATGGGTAAGTTCGGGTGGGCTGACAATTGTGCGATGCTTTCGACCGTGTCTTTGTTCGACCGATTATCTTCGACGTACATCATAAAATCCAGTAATTCACCCCCGCTTTTCATGTTTGATGTACTTTCAAGAAAAAAACTAAGTGCAATTCGTACAATAAATAATATCATATGAGAAATTGGAAAAGTTGAAAAGATATTTATATATATATATGACAAGTGATTTGGACGGCTCTGATTGGATGAGTCTTCATCGTTATCTACTAAGGTCTAGAACATGGGATAAGTTCCGCCGTAACCGACTATTATACAGTGTCGTGCCGCGTATATTATTGAAAAACAGCACTGCCGGCAGGTTATTTTTATTTTAATTAATTCTATTTCCCTTATTTTGATGTTATAAAAACAAAAACAAAAACATTTATTTAATAATCCTGAATTTGTTAATTTTCCCAACTTGACCTTTGTTTTGTATTTTTTAGATATTATTTAATAGTGTTTCTCATAAACGTTTATTAAAAATAACTTTTGTTTTATGTGATATTTTTATGAAAAAATAAAACTTTAAAATTATTTTAATTTTCAATTTACATAATCGATAAAAATTAAAACACTTCGATTCAAATTAATTTTCGATTTTTCTTAATATAAAACCTACAATATCACATACCCTTATTGTTTGGTCCTATATTATTTTGATATTTTAAATAGATATTCTTATCCAATACTTTTTATATTCTATATACACAAATATCTTTCATGATGTTCCCATTTTAATAAATTTGACAGTCTATTCAGATAAGATTATCAATACTTGAGAAGAGTGAAGTGTCCGCAGGCATTAATCAGTCAAAGACATATGGTGCAATAGATGATTTCCAGTTACTACAATCACTTTTCACAAAGAAATTATCATAATCCCTCCCCTAAAGTGACGTATGTCATTAAATATGTGAAATGAATAGCATGCTAAGCCGTCAAGTAAGACCTGAAAAGGTGAAAACACACACATGGAATCCCCCTCTAGCAGCACAATCACCCATCACCTATGGTGGTACAAAAGGATCTAAGCTATGTATATTCCAAAAGGTGGCGTGGAGGAAGATATTAGAACAATTCAATCTATTTGAACGAAGAGTAGTACATGAGTGGGATTTTGAGTTGGAGCTGCACATGCCCCTCCTTGGGGTGAGGAAGGTATTTTTATGAGTTTGACCTATTTAGACCATGTGTCACCTCTTGATAAGCTTGTTAGTAAGTGATGGTTATTTTGTCAAGATTTGATTTCTCAAGTCCCGACGAAACAATGCTTGTAGCCGGGGAAACTAAGGGGGCGGAGCCATCATCCTAGAATTTGCTAAGACAATTCTAGCTGTGTTGATACCAAAAGGTGACATGGAGGAATATGTGGTGGATATTGAGGACAATTCATCTTGTTTGGGCGGATAGCCGTACCACTTGCGGTCATAGTAGGAGGTGGTGAAAAAGGGAGAACTTAGAAAAGAAGAAAGTACGGATGGGACTTTTGAGTTGGAGCTGATGAGCAAGTCTCCTCTTTGGGAGTGAAGAATATGTTTTTATGAGTTTCACCGATTTAGGTCGTGTGTCACCTCTTGATAGAGCGTACTAGTCACTTTCATGGTACCTTCGTTAGGTAAATACCGTAGAACATGCTTGTAACAAGTAATGGTTGTCTTGTTAAAAGTGGTTTGATTTATCATGTCCTAACAAAACAATGTTTGTGTCCCGAAAAGAGGAAGATGGGGGAACTGGATGGGTGCAGCCACCATCCCATTGTAACAAGCTCATTTCAAGCTTGTTTCACCAGAAAAAAATCTCATGATATGCTTATAATGTCAATTGGACCATTATACGCTAACATCTTTGTTTTTCATCTCATTTGAGTAACAATCTACACTAAGGAAATGGACACATCAAAGTAATATTTATGATGGAATTAATTATGAATGCCGCTGCATCATAGTAAAACAATGAAACACAGAGAGAGAGCCATTAATTAACATGTTCTTGTGTGCATTTTAATGTAACAGAGATTCATCATGAGCTTTCTATATGTATCAGATGCATGCATTTTATTATTTGATTAATATATGCTCTCAATCCTAATACTCTTCATACATTTAAAATTTAGTCCTATTCACTGGTCCTACTCACTGCTAGGGATTTCTTAGGTGGTGACACAAAGGCTACCAGGATAAAATCTCCAAGAGAAAATGATTGTAAATGAAATCAACAACATAAACAAAAGACCTTCAAATTTTGATAATCACAACAAAAAACAAAATGCCAAAATTAAAAAATTAATGAAACTTCAAAAAAAGAACAATTATAATCAGTTTCCTCATTATAATAATAAAAAATTCAAATAAAGGTATCAACAATCTTCATCATATTCATGAGGAAAAATAAATAAAATAAAAGGCAATTCAATTATTAAAAGAGCAAAACTGTGAATCAAAATTGCAGGAATTCTTCATAACGATTATTAAGAAAAAGGGAGCTGTACAATTTTATAATACAAAAAAGAGGGACTAAATTTGCAATAAACTTACAAATCAAACAAGCCCTGAAACTCTTCTCTCCTCGAACAAGGACCGGAATTGCAATTATCTTCATTTTCAAATCGAACCCTTGTTCTACAAATTGGGCAAGCAGCAACTTTGATTAACCAACCATCCAAACACTTCCTATGGAACAAATGGCCACACCCAACGAGGCTTCTACACCATTGACCTTGCCTGAACCCATCTAAGCAAATCACACAAGAATCCGAATCCGACCCGACGGATTCCGTTTCGTGGGAGAATCTGAATTGGGGAAGCTTTTTGAGCTGTTTCGAGGAAAACCCAGAGGAGGGATGGAGATGGTGACGACGGTGGCGGTGACGGCGGTGGCGGAGGAGAAGAGGGAGGAGGAGGAGGAAAGAAGCTAAAGGTAAGATGAGGAAGAAGAAAGAGATGAGAAGCATCATAATTATGGCTTTTAAGATCAAAGACAGGAACTTTTCCTTCGATTTCGACGGCGTCGACGTTGAACCACCGATTGGTGAGGATTGTGGAGGTTGCGGCGGCGGCATGGTGGGAATTTTTTTTTTCTTTTTCTGGGGATTTTGAGATTGAAATGGTAAAAGTGAAAACTGAGAAATTATTGGAAATAAAAGAAACGAACTTTAAATATAAATTTATAAAGGGGCTAAAGATTTTGTCAAACGTTATTTTTTAAAATTTATTTATTTATTAATTTATTAATGAAAACAAAAAAAAAATATTTATTTTGCGCTCATTGTTTTAGGAAATTAGAATTTATTTATTTATAACTGGTTTTTTGGTTTTGTCCTATGGGCTTTTTACTCGATAAGTGTTGAAAAGTGTGCCTTTTATAGGATAGACATGAAGATTTTTTTTTAGGCATTATACTTAATAATTTTTTGTATAATAATAAATTTAGTCTTTAATGTTTACTTCTTTGATCAATTTGGTCCTTACTCTCTTTTTTTTTTATTAGTTTGGTCTTTAACCTTCAATTTTTTGTCAAATTGCTTCTTTTAATATGGAAAAGTTGATTGTTCCTAAAAAATTTAATGACACTAGCACATCAATTCATGTGGCAGTTTATGTGTACTTCATAAAAAGTAAAAAAAATATTTAAAAATGCGACAAAATTCAAAACTTTCATAAAACTTCTTCAAATACTATCCATGTCAGTGCCATTAAAATTTTACAGTTCAATCAATTTTTTAGTAAAAAATAAAGCAATTTGATTAAAATTTTAAGGTTGAGGACCAAAGTGATCCAAAAAAAAAAAAATTCAAAGTGACAGAATGAGTAAACATTAAGGGCTATATTTATCATTATGCCTAATTTTTACAACCTTCAATATTCGATAACTACATTCAATGGCGAAGCTAGAATTTTTTTTGGAGAGGCTGAAATTAAATTAAATTTTTTTATGAGAGCCAAAATGTAAATCTTATAGTTGTAAGCTTAAAACTTTATAATTTTTAGAAAGGGTCAAAATATAGTTTTACCATGTATTAACTTATAACTCTTTAGATTTTAGAAGGGTTAAAACACAAATTTTCTATTTTGGGAGCTAAGGCTCCAGTGGGTATATTTTAAATATTCTTTTTGGAAAAATAAAGGTATCATTCATGTCGGTTTTAATTTATTTTTGGATTTATGATTTATGGAGATTAATCATTTTGGTATTTATAACTTCCTCTCTTAATAATGTAGTCTACTCTTTCCTCGAAATTTCAACATAATTTGCCATTGTACCCAATATTTATGGTTAAAATATACCATAAGTCTCTATACTTTTATTTCTAGTAATTTAGTCCCTTCACTTTTCAAATTTCAAAATTTAGGTGCCAACTGCTAGCGTTATTAAAATTATTTTACTAAATTCAACTTCATTACAACATCTATCTTTTAGTTACATAGCTACAAAGCGTGTATTTTTTAGTTCAAAATGCCACACCAACAAATTTAACAAAAAGAAATTAATTGTGTTAATAATTAGACTTAAATTTAAAATCTGAAAAGTAAAAGAACTGAATTCTTGAAAATAAAAATATATGGACTAAATTTTAAATTTAAATATAAAAGATAAGAAAAAGTAGATTAACGCGTCTTTTCTCACTTTTTCTCCCATCATACTTTCTATCCATACTTGATGAGCATATTCTTCACCATTGATAATAAAGATTCCATTTGCTTTGGATGGAATAATGAAGTTTGCAACTCTTCTGAAAGTGACATATTTTTTGTTAATTTCTATAAATGGTCCTTATACTATTCATTCTTGTGAATTTAGTCTCTTTATTATAAGCTGGTCATTTCTAATACTTTAGGTTACGAAATTTGTATTTTCTAATACGTGATGATGTGGTATATACATCGTAACAATTTTTGCACATTAAAAAAAAAGACAAAAAAAGAATAAAAATGCATAATATTTATCTAACTCATTCCTTTTTAGTCCTTACACTTATAGAATTTTGAAATTTCAGTCTTTACTTAAAAACTAATCATTAAATTCATTAGCTAGAAATAAGATGGCCTTTTTCATGAGTATTGTCGAAACCATCCCTTTTTGAAAGGCGGGAATCGGACTTGGACTTGGGTTTTGAAAATGAATAAAACGGGAGTCGCCACCGAACTTTTATTAGGTGTAATCGGATCACCTTTGTTTTAATAAAACATTTTTGATTTACTAAAACGATGTTTTTGGTCTACGAATATTCGAGAAAATAGGCTCGGGAGTCAATTACGTGCGAGGAAGGATTAGCACCCTCGCAGCGCCCAAAATTGGTACCAAATTGATTAATCAATATCCTGATGCCGAAAAGTTTGAAACGATTTTGAAGTCTTATTTTATTTTATTTTATTTTTTTAAAAAAACTTGATTGAATATCGAGTTTCCCTTGTTTCGAAGGAGTAGAGTCTCACATCCAGCACGATTGGACACGATAATCTAAGTCCTTGAATTCAAGATCATCTCCAAAATCCTCCGAACACATGCAGTGCGATTTTGAAAGGATATTCGTTTATTTGGTCGAACAGAAAATCACACCCAGCACGATTGGGCACGATCTCTTTGAATTTCCAAACTCACGAATTACCTTTATGAAACCCTTTTTATGAATTTAAAATAAAGTGTCGAGTTGCAATTTTAAAATGGCAATCCACATGGAATGATGAAACGAGAGACTAACAACGCATGATAATAAAAGACGCAATAATAAGGACAACAAGAAATGACACTGAAATAATAACAATAAATAGAAACCAAAAGATGTTAGTAGCTATGGGAATAACAGTAAGTATACTAGTGATAATAATAATGCAAAATATGTACGATATAATAACATATAGTAATAGTATTAGTAATAATAAGAAAAATGATAATAATATAAAATATGTACAATATAATACCATAATAATAATAGAAAGATACTAAAATAATAATAACAATGTCAATATAATAATAGTAATAATAAGGACACAAAATATACAATATACTAACATAGATATAATAGTAATAAAATATAATAATAGTAGCATAATAATAACGATAATGAATAATAATACGGAATATGTACAAGATACTAATATATAGTAATAATATAATAAAGTTAATATATACAAGTAATAAAATATATATAACACGATAATGATAATAGTAATGGTAGTAATACCTAGTATATAATATATTAATATAAACTTAATAATAATAATAATAATAATAATAATAATAATAATAATATGTACAAGAACATAATATAACTATAGTAATAATAATAATGATAATAATAATACACGATATATACAATATATTAATATATATATGTAGATAATAGTAATAATAAAAGTAACAATCAAAACTGATAATACAAATATACTACATAGTATTAATACTGATTAATAATAATAATAATATTTAAATGAAGAATAACAGAATATATAAAAGAGGACTAAATTAAAATAAAAGA
Source organism: Gossypium australe (assembly GCA_005393395.2). Taxonomy (NCBI): domain Eukaryota; kingdom Viridiplantae; phylum Streptophyta; class Magnoliopsida; order Malvales; family Malvaceae; genus Gossypium; species Gossypium australe. Next base: position 1,900,238 of record CM016621.1, on the reverse strand, counting down.
AGGAATCCAGGACAAAACTTAAGAGTGAAAGAGCATTAAAGGATTTAAAGGACACGTGCGCAAACTATCAGGGGTTAAACCAGCAAATATCTCCATGACTCAAAACGCAGCACTTAGGGTGGATTACGACGAAATAGCATGCACATTATGGGGATTAATTTAAGAAATAAAAGTAAATACGAGATAAAGCTAATTGAATAATAGGACAAGAACAGAAGGACTGAAGATGAAAATATCCCTTTTTAAGGGAAAAGACGCAATATCCCCTTAAGCAAAACGGCGTCGTTTCATTAAGGGCATATTAGACCCCATTTTCCTAAACAAAAATCTGCTAACCCTAAAACTCCAAGAAAAAATTCAGCAGCCACTCTTTTATCCTCTCCTTTCTCTCTATGCTGCAGGGGTCTCCGAACGCCGCACCGTCACCGGATCTGGCCGTCCACGAGGCTCGTGACCGACCCTCGCGGAGAGTAGGCCTTCGTCCTCTCTTTTTAGCCGAACATCGGCGACGGAGGGAGAGCGTTCCGGCTCCACGACCGTAGGGATTCCGGTGAGTTTCGTTTTTTTGTTTCTTTTTCTCCTTTTTATTTCGTTTAGGTGCTTGATGATTCGTTTTTTTTTTATTGATTTTTCAGAAAAAAAAAGGGCCTCTTACAACGTTGGTTTGCTTTCGTTTTATAGCCGATTTACAGAGATTCCTTTCATTTTTCTATTGTTCTTTCTATTTCGCGCTGTTGCTCTCTGCCCTTGTGCTTTCTGTTTTGCTTTTTTGTCGCGTATGTGCAGGTTATGGGAACAGTGGGAAGTGGACGGAGCACTCGCGAGGCTGGTGGCTAGTGGCAGAAGGCGTGGTGCGCACATGGGGGGAGGCTGCGGCGCACCAAAGGGGAACCCTAGGGTTCCCTGATTCTTTTTAATTGTTGGGCCATATTGGGCCTTGTTATTTTCTTTGGTTTGGGCCCGGATAATTTTGGGCTTGTACAGCTGCCCCTCTTTGCATATTGTCGTGTAACGGGAACAGAGCAAAGATATAAAGAAAGCCAAAATTTGCCGGGGTCCACTGAGTCTTGTCTTCTTTGGTACTTTTTTTTTTCAGGTAGCTTCAAACTCCACTGTGACTTGTTGCTTTGATCCACTCCACTGCTATTTCCAAGAGATAGGGCTTGTAGCTTCACTGTTTCGATCTATTCCATTGCCAGTTAGTGGTGACAGAATAATCTTCAATCTATTCCACTACTGTTCAATTTTCAATCTATTCCACTACTGGTTAGTGGTGATAGGATAATCTTCAATCTATTCCACTACTGGTTAGTGGTAATAGGATAATTTTCAACTCGTTCCACCGCTGTTTAGTGGTAACAGGACAATCTTCAACCCGTTCCACTGCTGTTTAGTGGTAACAGGACAGTCTTCAATCCGTTCCACCGCTGTTTAGTGGTAACAGGACAATCTTCAACCCGTTCCACCGCTGTTTAGTGGTAATAGGACAATCTTCAATCTTCAGTCTGCTCCACTGCAAACTCAAGATTAGAATCCAGGGAGAAGAGAATCGTAGTTTCAATCTTCTCTACTGAAATTTTAAATAAATAAGGATTCATCCTCAATGTTAACTCAGGGAGACGGGATTTGTAATCTCAACCTACTCCACGGGAACTGAGAACTCAGGGAGAAGAGATTCGTAGTCTCAATCTTCTCTTCAAACAAATAAGGAAGTATTCTTAATGTTAACTCAGGGAGATGAGATTTGTAATCTCAACCTACTCCACGGGAACTTTGAGGAAATAAGACTTCAGAACTTCCCCATTTGCTTCTTTACTATCTCAGGAAGACTTAAATCTTCAGTCTGCCCCCCTAACATCTCTAGGGAACAAGATCTGAACTTTTCAATTTGCTCCCTTACTGCATTCAGGAAGATTTCAATTTGAACTTTTCGATATTGCTACATCATTTTCCGGGGAACCTGTCCTGTAGAATCAAATTTAAGTGCTTATGCTTGTGCAAATGATGAGGATGCTATGATCGGAACGACTCGAATGCCCTCATGAATGACACTTGTATGAATGCAGAGTGTTATGAGAATGATTTTTGTATAATGATTAGGATGTGATGATCAGGATGAATCAAATGCTCCTAACTAAATGTATTTTGCATGAATGAGAATGATCCCTTTCTAACAGTTTAAGGTGCTCATCGCTCATTGTTTATCAAGGCTATATCATTGATGTCTTATGCTGCGATCTTGTTCGGCTAGCGTTCATGACAGAAAACCCAGGAGAACAATTATCTTGCTCAACAAATTTGCCTCACTTTAACTTCAAGGTTCATCTCATTGTGACTTAGGGGTATAAGATTTGAATCCTTTCATTCACCCTATTGCAACTCCAAAACGTAGGATCCGTTTCCTCTTCGACCCATTTTATTGCTATTCAAGGGTACAAGATCTAAATTCTTCCCTCTATTGATCGCTCTTCGGGTGCTCCAACCAGATGCGGAATATCATTTTCTTTCAAGGATGATTCTGGTTTTACATTTGGGTTAGCAATGCCCATTTCTTGTCAGGATTGTATCACTGACGCGATACCTTGTCATTTTGTTTAATCACCGTTTCTGGCAAAAGCCCAAGGAGCCAACCTTAAATTGGATTCGGATGCTTCCAACCCTTAAGCTTGGTGGATTCTAAACAACAATCCTGTTTCAGACTCCTGTACTATTTAGAGGTTTCTAGAGTAATATGCAAAACTTCTTTCATGAAAGTATTATTAGTCCCATAATCATTATTTCAATACAAAATGCTTGAAAAGGATCATAGTGATGGACGAAATGGAAATTTATTGGGGGCATAGCTCGCGACAAACAAGTTGATCAAAGCTAGCAAATGCAAAGAAATTTATTTAGAGTGTATTTTGAAAAGACAAAGATAGCAAACTCAAAAATGGGTAAGGTAGAAGCTAGGTGCCCCAGATATCGTGGCCTGAGCTTCTCTGTTCAAACTTCTTGAGGATCATTTTAAACTCAATATGTGTTTAAGGGATCTGGAGTACTCTGTCGATGCCCCAAGACGTAACATACCTCTTCATTGTTGCTTCAAGCATAGCGAGACTACTGTTTGCCCTATTTTCATCAAAATTTGAGCCGCCCTTTTCGGGTTTTCAACTCAAACCCACCTTTAGTCCCAAGGCGCCCTTTGCGGGTTTTCGCCTTTGGCCTCTCCTTTGCTGAAAATTTCCTTCTTGCTCGTTTTCTGATTTTTGATTTTTTTCCCTTCTTTTTTCTTTCTTTCTCTCTCATTTTTTGTTTTCTGTTTTTTTTTCGGACAAATCCTTACCAACTATTTCGGTCGATATTCATGTTTTCCCAGCACAGGCCTTCTTCGCCGTATGAGGTCTTTCCTAGTTTGGCATTCACTTCCTTCTGAAGTCTCTTTTGCATGAGAGAATCTTCCTTCCCAAAGCCCTATCATGAAATTTTCTAAGGTAGCTCATCTGATTGTGACAGCTAGCTCTCAACATTTTCTCTTCAAATTCTCTTGATCACATTGGAATTGGATCTATTTTGCCTTATCCAATTTTGGCTCGGCCCGTGCCTAAGGAGCAGAGGATTTTGACTTCATTAGGCAAAACCTAATAAGGAAGGCGTTGCCCCAGCAGAGGTCTTGACCGACGTTTAATAAGCATAAAGGGTAAACGTAACTTCTATATGCCAATATTCACAAGTTTAGGTCATGTTCCTAGCAATCTTTGTTTTGTTGCCCCTTTTTTTTTTTTTTTGGGTCTAACGGCTATCGACTTTGTAATATTGGCATACGAAGCGACCCTCACCCTCTTAGTGAAGAGATCGACATCCACGAAGATGAATTGATGTGGACCAGAAGCTTTCGAGGTTTGATAACGTCCATGCCCCCTGTGCAGAAAAAATGGAAGAGGCACATAAGTTCCGTCTTCCTCGATTTGGCGTTTGATGCAACTTTCCTTTCTGGGTAGACCCGTAGCTCGAACCTCTTGATTGGCTTAGTCAGGGTAGAACCATCAGCATGTGATCTTCAAATATCTTTATGGACTTCTTCTGTGACTTCCTTAGCTCGAACAGCATACTCATGCCTCAGTAGTCTCGGCGTGAACATACGAAAATACCTTTTGAACTCTTGGCGACTAATTCCTTGCCTTGTTCCTGCGGCCAGCTAAGCTTCTATTTTCGTCTCCCTTGTAGTGTTTGACGCTCCGTAGGATAGGATCCGCCATTCTTAACAATTTAGGAAATAAGTTGTAGCCTCTGCCATCTCCACAGTCCTCTAATCCCTTTAGACACATATTTCGTTAAAAGGAGAGTCGGTAACAGCGTTGCTCATGTCATTGATATCCGGGGGACCCATTTTGGGCATGAAGGTGGAAAATTAAAAGTACGATATGAAAATGAAAAGATGTAGAGTATGAAATGCGCAGAGTGAAAATGAAAATACATTTTATTGAAATAACAATTCCGGAAACAAGCCTATTTCATAAAAGGACTCTTGTTGCCTCTAGGCTTAAAGCAACAAGCATGTTTTGTCTATTACTCGAGATCAGCTAAAACACAGGGATCCCTTCCACAGTCCCATTGTTCAAAACACTCCCAAACATGCAAGGTCTTGGGAACTTTGGTTCTTCAGTTCCTTCTCTAGATACGTCATGCACGTTCCACTTCCTCAGTATCAGGTTTTGCACTGGAGCCCCTAATTGGATGTGCTTCAGATCTCACATCCCTATTTATCACAGTACTCCCAATAGTTACCCTTTTAACAGCATGGTTGAGTAATGAATTTTCTGCATTAGAAGGGTCATCGAATCTTATAACTCCTATTTTGATAAGTTTTTCGACTAAGTTCTTAAAAGCGGTGCAGTCTTCTATCCAATGACCTGTTGTTCCGGCATGGTAGTCGCGTTGAGCGTTCGGGTCATACCATTTGGGGTACGGGGGCTGGAATGGTTTCAAATAGTGAGGAGACACCACATGCGCATCAAATAAATTTTGATAGAGCTCCTTGTATGTCATCGGGATGGGTGTGAACTGGAGCCTTTCCGTGTTAGGCTTTGGATTGGAATCTTGTCTAGGGGGACCTTGATGACTGGTAGCCATTGTCCTTGGCTGTCTCATTGCCATTGGTTTTGGATAGCTCTCATCATGCTTACTCGTACTACCCACTTTCTTTTCCTTCTTTTTCAGGGTCTTCAACGTTCGCTCCCTCTTTTCTTTTGCCTCTGCCCAAACAATCGGTTTGACTCGATCATCCCTAAGGTTAAAACATGAGCCCGTTGGGAAGTTTGACTGGGTCGACGTATTGGTCTGGCATTGGGGTCCGATAATGATGGGTGCCCCTTGCGACTGTGTATCTGGTTGAACCGGAATATTCATCAGGGAATAAACAATTTCTTCATCATCATCCGCACTGTTGACCTCTTGGCCACTCCTTTTTTCAAATCCTCCAACTATTAACCGGGTTAGCTGACCTATCATATTCCTTTGCAGTTCTTGCATTTGTTCCCGCATCTCTTGTTGAATTTTGGTCAATTGCTCTTGCATCCGTATTTGCATTTCCTCTATTCTTTCCAACCTTTGCTCCATGTTTCTGAAATAACTTAACTTAATCAGGGTCTTTCTACAAATTTTAATACATGTGATATGATGTAATGCAAATGCATGCAACGCAAATGCATGCAATGCAAATGCATGCAATGCAAATGCATGCAATGCAATGCAAATGCATGCAATGCAATGCAAATGCATGCAATGCAGTGCAAAAAGAAAGAGAAGCATTGATTATGAATTCGATTCCTATTGGAAAGACTTGTCTAGAAAATACATTCCTTTAATAAAATGGACCGCATATATGGCCTCTTCCTCTCATCCCAGGTGAAGACACCGATCCTCTTCTTCGTACCAGAATATTGTGGTCGTGTCCCGTCTTCTCTAGCTCTTCGTTTGCTTAATTCAGGTTGTTCTTCATCACTCACTTACCTTTTGCGATACTCATAATTTTCTGATGAATCTCGAACAATCTCTATCGGCTTGAATTATCGGACAAATCATTTTCTTCTTATCCGAATGTTGTGGTCATGCCCCGCGGCTTCCTTAGTAGACGTCTCTTCTAACTCTTTGTTGCCTGATCTAGATCATACCTTATCGCTCACTTATCCTTCGCGGTGCTCATAATCTTCGGATGGCTCCCAAACAATCCTTGTCGGCTTGAATCCTCCAGTAATGTCTTATCTTGTTGTTTACCTAGGCCATGTTCAGATGACCGTATCGTATTCCACTTTATCAAGTAACATATTTTCTTATGACAAATTTTTCCATCTAGCAATCAAACGCTAATCAACACTTCCTTTCTAAGATGATGTAATGCAATGCTAATGCATGGAATGAATGTAAGAAGAAAGAGAGACGCTGACTATGAATTCAATTCCATTAGAAGAACTTTTCTAGAAAATAAAGCTCTTTATATAAAGTGGATTAAATATACGGTTTTATCCTCATAGTCCAAGCAAAACACTGATCCCTTCCTTCGTGACCGGATATCATGGCCATGTCTTGTGAACTTTCTTCGTAGATGCCTCTTCTAGCTCCTTGTAGCTTGGTTCGGGCCGTCCCTCCTTACTTGTTCATCCTCTATGATTGTTCATAAGCTTCATGACGACTCGTGAATTTGACTTGAATCATCGGGCCAGGTCTTGTATTCTTCTGTGGACTATCAGTCTTCTCTCATTGTTTACTTAGACTATATTTAGGCAACTGTATTACAATCCACTTTATCAAGAAATTTATTTCCTAATGAAAAACTCCTCTATTTAGCAATCGAATGTTAATCAGCACCTCCTTTCTATGATGATGCAATGTAATGCAATCAAGACAGAGGGAAACACGTTAGCGCAAGAGTAATAATCGAAATAGAGCATTTATCCGGGTGGTCACTAGGGTCCGACATGGCTCTATCTATGGTGGGCTCTTAGGTCTCTCTACATGTGGTTGGCTCTAAAGAAGGGTATCCGAACCAGCAGATTCCTCGATCCTCACCCATTATAGGCTCATATGGACCAAGTTCGGTTCAGGGGAACACATTTCCCCATGGCCAAGCGGAGGTGAAAACCTCACGAAGCACATAGGTACGGATGTGTCCCGGAAGTAGTCCACTAGCCCCTGCGGAGGTGAAAACCTCACGAAAGCTTAGTTTTTTACTCCCACTTAAAGGTGTGACCGTGACGGTCATGCAATATGATGCACAATAGTGAACTAAGTGTGGTAAAAAGCCATTCAACAAAATAAGTCAATACTTCACACAAGCAAGAAATAAAACCCCTACTCGGGTGACCACTAAGGTTTGGCGTGGCTCTACCTATGGTAGGCTCTTAAAGCTTGCTATATGAGGTTCAGTTCTAAAGAAAGGTACCCGAACCAGCAGATTCCTCGGTCCTCACCCATTATAGGCTCATACGGACTGAGTTCGATTCAGGGAGATACATTTCCCTATGGCCATGCGGAGGTGAAAACCTCACGAAGACATAGGTACGAATGTATCCCGGAAGCAGTCCCCTAGCCCATGCGGAGGTGAAAACCTCACGAAGGCATAATTTCTCGCTCCCACTTAAGGGTGTGACCACGACGGTCATGCAAACATGAATGCAGAGATATCCTATGAGACTCGACATTATTGCAATAATAGTACCAGCAAATGCATCAAAAGAAACATGATTTTTTCGAAATGATTTTTCCAAATTTTCAACAAAAGGACAAAGAATGATCAATTTTACGGCCTGACTCTCTTAAAAATATCCCCAGCGGAGTCGCCAAGCTGTCGAAACCATCCCTTTTTGAAAGGCGGGAATCGGACTTGGACTTGGGTTTTGAAAATGAATAAAACGGGAGTCGCCACCGAACTTTTATTAGGTGTGATCGGATCACCTTTGTTTTAATAAAACATTTTTGATTTACTAAAACGATGTTTTTGGTCTACGAATATTCGAGAAAATAGGCTCGGGAGTCGATTACGTGCGAGGAAGGATTAGCACCCTCGCAGCGCCCAAAATTGGTACCAAATTGATTAATCAATGTCCTGATGCCGAAAAGTTTGAAACGATTTTGAAGTCTTATTTTATTTTATTTTATTTTTTTTTAAAAAACTTGATTGAATATCGAGTTTCCCTTGTTTCGAAGGAGTAGAGTCTCACATCCAGCACGATTGGACACGATAATCTAAGTCCTTGAATTCAAGATCATCTCCAAAATCCTCCGAACACATGCAGTGCGATTTTGAAAGGATATTCGTTTATTTGGTCGAACAGAAAATCACACCCAGCACGATTGGGCACGATCTCTTTGAATTTCCAAACTCACGAATTACCTTTATGAAACCCTTTTTATGAATTTAAAATAAAGTGTCGAGTTGCAATTTTAAAATGGCAATCCACATGGAATGATGAAAACGAGAGACTAACAACGCATGATAATAAAAGACGCAATAATAAGGACAACAAGAAATGACACTGAAATAATAACAATAAATAGAAACCAAAAGATGTTAGTAGCTATGGGAATAACAGTAAGTATACTAGTGATAATAATAATGCAAAATATGTACGATATAATAACATATAGTAATAGTATTAGTAATAATAAGAAAAATGATAATAATATAAAATATGTACAATATAATACCATAATAATAATAGAAAGATACTAAAATAATAATAACAATGTCAATATAATAATAGTAATAATAAGGACACAAAATATATACAATATACTAACATAGATATAATAGTAATAAAATATAATAATAGTAGCATAATAATAACGATAATGAATAATAATACGGAATATGTACAAGATACTAATATATAGTAATAATAATATAATAAAGTTAATATATACAAGTAATAAAATATATATAACACGATAATGATAATAGTAATGGTAGTAATACCTAGTATATAATATATTAATATAAACTTACTAATAATAATAATAATAATAATAATAATATGTACAAGAACATAATATAACTATAGTAATAATAATAATGATAATAATAATACACGATATATACAATATATTAATATATATATGTAGATAATAGTAATAATAAAGTAACAATCAAAACTGATAATACAAATATACTACATAGTATTAATACTGATTAATAATAATAATATTTAAATGAAGAATAACAGAATATATAAAAGAGGACTAAATTAAAATAAAAGAAGGAATCCAGGACAAAACTTAAGAGTGAAAGAGCATTAAAGGATTTAAAGGACACGCGCGCAAACTATCAGGGGTTAAACCAGCAAATATCTCCATGACTCAAAACGCAGCACTTAGGGTGGATTACGACGAAATAGCATGCACATTATGGGGATTAATTTAAGAAATAAAAGTAAATACGAGATAAAGCTAATTGAATAATAGGACAAGAACAGAAGGACTGAAGATGAAAATATCCCTTTTTAAGGGAAAAGACGCAATATCCCCTTAAGCAAAACGACGTCGTTTCATTAAGGGCATATTAGACCCCATTTTCCTAAACAAAAATCTGCTAACCCTAAAACTCCAAGAAAAAATTCAGCAGCCACTCTTTTATCCTCTCCTTTCTCTCTATGCTGCAGGGGTCTCCGAACGCCGCATCGTCACCGGATCTGGCCATCGTGCTCGTGACCGACCCTCGCGGAGAGTAGGCCTTCGTCCTCTCTTTTTAGCCGAACATCGGCGACGGAGGGAGAGCGTTCCGGCTCCACGACCGTAGGGATTCCGGTGAGTTTCGTTTTTTTGTTTCTTTTTCTCCTTTTTATTTGTTTATGAAGATAAAAAAAAATGAAAGATGATAAAGGAAGAAGAAAATATTCGACGAAGAATCAAAAGAACAAAGAAACAACCTTAATGCTTGTTATTTCGTTTAGGTGCTTGATGATTCGTTTTTTTTTATTGATTTTTCAGAAAAAAAAGGGCCCCTTACAACGTTGGTTTGCTTTCGTTTTATAGCCGATTTACAGAGATTCCTTTCATTTTTCTATTGTTCTTTCTATTTCGCGCTGTTGCTCTCTGCCCTTGTGCTTTCTGTTTTGCTTTTTTGTCGCGTATGTGCAGGTTATGGGAACAGTGGGAAGTGGACGGAGCACTCGCGAGGCTGGTGGCTAGTGGCAGAAGGCGTGGTGCGCACATGGGGGGAGGCTGCGGCGCACCAAAGGGGAACCCTAGGGTTCCCTGATTCTTTTTAATTGTTGGGCCATATTGGGCCTTGTTATTTTCTTTGGTTTGGGCCCGGATAATTTTGGGCTTGTACAAGTATTATATGGAATTATCAAACTGATATAAAATTACACATGTGATAATATGTCTACTGCATAATATTTTGAAAATATCATAATTTAACATCTAGTATCTGGGTCAAAATTGAAATTTAGAATTTCAAAAAATTATGCAACTTATGCCAAAATATAACTAAGAAATTACATGTCATCAGTGTCAACAGATTTGTTGACCAAGTTCAGCATATTAGTTAATGCCACATCAGTAGTTTCACGTCCACGTCAGCATTTTTAATGGTAGAAAAGTAACACCGCTATCAGTTGGACTAGAATTTGTAAATCAATGTAGTAAGGGCATTCAATTTTTCAAAATTTTAATAGATGGACTAAGTATAAAATTTTGAACAACTACTGTGCCTGGCAACAAAATTAGACCAATTTATTTGACATGCCGGGTTATTCGGCACGGAGGATTCACGCAGGACTAGCAATGTTCAAAACCACCCGGAAACTATAGGACTTATCCTAAGATAAGTGACGGATGTTTTCGGGATTTAATTAAATTTTTAAAAAATTTGAGGGTTTTAATTAAAAATTTTAAAATATTTTTGAAAAGTTTAATAAGAATTATTAACTGTTTTCTAGGGTGAAGGCAAAAAGTTTTTCTGGCAATTGGAATTAAGTTGTATGTTTTAAAAAGAGTTAAATTGCAATTTCATCATTTTAATAGTTTGTATCTTTATAATTATTAAAGGATTAAATCAAAATTTATCATTTTTGGGTGTTAAAGTGTGATTTTACCATATACTAAATTAAAATTTTATAAATTATAAAGGGTCAAAAGTTAAATTTCTCATTTTAGGGGGTCGGCTCCCTGCTAGCCCCCTAGCATTGCCCTGACTATTTTGAAGGGTCTAGTTAATTAAACTTTCTAAAAGTCTTGGAGACTTCATACGAAATTCCAAAACTTTTTGTGGGGCCTAATTCAAATTTTCAAAAGTTTTGAAAGACCTAATGAAATTTTCTAAAAATCACAGGGACTTAATTAAATATTCTTAAAAAATTGGGGTTTTAATTAATTTTTTTTTAAAAAAGCTTCTTTAAGATTTTTTCTAAATATTTAGATGGTTTAATTAAAATTTTTAAAAATTCTGGAGACTAAATAAGAATTTCCCAAAATTTTGGTTGTGTCCAAATTCAAAATTTCAAAAGTTTTGAGAAGCGAAATGGAAATTTCTAAAAACTATGAAAGGTTTAATGATAATTTTCTAATTATATTTAAGAGTATGATTTGAAATAGAGTTAATAATTTTATAATACAAAATAATTAAAACAAGTGGTTCAGTGTAATCGTAAGACATATTATATTTTTAAGAGAAAAATATAGGTTCAAAGTTTGAAAATAATATTGTTGAAAAAGATAACTCCGAATATAAACTATAAAATGGAAATGCATAATACTAAAAATAATAATTAAAACATGAAAAAAGATATTATACATTTAAATATATAAATGTATTAAAATTTAGACAGGATATATATTAATTTTAATGCAACATATGACTTTAGCTGTTTGTACAATAGAATCTATACGTATGCATTCGATTAAGCAAGTATAGGACAAGCATATCAAACATAAATTACTTTTTTTTTTTTCAATTTTAAAACATAATATTTTACTGATCAAGTCTTAACTCGATTGGTATAGACATTAGTGTTAATATAGGAGGATATGAGTTCAAGTGCACTTAAGCGTATTATCCTCCTATTTATAAGTTAAGCAGAGACCATAGATAATTTTAAATATTGTATAAAAAAACAGACACGATCAAAATTTATAAAGAAAATCTTAAAAAAATAATTTTTGTTTGTGTATTAAAATATAAAAAATAGGGTGTTTTTTAGTCATATCTTTAATGGAAATTAAAAACTTATCAGCTTTTAGGTGGGTGTGAAGTTACAAAATATGATTGAAAACTGTACATTCAAATCATGTATATATTTATTGATTGAAAACTGACTTCGCATATAAATATATAAATAAGATATTTTCTTATATTTCCAAGAGGTTTAGTTGAAATGAGATATTTCTATACCTTTATTTCTTTTTTGGGTTCTTTAGGAATATATTCCTTCATTTTTTTGGAGAGAGAAATAGAAGGTATTGTAGAACCTGCTTTTATCTGATATTTCAATAGAAAATGTATTTTGTAGGATGTCCTCTTTATTTCTCTTTTCAAAATCAATTTATTTCTTTAAATATCAAAAAATTTAACCTAAAATCTTAATTATTTTCTAAAAACATTGCTAATTTGCCCTAAAGGGACATGCAAGGGCCTTGGTCCCCTTAACTCGATGGGAAAAATTATTTTATGGTCTATTCCCAAAATTAAAAGATTCAATTTAGTTATTTTTAATTTTTAATTAAATGATAAAATTATAATTGTAGTCCTTTTGAAAAATTAATAATTTAATTTAAACTTTTTTAATACAAAATTTTTAGTTCTTGTCCCCTCAAATTTATAATCTTATCTCGCCCCCTTAAACAAAATTTCTAGCTTCATCCCTGGGCCCAACTATGAGCATTAAATTCTGCTTAAGCTCACTCGTATTTGTAAATAACTAATTTTAACCAAATTTAAAATAATTTATACTAATTTTTAATTTGATTATAAAAATATTGTTTTTAATTCAATATTTAATATATATTTTTTAAAATCAAATATAAGCGACTTACAACATTTACTAATGTGATATAACGTATGCTTAGAAAATTGGCCGAATTAGCCCGTGTTTCGGCTTTAAATGTTAGAGTCCAAACTTTGCTTATATTTTAATTGGAATTATTTCTCCTCAAATTCATTTTTCAAACATAATATTTTTGTCTAAAACATCTTAAATATATAAAGATGAAATTTTGGACTGAATAAATCTAATTTCAAACACCTTTAAAAAAATAGGCATAATGACTTATTTAGCCCTCTAACTTTATAAAAATATTATTTTAGCCATTCATTTAATTTTTTTTTTGCCTCTTTTAATCTTTGAACTTGCATTGTTTATCAAATCACTCCAAAATAGATGGAAAAGTTAATATTTGTTAATTTTGCTAATGTGGCATCCACGTGGCAGTCCACATGAATGTCATATTAGTAATTAATTAAATTAAAAAATATTTATAATATTTATACTTTTAAAATAGTTTTAAAAATCTTTAAAAAATAATTTTTATAATTGTTGATGTGGAATTCATATGGCAATGCACGTGCATGTCAAGTTAGCAAAGTTAACAAATGTTTACTTTTCCATTTATTTTTGAGTGATTTGACAAATAGTGTAAGTTTAAGTATTAAAAAAAAAGCTAAAATAAATTTTTATATTAAGTTAAAAAGGTCAAATAAATCATTATGCCAATATTTATTTATTTATTGTTTTAACGCACATACAAAATCGTCGATGTAAGATTCAAACACCTCTACCAAAGGACAAATGACTAAAACTCTGTTCGTATAAGACTCAAACACGATTATCAAACGACAAATGAGGTTTTCTTAGTGATGAAAAAAAAGAAAAACTTAGGACCCATGGGTTTCGACTCGACCCAATGTGATAAGGTTGATTTCTTTTAAAAAAGTTTGGAGGTGGGGTTAATTTTTCAATTAGTCAAAATTTACTTTATCCCTAGATAATTATCAAAATATTTTAATATTTAATCTAACATAATTATATCTAAAAAACAAATAATAGTATCATTAAACATAATAAAAAATTAAAAATTATTGTCGGAACTTACAATTGATAATTGCAAAGAAAACATGTAGTGAAGTGCTACTTTCAATGGGCACTGCGACAAGAATAAAGTGAAAATAAGACTGACAAATTATTTATACGGTTTGATTTTTATATATTTGTGAAACCTATATTAATAGTTTAAAACCCAATAAATCAAGTGATTTTAAGTTTTATCATAGCTCGAAATAGCAACCTCACTCTTGTATTAGAAAATCTAGATTAATCGATTAAGTTTTCCTCTTCAAAATTTAGTTGTAAATTAAGCAATATTTTCAATGCACTCTCAATTACAAGTTTCTCGATGGACAGATGAGTGCTAAAAACTGTCAATACAAAATATATACAAATCTCTCTAAAATATAAACCATAAAAATTTATTAACATACTAAATTAATTACAATTAATTCTCTAATTAAAAATTAGCTAATACAATATTCTAATAGAACCCATTATACTCAAAAAAAAATTTGGAGAACCTTTAATGTAGCCTCGAGATACATTGCGTCAAATGAATCGATATTTGAACAGTCATACTTGAAATTATATGTATATTATTATATACTTAAAATTCTACATTGTAAAGCTTTGATTGTCAAATAGGAGCAAGGAGGTGATTTAAATGCAGCTATATTTACACATTTTGTTGAAGAAGAAAGAATCACGTATATCATTATCGCTTTGTATTATTTTTATTTCGTAATTAATTTATAGAAAAAGTAATTATTTTTTTTCGGTAAAAGAATTCTTCTCAATTCTGATATCGAGTGAATCGATCTCTCTAAAAGAATTAGAATAATTTGATCCCTATCAATTTCGAAAGTGACCAATTAAGAATAATTTCGTAATTTAATCCCTGTCACTCGTAATTAATTTTAACGTGAATTTATTTGTTATATTTAGTCTTTTTTGTGTGGACAATACCGACCAGACAATTGGTTTCAGAATATATATAGTTGTCACGGTTGGAATTGATAAATCTTTACCCATAATAACACGAATTGTTATGGTAAAAGGATTCATACGTATTAACAAGGCTCCTCTTCATTAATGGTTGAAACCCTCATGTGCCATTATAATTAGATGGTATTGAAACTTGATTTAGGTATTGCTGGTTGAAAAAAAAAGGTTAAATTCTAAAAATAATTCTCGTACTTATTAATTTATATGGATTTAGTCCTTCTATTTTATTTTCAATTCTCAACAAGTTAAAGAGGAAGTGCTCATCGACCATTGCATGAAAACAAACAAATTGGTGGTGGTTATCTTTAATTTGTTGACACATTTGGGAAACAAATATAATATTTTAATTTTCCTATAATTTTTTATAATTAAAGTAAAAAATAGAAACCAAGATGATAAAAATTGTAAAGGTTGAGGACTTAAATTTATAATTGTACTTAATTTTTAGAAACAGAAAATGAGCCAATTAAAAGAATTGAACAGACCAATTTAACCTAAAAGATTCTACAAATATTGTAAAAAAGTGTTTATTAGAGCGAGCCCAGTAACTAATTCTCTGCATTCGGTAAGTCCATTAAGGGGTAGATGTTAGCAATGAATTTTAAAGCTGCTCAATACCTAGGATAAGGATTGAACTCTTCATCACTATTTAAGGTAGGAGAGACTATTGTCATATCATTTAACTCCCGTGGTTATGTCATGTATTTTTAAATTAGGCTAAAAATTAACGAAAAAAAAGGAAAGATAAACTTTCTAGTGTCTCAACATTGGGTGCAGATGAAAATGTTCACTTTTAATATTTTAAAATTTCAAATTAGTACATAGTAAAATTACATTTTGACTTAAAAAATGATAAAATTTTGATTTAATACTCTAAACAATTATAAAGTTATAAACTATTAAAGTAACAAAATTATATTTTAACTTTCATAGAAATATACAATTTAAATCCTCAAAATAATTTTTTGATTTCGTTATTTAAAAAATATTACGTGATTAAACAAATTCGAATTCGAATCTCACAAATTCGAATTCGAATCCCCTTGGGTGTGAAATTAAAGTTTTAAACCAAAAGAATTACTTGATCAATGTACTACCACCCATATGGCCCTACACTTAACAATAATCAAACTAGTTGTCCCTTCCTAATCTTCCAAGTCATTATTCTATCTTCTAATACCCTTTTCCATTGACATTGAAAATTGTAGTTAAAACTTTGGAGTGCTTAATTTTAAAGATTCCTTAGGATGCTTAATCACTAATTTCTTTATAATATTTTTAATTTTTTTAAATAAAAAATAAAATACATAACAAACTTAAACAAATTTTAAGACTCATATTTGAATCGAGTTAGGCTTAAACAAAAATGAAGTATAATAATACTTTATATCATTTGATCCAAAGTTGACCCACGAACATTTCTACGTACATTTGAGGTTATATATATTATTTCAAAAACTATAGTCTTTCATTTCATGTTGAGTTATATCTGAATGCTTGACAATTTCATTTTAAATGCATGTGAAAGCTCTTTTTCTTAAGTAATTTTTTTTTAGAAAATTAGGATAATTCTTTTTGAGAAGTCTATATTCACAAATTTGTGAAAAGCATGCTTTACTTTATCTATTTTTATATGCCCTTGGATGCCTTGCTTGGGGAGAAATTTAGGGTTTAATTAAATTATTCATTAAAAAATTTGGTTTAGGGTTTTTTCTATAATTTTTTTTATATGCACTAACCTTTGACATTTTAGTTTTGTATATTAGAGCTAATCTTTGACAAAAAGGACTAAAAAAAAAATATATCAAACTCATGGAGAGTTTAATTCATTTAAAAATATTGTTTCTCACTCATTAAGTCTTAATTAGGTTATTCCTGAATTACTCCTTTGAAACTTTAAAAGGTTTCTATGGACTTAAACTGTTTTATTTTTCTCCTTTCATTTATTTATTTGGTTCAACAACTCGTATTCTTTTGTTTACTTTTATTTATCTAACTCATAATTTAGTTGTTGATTTGGTGCTTGTATATTTTTATATGTTATAATCATATTTAAAATATTATATATTTATATAATATTTGATATTGTTAGGGGAGGTAGAATTTGTTCTGGGAGAAGTATTGAAGTGCCTTTTGTCGGGAGTTGATATATCTCTCAACGGTAGAGGATTGTGTTCGATGTGTCTGTGCTTGATTTTATCCCCAGATTTTGACTCCCGACTCTAGGGATAGCCGTCGATGGATTCACATAGTGGGAGACCTCGCTCACCAAGAAAATATGAGCATTTGGTCTTGGTGGGGTTCGAACTCATGCCCTTATATGTAGAGATGGCAATGGAGCGGAGTAAGGGCAAATATTGCAAAATTCACTTCTGCTCCATAATTGGCATGCTTTGCTCCACCACCCGCTCCACTCCACTATGGATATATAATCTTAAAAATCACTACCACCTCCATGGATATTGGACGTATCCATCCCTATCCCACCGTGCTTCACTTTAATTTAATTTTTTCTACTTATTTTTAATATTTTCAATCTTTTTAAAACTAAGTAAATATTTAAACATAAACTATATGATTCTTTTCTATATTACGTTATTACATTTTTACCCTTATAATAGTTTATATATACAAAGATAAAATGGTAACTTTATATGGTGGAGTGGGTCAGGATAGGGCAAGCAATTACTATAATTGCTCCATACCCATTATCCAAAAGAAAAATCCACCTCGTCTCATTCACGCACTTTTCAAACAAAAAATTCGCTCCATATGAAGCGGATCGATTTGGAATTCATCGGACGGTTCAAGTTTTACCATCCTACTTACATGGCATTAGTGGGTAAGAATGATATCACCTCAGCTAACTGTGAGGCGCTCCCACTTTGGGAACTCGTCGAGGGCTCTTCACGAAGTCAAGAGATAAAATCCGAGGATAAAATTGAACACAAACACTTCGGGCACAATACCTCTATCATTGTGAGATTCGTTGACTCTCGACGAACAGTATTTCAAAAACTTCTCCCAAAACAAGTCCAACCTCCCCTTGACAAATATGTACTAATTTATATTAATAAATTTTAATATGGTGTCCTATTATTTTATAAATTTGGATTAACAATTTTTTATTTAAATATAATTATAAAATATAAAAATGATATTTTAATAATCAGCAATTTCTACCTTTAGAGCAAAAATGACAGATATTTTGATATTGTGACCCAACTTTCATGGCTAAGAATTGCAAAGGAGCACCGCATGCGTATTTTAATATAGTTGACGTCTTTATCTCATTTCTAAGAAAACCTCGTTTTGCATGCTCATTTATTTACATATATTATCTCACATCTTTCCCCGTTAAATTAGAGTATAGTTTCAACATTTAGGGTCAGAAGTGAATCTAGAAGGAGCAGGCAGGCAAGAGGGTTAGTACCTAAAGTGTAAAAAGTTTATATTTTAATTCTATTTCTTAAAAAAAATTTAATTTCGTCCCTGATTATAATAGTAATTACATTACCTTATAATTATAAAGAGTTTTAAGGTGGGTTTGGATGAACGGTGTATTTACCTGCGGTTAGTGTAAAAATAGCGGTGGCGGTGAAATTAGATATTGTAGTAATACTGTAGCGTGAGACAAAAAGTAAGCTAAACGCACCGCACTGCACTCAATCGCCCATCCAAACCCACCTTTAATTGCGACTGGCATTGGTATTGTTACCAGTGCAAAAAATCGTGGGTTTGAGTGCGCTGAAACGCATTATCTTCCGTATTTTGGTCCCTATGAGCATTGGAATGTAATTAACGTAATCCCCAATTACATTTAATTCGAGACGTCACATATATAATTGCAACAATTATACCCAAAACTATTTACTAATTTCTTTTTAAATGTCACTGAAATCAAGGGCGAATCTAGAGGGGCTGGCAGGGGTCCCGATTGACCCTTAAAGTTTTTTAAAAAATTTAAATTATTAAATATAAAATTACATTTTGGCACTCTAAAAATAATAATATTTTAATTTAATCTTTTAAAAAATATATTTTTACTATCGTAAAAATTATAATTTAATTTCGATCCCTAAAAGAATTTTCTAATTTCAGCACTGATTGAAATTATATTTAAGTAAAGTAAGTTTAAATTAAGAGAAATTCTTTTTAAAAAATTGGGATACTTTAGGAGTTGGTGAATTAAAAGCAGGAAAAAAGGAAAATTGAATATAAAGTATAATATAATTCAAAAAATGTAGCAAAAATATTTCTTGCTTTCTCTTCTTTTTGTAGTGCACGAAATCCAGAAATATGATTTCATTTCATAGTGGAGACTTCTTTTCTCCTAAAAATTGGTGTTTTTGTTTCCATCATTTACTTCACTTTTTAGACAGCATGCCGAAAAATACATCAAATAATGCCAAAATGTAATTTCTTCAATTTCTCTTCACCCCAAATAATTATGGATTTGTTTTTGTTTTCAAACATATATGGTTTAATTATGATATTAGTCCCTTTACTATTATGAAATTAGGGATTTATTCTTTTTGATTTGGCATACTTTGATCCTTTCATTTTATAATGTCTAAATTGATAACCATTTTACTTGGTTAAATGTCACGTGACTAAAGTGTAGGGACTAAAATCGATAAAAGAAAATATAGGGACAAAAAAATAATTAAATTGGAGAATAGTGACTAAATCCATAACTTATGAATAGTACAAGACTAATAATAGAGCCTAACAGATTTAACTATCATCGTTTGTCTAGGATTGTCAATAAAATATAAGGATTAAAATTGATCAGATTAAAATAGAGAGATTAAATGAGCAATTTATGCATAATACATACGTCAATAGTAAAATTGGATCATTATCAATTTAAATCTATTAATAACATTGTAAAAAAATAAATAGACCACTCAAGAACACAAGAAAGTAATGGTTAAAGGCTTAAAGCCCATTGTTGACACCCCAATGGGTTTAAACATTTATAACTTAACTTTGTAAAAAAAAAAAAAAAAATTCCTTTGGAGCCGTGGTTTAAACTCCTCTCTAGGGACGAAGCGAAAGGTCAACATTAAATTATAAAATTTTTAAGAGGTTAAAGTATAATTTTATCTTTGTATATGTTTGTTATTTTAGAATTTTAAAGGGATTAAATTAAAATTTTTTATCTTTGAAAGGTCAAAATGTATTTTTACTATTAAACTAACTTATAATTTTAAAAAATTTAAGAAACTAAAATAATAATTTACCATTTTGGGGCGGGGGCAAGGTCTTGCCTACCCCTTGGCGCTGTCCCTACTCCTTCGACACCCGAATGACAAGATTTCAAATATTGTCATTCCCCAGCCCAATATTGTAATGATAAAAAGTAGGTGGATTTTTTCCTAAATTTTAGCATAGTAAAGAGACTAAAACAATAATTAAACCAAAAAACATTGATTAACTCTACATTATTTAACCACTATTTGGTAGACTTATTATTATTGCTACCAATTTTTTTTAAAATTCACCTTCTACCACCACCTTTTTATTTCTACCCTTTAAAAACCACATATTAAGCTCTCTTTTTCTCTCCCCCTTTTTGGAACACAATGGAACCAAATTTCCATGAAACCAAGCAAAGAATGTTGGTCCAATATCTTTCTCCATTAGAGCAACCACCACCTTACTTCCCTCCCCAATCACCACCGCCATTACAGCCACCACCACAAAGTTTACAATCCAATGGTTCAAATTTCATAAACAAGGTCAGTCCAAGTTTATTGCTTATAATCATAATCCTAGCTATCATCTTCTTTGTTTCTGGTTTGGTTCATCTCTTAATTAGATTCCTTTTAAGACCTTCAAATAGAGAACTCGGTGATTCAGACCATGTGACAGCCCTTCAAGGACAGTTGCAACAACTGTTCCATCTCCATGATGCTGGTGTCGACCAATCATTAATAGATAATCTCCCTGTTTTTCATTACAAATCCATCATAGGTTTGAAACACAACCCTTTTGATTGTGCTGTTTGTTTGTGTGGATTTGAGGTTGAAGATAAGCTTAGATTGTTACCAATTTGTAGCCATGCTTTCCATATGGAGTGTATTGATACTTGGCTTTTGTCTCATTCTACTTGCCCTTTATGTAGAGCTAGTTTAATAATTGATAGCTGTTCATCACCACCCCCACCGCCGCCGCCGCCGCCGCCACCACCACCCATTGTTGATGATGTGGAAGCCAACCCCACTTTAGTGGTGGATGAAAACATTGTGCCTGTTAAGCTAGGGAAGCTTAGAAATGTTGATAATGGCATTGAAGGTTGTAGTGATATCAACAGTAATGTTGATTCAAGGAGGTGTTTTTCAATGGGGTCATTTGAATATGTAATGGATGAAAATTCACTCTTACAAGTACCAATAAGGACACCATTGAAGAAACCACCGAGAAAAAAGCTTTGTTTGCCATTAACACCTGGTCACCACCTTGCAATGTCTGACTGTGATTGTGAATCAAGAAGAGGGTTCAATGGTTTTGAAACTATGACCACCACCATTGATGATAATGGCAGCAAGTCTATTAGGAGAAGCAACAAAGAAAGCTTTTCAATATCGAAAATTTGGCTTCGAGGGAAGAAAGGGAAGCAAGTGGATTCATGTAGGAGGGCCTTTTCGTTTAGGTTGAAGGTGAAGAACGGTGGTGGTGGGGATGATGTGTTTGAGATGGGTTCTTCAAGGTGGGGAAATGGAGGAGGGAGTGAAGAATTAGGGTTTGATGTAGAAAACCAGAGGTTCCATAGCTTAGATGATCATTCACAAGGTAAAACACCATCTTTTGCAAGGAGAACCATGCTTTGGCTAGGTGGGAGACAAAACAAGGTTGTTCATTCATCCTTTAGCCCAAACATGTGAGGAAAAAATTGTGTTGCATACAATGTGTTTGAAATTTTATAATAATTAAATTTGAATATAATTAATACGAGTTATATGTTTAGGTAAATATTGTAATTAGTGAATCGTAATGAAATGAGTGTAATTAGACACCATTCATTATTAAGTGGGAATGTAAGAACCGATTGAAATTACGAAGGACAATATAAATTTAGTTTTTAATGATATTTTCTTTTGTTATTTTGATCTTAATTTCTCTTTAACAATATTAATGTGACAATTTACATAATAATTCATATACTTTATACCAATCCAAAAAAATATTTAAAAATCAATAAATTTCAAAAAAAAATTATCCATATAACACTAAAGTATATGCAAACTGTTGCCCAAATTATCATATTTTAAAAAGAAATTAATAGACCAATAAAATTTTCCTTTCCAAGCAAAGTAATTTGATTAATTTTTAATGATTGAGGGAAAAAAATTATATATGAAAAAAAAAAGGCTACAGTGACAAAATTAATTAAAAATAAATTGTTTATACTATATTAGCATTAATTGTAATTAATGTAATTATTCTTTAATAATTATATTTTTACAATTATTGTATAGGGTACAAATACAAATCAATGTTAACATTAAATTCAGATTTTCAACTTAAACAACTCCTTTTCCCTTCTTGATGTACCAAAATTATAAATTAGGAAAACACACTTTTGATTGCTTGTTTTGGAAGGCAAAATTGCATGATCATGTTATAGGAAATTAAAAGTAAAAAGTAAGAATAAAAAAATAAAAATAAAGGGTTCTTTTTAATGATGATTTCTTCATTGTTTGTCTGCTTGCTTTTTGCTTGTTTCAAGAGTCTAGAACAATTTTCAGGTCCGTGATACAATTACTTGTGATTAGTGTAAAATTAGTGATGACAGTGAAATTAAATACTGTAACGTAAGATAAAAAGAAAATTAAACGCATCACATTAAAAATAAACGCTCATCCAAAAAGACTAGGACATCACAATCTTACAAAACAGAAATTATTATTTTTGAAGAAAAAAAACTTGGAACAAATTTGGTGTCCTTTTATGGATTTATTTTTTCCCCAATGAGTAGCTTTAGAGTATTTATTTAATCATTTATGGTGCTAATAAATTAGATTTGGACATATATTGTTGAATGTCTATTTTAGGTCAATCTCAAATCGAGGAAGTGATTATGAAGTATGGACATGGACACTTCTTCACAAGTGTTCTGTTGTTCACCATGTAATTATATTTAAAGTATTGATTGAATTAATATCAATCTAACATCAATTTAATTGAGAAATAATAAAAAAAAATATTGATTTAAAAAGTGTTGAAATTCTTATGAAAGCCGTTATAATTATGTTTATAACTAATTAAATTTGATAACTTATTGTCAAAACTAATTTTTTATCGAGTTTTGAAAAACGGGGATTGATTTTAAAAATATGGAGTCGCCACCAATCTTTTTTGTTTAGGTGTGATTGGGTCACCTATAAAATAAATTTTGGCCTACAAATTTCAAGAAGAAAACGGGTTCGGGAGTCGGTTACGTGTGAGGAAGGATTAGCACCCTCGCAAAGCCCAAAATTGGTACCAAATTGATTAATTGATGTCCTAATGTTGAAAAGTTTGAAATGATTTTGAAATTCTGTTCTTTTTTCTATAATTTTAAATAACTTGATTGAATATTGAGATTCCCTTGTTCCGAAGGAATAGAGTATCACATCCAGCACGATTGGACACGATAATCTGAGTCCTCGAATTCAAGATCATCCCCAAAATTCTCCAAGCACATGTATTGAAATTTTGAAAGGGTATTTGGTTATTTGGACAAACAAAAAACCACACCCAGCACGATTGGGCACGATTTCTTCGAATTTTCAAACGCACAAATATTAACTTACTTTGAAAATATGGACAAAATTTGAAAATGTATTCATTTATTTGGTCAAACAAAAAACCACACCCAGCACGATTGGGCACGATTTCTTCGAATTTCCAAATGCACAAATATTACCTTATTTCGAAAATATGAACAAAATTTGAAAGGATATTCGTTTATTTGGTCAAACAAAAAACCACACCCAGCATGATTGGGCACGATTTCTTCAAATTTCCAAACGCACAAATATTACCTTATTTCGAAAATATGAACAAAATTTGAAAGGGTATTCATTTATTTGGTCAAACAAAAAACCATACCTAGCACGATTGGGCACAATTTCTTCGAATTTCCAAATGTATAAATATTGCCTTATTTTAAAACTTTTAAATAAGTGATTTTAAAATCGGCTTAAAATATTTTAATTGAATCACTAGATAATAAGAAGCAAAATATGGTATCGAGCATGAAATAATAATAGGCGAATACATCATTTATACAAATGGATGACAAGAATGACAATATGCACATACAATTCAATGTATACAAAATCAAATAATCTCATAATTCCTATTTTGAAAATACCAACATTATTAATCAAGAAACAAAGAAAATTAGGGATATAGCTAATTTAAAAAAAAAACAAATCAAGATAATATAGTAAATTTTAAAGTAAATGAACAAATGATGTACGTAAAAACAATGTGTCAATTCAAATATTATGTACATCATAAAAAATCTTAATATAAAATAATGTATATATACATAATATATATATATATATATATATATAATAATATTTTAAAAGTATTTGGAATGAATAAATCTATAATTTAGAATAGGATTTTTCAAGGAAACAAATTATATACATAATAAGTATATACATAAGATAATATAAAATCAATGATATATATAAAAAGAATAATTTAATATAAATTATTGAAAGTAATAGTAAATTAATAAAATAATATATACAATAGTTTAGATAAAATTGTAATAATAATAAAAATATTAAAGATAAATAATATCAAAATACAAATGAAATGTAAACAAATAAAATAATAATAATAATACCTAATATAGGCATATAATCAAAACGAAATTATTATATAAAAACATAATATTTAAGAAAATAAAAAAGGATTAGATAACATAAAACCAATAATTAAAGAAAAATCATAGGAATCAAATTGGAATTAAAACCAAAATCGTGGGGCTAAATCATAACAAATAAGTGATTAAAAGGCTAAATAGGAAATTTAATCAGAAATTCGGGTAAAAATCAGAGATAAAACAATAGGTAGGACTGAATCACAATACGAGAATAATATGGGGGATTAAACCAGTAAATATTTCGATTATCCAAAACGCTGCGTTCCAATTAGACTAAATTGCAAAAGAATTAGAAAACATAGGGATCGATTGCGCAAATAATCCTTTTAAAGCGGAGAGGCACTGATACGGGTCACAAAGCGGGTCGACGCGCGGATCCTACACCCCCTAAATGGCGTCGTTTTGCATTATTTCCTTTACCTAATAAACTTTAAACTAAACAGATTTTTTTATTCCTAAATCAAACCCTAATCCTCTTTAGCCTCTACTCTCCGCAGCAGAAAAACCTCTCCAATCTACCACTAAAACGCCACTGTAATCGGCGAATAATGATACCTTGGGGGTCGATCTGCTGCTATATACTCCCACTCGCTCTACTTTTCGACGAAGGCCTTCATCTAGCCCCGATTGCAACGAAGTAGACAAAGATCAAACGTTCGTCATGGTAAGCTTCTTCCCTCCTTTTTTATTTTTGCATCTGTATGTATATAATAGACGAAAATCTATATATGTACGTATATGACTTCGAAGAGAAAAAAAATGATGAAGGCAAATAACCTTTTTTCGATTTCTTCGTATTCTCTGTAAAAATCGTGTGTTCGTAAAAACAATGAATCCAGGATCCCTTTACAAATTATGTGAGCCCCCTTTATGCAGAATGGAATGATGATAAAAGAAACAAAAAAAATCATTTTCGCTGTATATTCTGTTATTGCTTTGCTGGCTTTCTTTTTGCGCTATTTTGTTTGCAGGTAAACGTCGTGGAGGCCGTTACTCGCATGCTTGGCTGGTGTGGATGCCCAAGTGACGTGGGTAGGCGCAGAGTGCGTGCGGGGGACCTGGTAGCCCGAATGTCTTGCGGTGCTAGAGCATTCTAGAACCCTCTAGGGTTTCTGAAATGTCTGGAAAAGTTTGGGCTTAGTAGGCCAGTGCTTGTTGGGTTTTTGATTGGGTTTTATTTGTATTTGGGTTTTAATGGTTTTGGGCTTGCTGTAATGGACTCTGGACCTTATTTTGTTTTATTTTATTTGGTTTATTTTATTTTGTTTTTAGTTAAAAATGGGCCGGGCAAAAATTGGGTCTTACAGCTGCCCCTCTTTGCTCATTATCGTGTAACGAGAATAGAGCAAAGACTTCAAAAAGGGCCAATTTTGTTCGGTCATGCCTCTTTCAGTGTTTTTCTTCAAGTAACTTCGTCCTATCCCGCTGCATCTTCAGGGGCCTAAGAACTAACGCTTCGATCCACTCAAGGAAATTAGACTTTCAATCTGCTCCTGCAACTTTAGGATTGCCAGATCTGCTGCCTTCAACCCGCTCCACTGCAAGCTCAGGGAGACAAGATATGATGTTTTCGATCTGCTCCTGTAAGTTCAGGATTGTCAGATCTGCTATCTTCAATCTACTCCTGCAACTTCAGGAATGCCATATTTGCTATCTTTAATCTGCTCCTGCAACTTCAGGATTGCCAGATTTGCTATCTTCAATCTGCTCCACCGCAAACTCAGGGAAACAAGATCTGATGTTTTCGATCTGCTCATGCAACTTCAGGATTGCCAGATTTGCTATCTTCAAACTGCTCCACTGCAAACTCAGGAAAACAAGATATGATGTTTTCGATCTGCTCATGCAACTTCAAGATTGCCAGATTTGCTATCTTCAATCTGCTCCGACAACTTTAGGATTACCAGATTTGCTATATTCAATCTGTTCCACTGTAAACTCAAGGAGACAAGATCTGATGTTTTCGATCTGCTTCTGCAACTTCAGGAATGCCAAATCTGTTATCTTCGATCTGCTCCACTGTAAACTCAGGGAGACAATATCTGCTGTCTTCGATCTGCTTCCTGCATGTAACACCCCTTACCCGTATCCTATGCCGGAACTGAGAACGAGGCATTACCAAACTTAACAATACATTTTGTCAAATTAATTAACACATATACAAAATGACTTAGTCAAGCCCCTATACATGCCATAGTTTAAATCATTTATAAATAAAGATACCCATAGATAGCTTGATAGTGTGAAGCGATCTCCGACGACCTCCAACCCGAGCTTGTTTAGTAGGACTCTGTAACATGGGAAAGAAAAAGGGGGTAAGCTTATAAAGCTTAGTAAGTTCACATGAAAAAATAATAAGCATTAGCAATGAATTTTGCTTACTACTAAGCTGTCATAACTTGCATAAATAATGCTAAGTTCTTACTTTCCCAACTTACTCATTTGTAGCCTTATCAAAGCCTCAACATGAAAAATCCTCACAACAAGTTCTCAATTTGATACAAACATTAAATCACATGCTTATACTTTATTACTCATGTTCACATTAATCTGTCTGCTTGAATTGCTGTCACTAAATTATTTATTTCTTGAGCTACAGAGATCCGAATTTAAAACCGCTAATTTTTCCCGAAACTAGACTCATATATCTTCCTACCATAAAATTTCCAGAATTTTTGGCTAATCCAATTAGTACAGTTTATTCATTAAAATTTCCCCTGTTTCACTGTTCGACTATTCTGAACACTTTTTACTACGAATCAATTTTCTCCTTGTACAGAATTCAAAAAATGTTATAATTTGTTTCATTTGAAACTAGACTCATTAAGGATTTCAAGCATATAACTTTTATCCCATAATTATTTTTGTACAATTTTTAATGATTTTTCCAAGTCAAAACAGGAGATCACGCAATCATTCTGAACCAATCTCACAAGAATTTAAATATCTCGAAATATAAAAATCATTTGTTTTCTCTGTTTCTTTTATTTGAAAATAGACTCAACAAGCTTTAAATCAATATCTCATCCAACTTATAATTCAATTTCTACTATTTTTGGTGATTTTTCAAATTCACGTCACTGCTGCTGTCCATTAACAATTTTATTGTAAATTTTACTCTATCATGATTGCTTTGTATTAACATCCATTTAATCATACATAACCCCAAAACATATCCTTAACTAGCCATTCCAATAGCTAGCCATTATCGAATATTTACATGCCATTCATTTTCCCCTTTAACCTATACATCAACAACAAAACTTAAACTTATCATGTCACAATTTAATTTGGCCTAAAAGCCTCACACATAGTCATAAATCAAATTTATCACCTATTTATACATCATAAGTATAGACCTATCGTCACAAGGTCATCACAAGATCATTTTCATAGGTATGACTTACTCTTTTTCATTCTTACCAAATGTTCCATATACGTCGAAATTTAGTTCTCATGAATTTTGCGTACATACCTGTACCCTTTCAATACGATCATACCTTGTCATTTCTTTGATATCATCTTTGGATTTACCCATTGAAACTCTTGGGATACTAAGGATGGATACTCGGGAAAAACTCGTACAAGATGTATCGTACCAATGCCATGTCCCAGACATGGTCTTACGCTAGCTTTCATATCATGGCCGATGCCATGTCCCAGACATGGTCTTACACTGGCACACATATTGCCATGGTCCAACCATGGTCTTTACTATCAATTCATCACATGTCGAAATTCGATCATACTCCGCCCTGCATTTCTCTTAATTTGATCTTTCAAAACAATCTCGTAATTTTTATATTATTCATGATCCAATAATAACATATGAAATAACACATGGTATCAATTAAACATTTAAACATATTAAATTTAATTCTTATTAACATACGAACTTACCTCGATACCAAAACGACCATTTTACCAACTTTCCCGATTTTCGATTTTCCTCACGTTCTAGGTCCAAATCTTGTTTTCTCTAGGTCTAAAACATCACATTTCACTTATTTAATTAATGTACTATTAAAAACAGTCCCTAACTCAACTTTTTTCAAAATTACAATTTTGCCCCTAAACTTTTACATATTTACACTTTTGCCCCAATACTCGAAAATTAAACTTCAGCCCTTATTCATATGTTTTATAACACGCTGATCATTTTTCCCTTCTATGGAAACATCAAATTCTCACTCTAACATGTACTTATGAACAATAGGTATTTTTACTGATTATGACGTTTTACTCGTTTTCACTTAAAATCGCTTAGTAAAAGTTATTTAACATAATTTTAGCCTTCATATTCTATCATAAAACATCTAAATACACACTTTTCACCTATGGGTAATTTTCTAAAGATGAACCTTAGCATGAATTATTGGTAGCATAAGCTAAATCGAGCTACCGGGACTCTAAAACCGTAAATAACTTGAAAAACGGGGCTAGAACAGACTTACCATGAGCTTGGAAAGTTTAGAAGACCCTAGCCATGTCTTCCCCTGGTAAATTTCGTCCATATGAAGAAGATGGACAAATTTGGCATTTTAATTTTGTTTTTAATTCATTTAATTACCAATTTACCAAAATGCCCCTAACTTAAAAATATCCCATTTCACTTATCTAATATCCATTTTTGTCCAACAATTTAATCAATGGTCTAATTTCCATTTAAGGACCTCCAATTTAAAATTTCATAGAAATTGGACACTTCAAACATGTAGAGCTCAACTTTTGCACTATTTACAATTTAGTCCTTTTGACTAAATTGAGTGCCCAAACGTCGAAATTTTTGAACGAAATTTTTACGGAATCTTTCCGTAAAATTGTAGACCATAAAAATATAATAAAAATAGAATTTTACTCGTCAAATTTGTGGTCTCGAAACCACAGTTTCGACTAGACCCAAATTTAGGCTGTTACAACTCTCTCCCCCTTTTAGGATTTTCGTCCCCGAAAATCTTACCAGAATGAAGTTGAATATCTTTCGCACAATTTCCAACATCACTAAATAACCCTTTTTAAGACGATACTTTTAGAAACACTCTGTCATCGATCTAAATCTCAATATAACTCAGTCAATTCTGTCAAATAATGAATCGATACATATTGAAATTATTATACTAATTCGGTCAAACATTCAAAAATAACTCACTAGCATTTCTCTTGATCTGAAAATTGAGGAAAACCTTATACAAAATTCACAATAGTTCTGCCTTATTATCATTCTAATATTATCATTGATATCGTTAATCCTGAATACACTTAACATTCAACTTAATTCTGTCGACATATCAACATCTAAATACAGAGTCAGAAGTACCAGGTTCATATTCATATGCCCAAAACATTTACTTTAACTCTTTTGGGCCCTTTTGTCACTTACCATCCTTTATCAAATTAGGGAACGGTTACGGAAAATTGAGTACTTCACTTCCACTTTGCCATAGTATAACTATGGTTTTATGTATGATCACTTATCATTGATCAGATAAGCGTAGCTAAAGCTACCACTTATCACTTGTCACTTGTAGCCGAAGATAGCATTATTCAATGATTAGGTAGTCGGAGCTACCACTTTTCACTGATCAGGTAGCTGGAGCTACCACTTTTCACTGATCAGGTAGCCGGAGCTACCACTTTTCACTTTCACTTGTCACTGATCAGAAGTACTCAAATCTGATGTTCCGCTCGATTTGATCATTTATTTGGTTTTCGCATTGTTGTTTTATTCTCAATTCATCAATACATATATCTCATCATACATTGTATAATTCATGAAATTAACATTTAATCATTTATTTTCAGCCATATGAACTTACTACCACTTATCCAAATAAAAAAAATTCTCTGTTAATGAAATACTTTCAGAAGCACTTGACACACATCTAAGTTCAATACTCTTACCCATTAAAAGTTTAGACATCAGGTTCAAAGTCTGTTACATAACATTTCATACTTTTACTAGTGTAACTGCCTCGGAGTATCATCCATCTCTGTACTTCTCAAATAAACAGATAATTATCATTGTGCTAGACATCACAATATTATGTCTTTAACTTGCTGATATATATATATATATATATATATATATATATATATCAAGATCATTTGAAAAGTGAAAATCAATACACAGGTCTAAGTTGAACTTCCTATCATTCACACTTTGCCAACTTCAATTTCTTCTCAAATCTAGAGAAAGATTAAACTTATAGTAAAATTTACTTCAACTGTTACTCGTCGAAGCACTTAACTATACTGATGCCACAATACTCATACAGCTTAAAAATCATAGTGCCATAATAAGACTAACTTGTCAATTACTTTAGTAGATAATGTCCCGGCTGAAAACAAAACATCTCGATCATCGGAGAAATTTAAACACAAATTTTCATAACAACCAATACAAAAGCACAATTTTTATACCTCTGGTAACTGTATCAAAGTGCTCTCGCCATCAAGTCAAAACTTATAATCATCCTAAGCATTTTAATAATAAGAAGAAACCATTTTCATCAATAGAACATTTCCTACTGATATTCATGGCTGATTCTTTGAACATTAATTTAGTAAGGAAACAGAAATAACAAAATCTCATAACATGGAGCTACACAAAATAAAAAAAATCATAAGCACTGAAAATAATCTTAACAAAAGCCACACAATCTTCCTTTATTTTCATTGAGCAATAGCAAGTAAAACTAGACGCTAACATCATACGGACCTTACCGTCAACTTTCTATCTGTGTATGATGCAGAAAGCCAGAAAAGAAAGAGCAATTTCGATCACAATTCAAATAAACTACAATGCTTTCATCTACATGTAAATTTAGCTGACATTCTCATACTATAGGAATTTCATTTGAAATCTTGCAGAGATATATATATATACACCTGTGGGAGTAAATAAACACATATAATAGTCGGAAGAGATTGCTGTAATTTCTTAACCATAAACACTGCATTCAGTCCCACAGACGCCTTCATGAACTTCTCCTAGAATTTTCTTAGCTTCAACAGCGTCAATACA
This sequence comes from Gossypium australe, assembly GCA_005393395.2. Lineage (NCBI taxonomy): Eukaryota > Viridiplantae > Streptophyta > Magnoliopsida > Malvales > Malvaceae > Gossypium > Gossypium australe. Next base: position 1,868,296 of record CM016621.1, on the reverse strand, counting down.
TCTCAAAAGTACTTGATCCTTTCTTCTTTTGTACAAGACCTCCCCGTCTAAGACATAATCACAGGCTAACCCTCTCAATGTCCTTTTGTCATTTTCTGTTGCTTGGCCAGGGTATTCACGGTTCTTCACATATCGCAGAATGTCATGATACCAAGGATGATCATCTCTCTTCTCCTCTTTGTCAACATTACAGCAATGAGCCGGAGCCTCACAAATACTCATTTGGATGAGCTTAATGCTTTCCTGCTCATTTATTCTGATCATAGAAGCTAATGTGGCGAAGGCGTTAGCCATCTGGTTTTCATCACGCAGGAGGTAAAAGAATGTGATATCATCAAACTCCTCAATTAACTCCAAAATTAATTTTCGGTAACTGATCAATTTGGGATCCATCGTTTTCCATTCTCCTTTGAGCTGATAGATCACCAATGCGGAATCTCCATATACTTCTAGTACCTTGACTCTGCGGTCTATGGCTGCTCGAATTCCCATGATACAAGCTTCTTATTCTGCCATATTATTTATGCAATCGAAATTCAACTTGCAAGTAAATGGGTAATGATCTCCTTTTGGGGATATCAGGATTGCCCCAACTCCATTACCAATGGCATTCGACGCTTCGTCGAAGTTTATTTTCCAAGGGCAATCTTCTAGGGTATCTTCCTCCTTAACTGCTACAAACATCAGATCTTCATTGGGAAAATCGAAGTTCAAGGGTTTGTAATCGTCTAGCTCTCTGCTGGTTAGAAAGTCTGCTATCGCACTCCCCTTCACAGCCTTCTGGCTCACATAGACTATGTCAAATTCAGAGAGCAAAATTTTCCATCGGGTCATTCTTCCATTCAAGGCAGTTGACTCCATCATATGCTTAAGGGGATCTAGTTTCGAAATTAACCAGGTCGTATGGTACAACATGTACTACCTCAACCTCCGAGTAGCTTAGATCAAGGCACAACACAATTTCTCGATTGGCGAATATCTCATCTCACACTCAATGAATTTCTTGCTGAGATAGTATATCGCCTTTTCTTTTCTTCCTGAATCATCATGTTGACCCAGCACACACCCCGTAGAGTAATCAAACGATAACGCCTCTGACTTGCCTCTTATATATTCATGCATATAACTTAACATTCATCAATATATATTTTATTTCAAGTAACTTAACATGCATACTCATTTTACACAATCTTCCTATCATCTTATACAAACAAGTGCACTTATACTTTCATTCATAAATCTCAAGTAAAATTGCTCATAGCATCATACAAATGCCAATCAAACATGAACACTTATCATAGTATAAACTTTCCTTTCCTTTCATCTTTCATATTTCAAAAGAAATTCCTATCCACAATTTATACATCATCACATAAACATCATAAACTATTATTCTTACTTTTTACGAGTCTCAACTCATCATAAACACACTGTTTGCACTATCAAATTTAGCTCGGTTGAAGTGCGCATCTGTCTAATAAAATAATTTACATCAGGGTCGGGAGTCGTCACACTATCACAGTTTTTATGGCATGTATAGCTAGACTCTCACACTCACTATAATAGTCCGAGAACCGACTAAACCATAGCTCTGATACCACTAAATGTAACACCCCTTACCCGTATCCTATGCCGAAATCGAGTACGAGGCATTACCAGAGTTAACAATACATTTGGTCAAATTACTTAACACATATACAAAATGACTTAGTCAAGCCCCAATACATGTCATAACTCAATTCATTTATAAATAAAGATACCCATAGATAGCTTGATAGTGTGAAGCGATCTCCGATGACCTCCAGCTCGAGCTTATTTAGTAGGATCTGTGTAACACCCCTTACCCGTATTCGACGCCGGAATAGGGTACGAGGCATTACCGGAATTACAAATTTATTTAGTTTTACATTTTATTTCATTTAGCATTTATATTTGAAACCAATCAAAATCAAACATATTGTCCCTTAGACATATTTATTTTTCTCGTCATGTCTTACATAAATTTATTACTCGTCTCAACATACTTAATTATCTTGTATTAACATATTAAAGATAATCACATATTTACATGTCATGATAAATATCATTCACTTGCCGTTTCTTCATAAACATAAAACAGTTAATTCATCATATCAGTATTTCACGTACCATCACTTATATTTCCTTATATCACATAATTAAGTTACACGAACTTACCTGGTTAAATTTGCAGAAATATCAAGATTTAGGGGCACTTTAGAAATTTTCTATTTTCATTGATTTTTCAATCGATCTTAATCTAAAATAATAATTTCATTCAATTTTGAAATAATAAAATAATCTATTTCATGCAAATTGGTCATTTCCACATTTTTACAAAATTAATCATAAAGTTTTCCTTTTATTCAATTTAGTCCCTGAGCCTAAAACATTACAAACTAGCCATCCTAGCTGAATATTCATACATATTTTCCCCCTCCTCCTCTCCATTCCACATCCTTAATGTATATAACATGCTATAAGTAACATCAATAATTTCACTAATTACTCATAAGTATATTCAAAGCTGTCCATTTGAGTCATAGTCACTAAATTATTTATTTCCAGAGCTACAGAACTCCAAATGAAGAATCGTTAATTTTTCCTGAAACTAGACTCACATGTATTCATACCATAAAATTTCCAAAATTTTTAGCTTAGCCAATTAGTACAGTTTATTCATCAAAGTCACTCCTGTTCTGCTGTCTGGCAGTTCTGACCCTTCTTCACTAAAAATTAATTATCTCTTTATACAGAATTCCGATGATGTTCTCATTTATTTCTATTGAAAATAGACTCATTAAGGATTCTAAAAATATAAATTTAAGCCTCTAATTTTTTTTATACAAATTTTTATGATTTTCCAAAGTCAGAACAGGGGATCTCGAAATCACTTTGAACCAGTCTTACAAAAATATAAATATCTCAAATTACAGAATTCTTTTGCTTTCCCTGTTTCTTTCATTTGAAACTAGACTCAATAATCTTTAATTTCATATCTAATTCAACTTCTAATTCAACTTCTACGATATTTGGTGATTTTTCAAATTTAGTCTACTGCTGCTGTCCAAAACTGTTTCTGTTTATTACCATTTTTCCCCTAAGCTTTCAATAAATAATAATTTCGTTCCTGCTCAATTAACTTCTCAGCTGAGCTGATTTTTCTCAATAAACACTTTATTCTATCACTTTAAACTACTTTATAATCTTTGGGAATCAGAATTTCAGTAATAGACTTTAATTCCAAACATTTTCACAATTTAATCCTTAAAATCAATTTCTACTAGATATTCCATTAATTAAACCTCTAATTCATCAATTTGATCCACATAACTCATGTTCAAAAATCTAAAAATTTCCAGAATTTCAACTTAATTCAACAAAACTTTGTTCTAAAACTTATAAAACATCAAAATTAAAAGAGAAGGGCTAAATTAACTTACAAATAAAAATTCCAAGCTTCAAACTTTCAATTTTTCCTTTTCTTCTTTCTTTTCTCTTTTTTCTTTCTTTCTTTCTTTCTTTCTTTCCCCTGCTCTCTCTGTTTCGTTTGCTTCTCTGTTTTCTATTCTCTTTTTGTTTCTTTTGTTTATTATATAATATAATAATATAATATATAATAATATAATAATATAATATAATATAATATATGATAATAATATACTTTAAAAAATCTCAGATTTTTCTAAGTTACACCGCCTCAACTATACCAAATGATATAATTGCCATTTTAGTCCTTCATAATTTCTTTTAATCTATAATTTAACTTTTACTTTTATTTCAATTTAGTCCTTTTCATTTAATTTTCTACCCAAATGTTAAAATTTCTCAACTAAACTTTAATAATAACTTAATGACACTCCATAAATATTTTTAAAAATATTTATGGCTCACTTTATGAATTCGAGGTCTCAATACTTCGTTTTTGGCCCAATTTTTCTAATTAATTCTTTTAGTTCACAAAATTCACTAATTTTAAAATATTTCTAAAATCACACTTAACTTATAATTATCGATTAACAAAGTTTTCTAACTTTTTCATCAAATTTAGTGATCTCAAATCACTGTTCCGACACTATTTAAATTGGGCTGTTACAATCTGTAACATGAGAAAGAAAAGGGGGTAAGCTTATAAAGCTTAGTAAGTTCAAAAATAATAAGCATTAGCAATGAATTTAGCTTATTACTAAGCTGTCATAACTTGTATAAATAATGCTAAGTTCTTACTTTCCCAACTTACTCATTTGTAGCCTTATCAAAGCCTCAACATGACAAATGCTCACAACAAGTTCTCAAATTGATACAAACATTAAATCGCATGCTTATATCTTATTACTCATGTTCACATTAATCTGTCTACTTGAATTGCTGTCACTAAATTATTTATTTCTTGAGCTATAGAGATCCGAATTTCAAACCGCTAATTTTCCTTGAAAATAGACTTACATATCTTCATACCATAAAATTTACAGAATTTTTGGCTTAGCCAATTAGTACAGTTTATTCATTAAAATTTCCTCTGTTTCACTGTTCGACTATTCTGACCACTACGAATCAATTTTCTCCTTGTACATAATTCAAATGATGTTTTAATTTGTTTCATTTGAAACTAGACTCGTTAAGAATTTCAAGCATATAACCTTTATCCCATAATTATTTTTTTACAACTTTTAATGATTATTCCAAGGAAGAATAGGGGATCACATAATCATTTTGAACCAGTCTCACAAAAATCTAAATATCTCAAAATACAGAATTTCTTTGCTTTCTCTGTTTCTTTCATATGAAAATAGACTCAATGAGCTTTAAATCAATATCTTATCCCACTTATAATTCAATTTCTACTATTTTTGGTGATTTTTCAAATTCACGTCATTGCTACTGTCCAAAGCAGTTCTATTATAAATTTTTGCTCTCACACACTTTAGTTGTATTCATTACTTGCATATAACAATCTTTCCAATTTCCGATTACATATCGAGCATATTGCTCATACGTTACACATGTATATACCTACACTGATCACTACAAAGTCACACATAATTTCACTTAATCGATTTTCCCGTTGAACACTCGGAATATGCACTGATACGTAGAGAATTAGCACATAAGTGCCACATTGATATGTAGCCGAAGCTACCACTGTAATGTAGCCGAAGCTACCACTGAGATGTAGCCGAAGCTACCACTGATCAATAACACTGGAAATGTCCACGGGCCTGCTCACATAAGCTGTCAGGTGTCTGCAATACATGCTAGATCACCCAGCACCCGGGACTCACTGTAACACTGTAACACTGGTCTCTAGTATCCACTTCTATTCCTATGCTCAACCGAGAATTTATTCTTAACACTTGTTTTAAACACTTTAGCACTTGAATAATTCATAAACAATTTTTCTTCCACAATCAATACTTTCTTGATATTACACAAAGCCATCTTTCTAATTTGGTCTTACATGTAAATTTATACCAATTCTCCAATATCGAACATATAGTTATATTGGAAAATCAATACTAAAGTATTCATAACTAAAATTTCAATTTAACATTCAAACTTGTATCATTAAATGCTTATTAAACATATGAACTTACCTCGATACAGAAACGGCCATTTTACCAACTTTCCCGATTTTCAATTTTCCTCCTGTTCTAGGTCCAAATCTCGTTTTTCGGGATCTAAAACATTACATTTCACTTATTTAATTAATGTACTATTCAAAATAGTCCTTAACTCAACTTTCTCAAAATTACAATTTTACCCTAAACTTTTATAATTTAACCCCTTTTATACGATTTCATCGAAAATCATCTAATAAAACTCGTTTCTCTAATCATAGACATGCATAATCTACCATAATTCATCAAAATTCACAATTATTCAACCTGGGTCAATTTTAAAACTAAACTCTAGTTCAAAATGATAGTAGAAATAGCTAGACTAAGTTACCGGGATTTCAAAAATATGATAAACATTAAAAACGGGGCTCAAAAACACTTACTATGAAGCTTGAAAAGCTTGAAACCCTTAGCCATGGAGTTTAAAAATTTTCGGCAGCAGCTGAAGAAGATGAACAGATTTTTTTCTTGTATTTTATCTTTTTATTCATTTAAAACACTAAATGACTTCAATGGTCTAATTACCTTTTAAGGGCCTCCAATTTAAAACCCATAGCAATATGACACCTTTAATATATAGAACTCAACTTTTGCACTTTTTACAATTTAGTCATTTTGACTAAATTGAGTGCTCAAACGTCAAAATTTTTTTAACGAAATTTTTACGAAATCTTTCCGTAAAATTGTAGACCATAAAAATATAATAAAAATAAAATTTTTCTCGTCGGATTTGTGATCTCGAAACCACTGTTTCGACTAGACCCAAATTTGGGCTGTTACACAAACACTGTTAGATACAAGATTAATGGCCTATCTGGACATGGGGGTGACAAGACTGGAGGATTTGACAAGTATTGTTTGACCTTATCAAAAGCTTTCTGACATTCATCATCCCACACTCTTGGATTGTGTTTCTTTAGGAGACGAAATATGGGATCACATTTCTCGGTTAACTGTGAAATGAAACGAGCAATATAATTTAACCTTCCCAAAAAACATCAAACTTCTTTTTGAGTGCGTGGTGGAGGCATTTCCTGTATAACCCGTACTTTGTCTGTATCAATCTCGATTCCCTTCTCGCTGACTATGAAGCCCAGCAATTTACTAGATCTCGCTCCAAATGTACATTTCATTGGAGTGAGCTTTAACTAGAATTTTCTTAACCTCAAGAATAATTTCCTCAAAACTCGGATGTGTTCCTCTTCTGTTTTAGACTTCGCAATCATATCTACATAAACTTCAATTTCTTTATGCATCATATCATGAAACAATCTCACCATAGCTCTTTAGTACGTAGCTCCCGCGTTATTCAACCCAAACGGCATTACTTTATAACAGAATGTGCCCCACAATGTTATGAAGGTAGTCTTTCTCATGTCTTCAGGATGCATTTTTATCAAGTTATATCCGGAAAAACCATCTATGAAGGAAAACAATGAAAAACCTACCGTGTTATTCACCAGAGTATCAATATGAGGCAAGAGAAAATTATCCTTCGGACTGGCCTTATTTAAGTCTCTGTAATCCACACACATTCGTATCTTTCCATCTTTCTTAGGGACAGGCACAATGTTGGCTACCCATTCTGAGTATTTAACCTCTTGCAGAAATCCGACATCAAACTGCTTTTTAACTTCCTCTTTTATTTTCAGCACAATGTCTGGTCTCATTCTCCGAAGCTTCTGTTGAACTAGCTTACAACCCTCTTTTATGGGGAGACGATGCACAACGATGTCAGTGCTTAACCCTGACATATCTTGGTACGACCATACGAAGATATCTTTGAATTCCTGAAGTAACTCTACAAAGTCTAGTTTCGTTTCTTCAGTTATGCACGTTCCAATTTTCACTACCTTCCCCTCTTCCAAGATCACAATCTCTATTTTTTTTTTATGAGGTAGAATTTGCTTTTCCTCTTGTTTTACCATTCTTAAAAAGTCCGGAGATAAGCCACAGCCCATGTCATCTTCAAAGTATTGGGATCCCTCTAAACTCATGTCTTGCTCAAAAAGAGATTCTAAATCCGTAGTAGCGTCACTCATGTCATTGATATCTGGGAACCTGTTATAGCTGTAATAGGCCCATTCTGCCTAACCCATTTAAAACCAAAATTAAACCCAAAAATAAAATATAAGCAATAAAACCAGAAATCCAAATTAATAAAAGTCCCTTTTATAACAATCCAAATACAATATTAAAATACCAACAAGCCCAAATGAATTAAACCCAATAAACAATCCAAATAAAATTTCTTAAGTTTGAGCCCAAAACCCAGCTGAAACCTGGAACTAAACCCTAGCCCGAAACGGATCTAAACCAAGGGAAACCCTAGACATTTCCAAATTTTTCTGGTGACATCGCTTGTTCCACGCGCATCTCGTGTGCGTCCACGCCAGCAGTTATCGCGTGCACGTGCGCCAGCAGGGATATCCTCCGCAACAGTACCTGCAACAGAAAAAGAAAAAAATAGCAGAGAATCATAGAGAGTAATAGAGGGGTGGATGGAATACTGTAGAAGAACGTGTATTTCATTATTTTTTTAGGCTATAAAAAGCTTGATGTAATCTCTTTTTTTCTTTACGCACACCAATAGCAGAAATAGAAAACAAAAGATTTAAAGGTGATTTTAGCCTTGTGTTTTTCCTGTTTTCTTTTGTTAATATTTATTTTGTAAATAAAGTGAAAGGGAGTAGGGAGAGAGATTACCGTCGGAGGATTTTGCCCTCGTTCACTCTGTCGCAATTGGGGTTTGAACGAAGAGGTGGTCAAATCTGGCCTTCATACATTGTCTTTCACCGATTGTGATGTCGTATGGTTAGCGAAAAAAGAGTAAAGAAAAAGTAGAGAGAGAAGAGTTACCTTTGTCGAGATCCGTCCCTTATTCTCTCCGTTGTAATCGGAGTTAGATGAGGAAATGTTTGTTTGGATTGGATGTGAGAATTCCACAGATTAGCATAAAGGGATTTAGGGAGAGCGACTGAGGGAGAAAGGTAGAGAAAAGGTTAGGGTTAGCTCAAAATAGGGTTGGATTAGGTTCTTAAACTTGGTTTCGATTATTAAGAAAACGGTACCGTTTTGGCTCATCACCATAGCCTTAAACGACACCGTGCGAAGTGCCCCGACCCGATCCGTTTCCAAATCACAGGATCCGCGCTTCCATGATATTGGTTTATTTATATATTTAGTCCCTGATTTATGCAATTCTTCAAATAGATTTGTTATGTAATGCCTGAATTGCTTAATTGATTCTGGTAGTTCGTGTATGGCTTTAATTTGATCTTGTTCATGTGCTACATTCTGGATATTGAAGTGTTTGCTAGCTTAATCTTTTATACTTTGTACGCGAATGCAATATAATATATGGCTTTATCTAGCTAATTATGTTTATTTACATAGTGATCTTCCAATTTTATATTTTGACTAAATATTAACCTTATTTATGGTGCATATGTTTTTAATCGTCAATTTACTCATTATTTAGATTATCCCAATCAAATTGTTTTGAAATCTGTTCTATAAGGACTTAATTTGTTTTAGCAACATTCATATATTTGTTCATTATGAAAAATATTTGATTCTAAATCCTGCACTAAATTTTTAATGATTTATAATATTAAATTTTAATTATAGACATGGGCATAACAATTTTTTGTATAATTTAATTTACTTCATGCATTCTATATTTATAAATATTTGCATATACAGTTTGAATGTGTAAATTTTTGTAAAATATATATTTAATAAATTCTTTATAAACAATTTTTCAAATAATTCCAATGTGTAAAATTCATATTCAATTTATTTTTAGTAGCTTTAGGTTTATTTGATTTGCCCTTAAAAGTTTTTATTTGACATTGTAAGATTTTGTAAGAGTATTGTATAGTTTGTCGATCGATATTTTTAAATTTGTATATTTCGTGATTAATATTTACGCATCTTATCCTTGTATTGTATTTCAAACTTCAACATATTCAAACCTTTTCTAAATATTTTATTACGTTAAAAATAAATCTTATCCTAACGTGCTATGTGTCGATTTTTCGTTCAACTAAATAACCAAACATCCTTTTCATATGTTTTGAAGATCAAAGATAATATCGGTGTCAGAGTATAAAGGTGTTATATCCTAACGTGCTGGGTATGATACTTTTATTCCTTTGAAACGAGTTAATCTTAAGACTCAACTCGGATTTAATTTCTTTAAATGCTTTCAAGTTTTCGACATTAAGGACAATATTAATCAATTTGGTACCAACTTTGGGCGTTGCAATGGTGCTAACACTTCTTTGCACGTAACCGACTCTCGAACCCGTTTTCTCAAATTTCGCAGACCAAAATATTTTATCGGTGGCGACTCCCTATTTTAAAAAGTCGAGCCCCATTTTTTAAAACTCAAAATATAAAAATGGTTTCGACAATAGGTACAGAAGAATATACAAAGAAAGAATGAATTTGAGAATAACTGTTTGCACGATATGCTTATGTATGAAATGAAAGAATGATTCAAAATAAAAATCTAAAGAAAAAACAATGAAAAAATGAAAAAGAACGAGAATATTTTTATTCAAAATGATCTCAAGTATGTATTTCATAATGAATTTAGACATAAGCCTATTTCACAAAGGAATGCTTATTGCTTCTAGGCTAAAAGCAACAAATGTGTTCGAAACATTACTCTAAATAAGCTCTAAAAACTACAGGAATTTCTTCTGCAGTCCAATTGTTTAGAACACTCCCAGGTTCGTAAGGGCAAATATCCGACAAGGTCCCCCTTTCAGTGATTTCTTCATGTACGGCATTGATGTGTACATTTTTTAGCATTTCTTCAATGTTTTTTCCCTCTATCGCATTTACTCCAACATCAGTGTGATTTGGCCGCAGATTATCAACATTCGATATATCAACCACTTTTACAATGCCCATCTTAATAAGTCTTTCCACGACTTTCTTAAAAGAAGTGCAATTTTCTATTGAATGCCTTGAAACTCCCGCATGATAGTCACATTGGGCATTTGCATCATACCACTTGGGGTACGGGGGCTGCAATGGTGTCAAATAGAAAGGGGACACTACATGTTCGTCAACCAATCTCTGATATAGCTCTTGATATGTTATTGGAATAGGAGTGAACTGAAGCTTTTCTGTGTTCGTCCTTTGATTAGATTCATTCCTTGAAGGAGCCTGAAGATTAGTAGTTGTCGTCATTGGTGATCCCACAATAACTTGCTTTGAATAACCTTTACTATATGCTCTCACATTGTTTACCTTATTTTTTTCTTTCTCGGGGCTGATCTTTTGACGCTTTCCCCCGCATCTATTTTACCACTTCTCACAGCGTTTTCGATCATTTCACCGGACATTACTATGTCCGAGAAACTATTCGTGGCGCACCCCAAGATATAATTGATAAATGGGGACTTCAAAGTGTTGATGAAGAGCATAGTAGTTTCTCTCTCCAGAAGAGGTGGCTGAACCTGCATGGCAATCTCTATCCACCTTTGTGCATATTGTCGAAAACTCTCGCTTGATCTCTTCTCCATGTTTTGCAAGGTGATTCTATCAGGGGTCATGTCTATTACATGACTGTACTGCTTCATAAATGCCTGTGTTGGAGTAAAACCAGGAGGATATTGGTTACTTTCCCTGACATTATCTATAAGGCTTTTCCCCTTGTTTATTCCTCCCGCCAGTAATTGAGTCAATTGGGTCATCATATTCTGGTGTGATTCCATCATTCAATCTATCATATCCTGCTGTATCTTAGCAAGCTGCTCTTGCATTTACAGCTGAAGTTTATCCTGCATCTCCCTTTGTAGTTGTTCCAGCTTCTCTAATATCTGATCTATATCTTTCGTCATAGTTCGAGTACCGTAAGGATGTTTGGTTTTGTTGGTGTCCAGGTTAAAGCTGAAATAATTTCAACCAATCAGGGTCCTCTCATGAAATCTAATGCTTATGATGTAATGCAATACAAATGCATAGAATGAATGCAATGCAATGCAATCAAAATAAAAGAAAACATGTTAGTGCAAGAGAAATAAACAACACAGAACACCTGACCGGGTGACCACTAGGGTTTATTGTAATACCGTTCAGGATGGGCTTTTAGGGTTCACTATATGTGGCTTAGTTCTAAGGAATAGGTACCTGAACTAGCAGATTCCTCAATCTTCACCCATTATAGGCTCATATGGATTGAGTTCGGTTCAAGGGAATACATTTCTCTATGGCCATGCGAAGATGAAAATCTCACGAAGCACATAGGTACGGATATATTCCGGAAGCAGTCCACTAGCCCATGCGGAGGTGAAAACCTCACGAAGGCATAGTTTCTTACTCCCACTCAAGGGTGTAACCACAACGATTATCCAATGCCGATGCGAGTATTTTACCAAAAACATCAAATGCATCAAAAGAAACATAATTTTTCAAAACAATTTTTTAGATTTTCAATTAAAAGGATAAAAATTAATCAATTTATGGCTTGGCTCTCAACCAGTCCCCAGTGGAATCGTCAAGCTGTCGAAACCATTTTTTATCGAGTTTTAAAAAACGAGAATTGACTTTAAAAATATTGAGTCGCCACCAATCTTTTTTATTTAGGTGTGATCGGGTCACCTATAAAATAAATTTTAACCTACGAATTTCAAGAAGAAAACAGGTTCGGGAGTCAGTTACGTGCGAGGAAAGATTAGCACTCTCGCAACGCCTAAAATTGGTACAAAATTGATTAATTGATGTCCTAATGTTGAAAAGTTTGAAATGATTTTAAAATTCTGTTCTTTTTTTATAATTTTAAATAACTTGATTGAATATTGAAATTCACTTGTTCCGAAGGAATACAGTATCACATCCAGCACGATTGGACACGATAATCTAAGTCCTCGAATTCAAGATCATCCCCAAAATTCTCCAAGCACATGTATTGAAATTTTGAAAGGGTATTTGGTTATTTGGACAAACAAAAAACCACACTCAGCACGATTAGGCACGATTTCTTCGAATTTCTAAACGCACAAATATTACCTTACTTTGAAAATATGGACAAAATTTGAAAGGGTATTTGTTTATTTGGTCAAACAAAAAACCACACCCAGCACGATTGGGCACGATTTCTTCAAATTTCTAAACGCACAAATATTACCTTATTTCGAAAATATGAACAAAATTTGAAAGGATATTCGTTTATTTGATCAAACAAAACACCACACCCAGCACGATTGAGCATGATTTCTTTGAATTTCCAAACGCACAAATAAATATAAACAAAATTTGAAAGGATATTTGTTTATTTGGTCAAACAAAAAATCACACCCTGCACGATTAGGCATGATCTCTTCGAATTTCCAAACGCACAAATATTACCTTATTTCGAAAATATGAACAAAATTTGAATGGGTATTCGTTTATTTGGTCAAACAAAAAACCACACCCAGCACGATTAGGCACAATTTCTTCGAATTTCCAAATGTACAAATATTGCCTTGTTTTAAAACTTTTAAATAAGTGATTTTAAAATCGACTTAAAATATTTTAATTGAATCACTATATAATAAGAAGCAAAATATGGTATCGAGCATGGAATAATAATAGGCAAATACATCATTTATACAAATGGATGACAAAAATGATAATATGCACATTCAATTCAATGTATACAAAATCATATAATCTCATAATTCCTATTTTGAAAATATCAACATTATTAATCAAGAAACAAAGAAAATTAAGAATATAGCTAATTTAAAAAAAAAACAAATCAAGATAATATAGTAAATTTTAAAGTAAATGAACAAATGATGTACGTAAAAACAATGTGTCAATTCAAATATTATGTACATCATAAAAAAACTTAATATAAAATAATATATATACATATATATATATATAAATAATAATATTTAAAAAGTATTTGGAATGAATAAATCTATACTTTAGAATAGGATTTTTCAAGGAAACAAATTATATACATAATAAGTATATACATAAGATAATATAAAATCAATGATACATATATAAAAAAATAATTTAATATAAATTATTGAAAGTAATAGTAAATTAATAAATGAGTAAAATACTATATACAATAGTTTAGATAAAATTATAATAATAAAAAAATATTAAAGATAAATAATATCAAAATACAAATGAAATGTAAACAAATAAAATAATAATAATAATACCTAATATAGGCATATAATCAAAACGAAATTATTATAAAAAAACATAATATTTAAGAAAATAAAAAAGGATTAGATAACATAAAACCAATAGTTAAAGGAAAATCATAGGAATCAAATTGGAATTAAAACCAAAATCGTGGGGCTAAATTATAACAAATAAGTGATTAAAAGGCTAAATAGGAAATTTAATAAAAAATTCGGGTAAAAATCAGAGATAAAACAATAGGCAGGACTGGATCACAATAAGAGAATAAGATGGGGGATTAAACCAGCAAATATTTCGATTATCCAAAGTGCTGAGTTCCAATTGGACTAAATTGCAAAAGAATCAGAAAACATAGGGATCGATTGCGCAAATAATCCTTTTAAAGCGGAGAGGCGCGGATCCGGGTCACAAAGCGGGTCGACGCGCGGATCCTACACCCCTAAAGTCGTGTAGAGAATGAGGGAGAGGGGACTTACCAGCCTTCTAAGAAACCAGTACTTTGCTGTTGCTGAGGAGGAGGCTGAGCAGGATATTGTGGGGCGTAAGGAGGAGGATATCCTTGAGGAGGATAACCTTGAGGATATCCTTGTGGAGGATATCCCGGTGGTGGATAAGCATCCTTCGGATATCCTTCCGGTGGATAACCTATTAATTTCAAACACCAAAAAGAAAAAAAGAAAATCAGATCCGTTAGAAGACCGAATCTATTCGATCGCAATGCAAAACAAAAAAGTCAAATATGTAAATCTATATGCTAAACAAACAAACAAGCAAAAAAAGAAACTCTCAGAAATAAGCGAAAAACCAAGTTTTGACCTTGAGGAGGAGGAACACCAACTGGAGGCTGTTGTTGATTGTAATAACTCATCGTTTTTCTATGTGATTTTCCTGCAAATAGTTTCGCTAAGGAAGATCTTTCTCTCTTTTCTTTTCTTGAGTAGAAGATTTTTTGTTCCTTTCCACTCTCTGGGGAAAATTTTTTTTGAAGAGAGAAAGCTTCGTGTGAACCGTGGAGGAATAAGGCAAAGTGAATATTATTATATACTGGATATTTTCAAAAGAACAATTTGTTCAACAATTCTATTTTTTTCCTCTCTTGTTATAGTGTGAAGGATTGTCTTTCACTCTTTGGCGGGAATTACAAGATGGGGAGCATCCGCTAAGTTTTTTACCGTGTAGTGCTATTATCAGAAATAATTTATTAATTGTATATATTTTAACTTGCAATTATGATGGTATAAATAAATGAAATAGTAATTTTTGAGATGGATAGTCGAATTTTGGGCTTGAAATAATAATTTTTGAGATGGATAATATTGAAGCGATCCAAGTAATTCAAGTAACTGAAGTGGATCAACAATAGTCTGCCGTAAGTCGAGCCATTAAGAACCTACTTCAACTTCCTTAGATGGTTAGGATTGTAAATATCTTCAGAGAGGGCAATAGGGTTGCTGATGGTTTGGCTTCAATGGCGTTTTCAAGACCATTAGGTAGATATATTTTCATGCAACTGTCCGATGAAGTGCTTCAATTACTACACGATGACTACTCTGGAATGACTTGACTACTCTGGATGAATTAACACATTGTTTTTACGTACATCATTTGTTCATTTACTTTAAAATTTACTATATTATCTTGATTTGTTTTTTTTTTTAAATTAGCTATATCCCTAATTTTCTTTGTTTCTTGATTAATAATGTTGGTATTTTCAAAATAGGAATCATGAGATTATTTGATTTTGTATACATTGAATTATATGTGCATATTATCATTCTTGTCATCCATTTGTATAAATGATGTATTTGCCTATTAATATTCCATGCTCAATACCATATTTTGCTTCTTATTATATAGTGATTCAATTAAAATATTTTAAGTCGATTTTAAAATCACTTATTTAAAAGTTTTAAAACAAGGCAATATTTGTACATTTGGAAATTCGAAGAAATTGTGCCCAATCGTGCTGGGTGTGGTTTTTTGTTTGACCAAATAAACGAATTCCCTTTCAAATTTTGTTCATATTTTCGAAATAAGGTAATATTTGTGCGTTTGGAAATTCGAAGAAATCGTGCCCAATCGTGCTGGGTGTGGTTTTTTGTTTGACCAAATAAACGAATATCCTTTCAAATTTTGTTCATATTTTCGAAATAAGATAATATTTATGCGTTTGGAAATTTGAAGAAATCATGCCCAGCCGTGCTAGGTGTGGTTTTTTGTTTGACCAAATAAATGAATATCCTTTCAAATTTTGTTCATATTTTCGAAATAAGGTAATATTTGTGCGTTTGGAAATTTGAAGAAATCGTGCCCAATCGTGCTGGGTGTGGTTTTTTGTTTGACCAAATAAACGAATACCTTTTCAAATTTTGTCCATATTTTCAAAGTAAGGTAATATTTGTGCGTTTGGAAATTCGAATAAATCGTGCCCAATCGTGCTGGGTGTGGTTTTTTGTTTGTCCAAATAACCAAATACCCTTTCAAAATTTCAATACATGTGCTTGGAGAATTTGGGGATGATCTTGAATTCGAGGACTCAGATTATCGTGTCCAATCGTGCTGGATGTGATACTCTATTCCTTCGGAACAAGGGAATCTCAATATTCAATCAAGTTATTTAAAATTATAAAAAAAGAACAGAATTTCAAAATCATTTCAAACTTTTCAACATTAGGACATCAATTAATCAATTTGGTACCAATTTTGGGCGTTGCGAGGGTGCTAATCCTTCCTCGCACGTAACCGACTCTCGAACCCGTTTTCTTCTTAAAATTCGTAGGCCAAAATTTATTTTATAAGTGACCCGATCACACCTAAACAAAAAAGTTTGGTGGCGACTTCATATTTTTAAAGTCGATTCCCGTTTTTCAAAACTCGATAAAAAAATAGTTTCGACAGCTTGGCGACTCCGCTGGGGACTGGTTGAGAGTCAGGCGATAAATTGATTAATTTTTGTCCTTTTGATTGAAAATTTGGAAAATTGTTTTGAAAAATCATGTTTCTTTTGATGCATTTGATGTTTTTGGTAAAATACTCGCATCGGCATTGCATAATCGCTGTTGTTACACCCTTGAGTGGGAGTAAGAAACTATGCCTTCATGAGGTTTTCACCTCCGTATGGGCTAGTAGACTGTTTCCGGAATACATCCGTACCTATGTGCTTCGTGAGATTTTCATCTCCGCGTGGCCATAGGGAAATGTATTCCCCTGAACCAAACTCAATCCATATGAGCCTATAATGGGTGAAGATTGAGGAATCTGCTGGTTCAGGTACTTATTCCTTAAAACTAAGCCACATATAGTGAACCCTAAAAGCCCATCCTGAACGGTATTACAATAAACCCTAGTGGTCACCCGGTCAGGTGTTCTATGTTGTTTATTTCTCTTGCACTAACATGTTTTATTTTGTTTTGATTGCATTGCATTGCATTGCATTACATCATATGCATTAGATTTCATGAGAGGACCCTGATTGGTCGAAATTATTTCAGCATTAACCTGGACACCAACAAAACCAAACATCCTTACGGCACCTGAACTATGACGAAAGATATAGATTAGAAATTAGAGAAGCTTGAACAACTCCAAAAGGAGATGCAGGATAAACTTCTACTGCAAATGTAAGAGCAGCTTGCTAAGATCCAGCAGGATATGATAGACAGAATGATGGAATCACAACAGAATATGATGACCCAATTGACTCAATTACTAGCGGGAGGAATAAACAAAGGGAAAAGCCTTATGGATAATGTCAGGGAAAGTAACCAATATCCTCCTGGTTTTACTCCAACACAGGTACATGCACCACCAGAAATAAATCCACAAAAGCCACCTGTCTCCATTAGGCCACAACAGATTCAGGACGGAGTCTCAACACCGATCAATTTCCAAGCTGGCTCAGGCTCTAACCCTGGTCCTAATTTAAACAATCCAATTGTTCCTGACCTAGATGAAATGGTAGGAGAAGAAGGAATAATGACAGAATCCCAAAGGCAACTAGAAGAGAGATGTAAGTGGTTGGAAGAGAAATTTAAAGCAATGGAAACTACAGATTCTTATTGCGGGATTGATGCGAAAGATCTGAGTTTGGTACCAGATCTAATACTTCTCCACAAATTCAAAATGCCAGAATTTGAAAAATATAATGGGACTACTTGCCCAGAAGCTCACATAACTATGTTTTGCCGGAGAATGACTACTAATTCATTGCTTCCAGGATAGTCTGGCGCGGGCAGCATCTAAATGGTACATTCAGTTGAGCCGTACCAAAATTGGTTCTTAGAGGGATTTAGCACATGCATTTATGAAGCAGTACGGTCATGTAACAGACATGACCCCTGATAGAATCACCTTGCAAAACATAGAGAAGAGATCAAGCGAGAGTTTTCGACAATATGCACAAAGGTGGAGAGAGGTTGCCATGCAAGTTCAGCCACCTCTTCTGGAGAAAGAAACTACTATGCTCGTCATCAACACTTTGAAGTCCCCATTTATCAATCATATGTTGAGGAATACCACGAAGAGTTTCTCGGATATAGTAATGTCCTGTGAAATGATTTAAAACGCTGTGAGAAGTGGTAAAATAGATGCGGGGGAAAGCGCCAAAAGATCAGCCCCGAGAAATAAAGAAAATGAGGTAAAATCTAAATAATATAAGAACCTGAAATTGGACTTTTATTTAGAACTCACCAGGCCTAAGGGTTGGAAGTATCTGAGGAGGAAACTCTAAACAGTGACTATTTCTGCAAACTATCTGTCAAAAATGTTAGTGGAATGAGAAGACGGGATATCACATCAGTAGTACAACCTGGAAGAATAATGAGCAATGTCAATCCTAAGCTATTAAAAAAATGGATCATCCTCATGAAATCCTGCATTCATGCAAGACACATTTAGTTAGGAGCATTCGATTCATTCGTATCATTGCATCTTAACCATTGTAGGAAATCATTCTCATGACATTCTGTATCCAGGCAAATGTCATCCATAATACATTTAGTTAGGAGTGTAAATGGCCCAAATCGTCCGGGCCCAAATCAAAAATAAAAAAAGAAATAGCCCAATGACAAGTGGCCCAAATGCCCCAAAAATTAGAAGCTAAGGTTTCTGGAACCCTAGCTCTTGCGCCGTAACCCCCACTACCCCCTGTCTGCCACCAAACCATTCTCCACCAGGGCCGCAGCCTCCATGCGCACTTGCCTCTGTCGACCCTGCAAAAATGGAAGCCAACGCAATAGCAAGGAAAAAGAAAGATATTGTATTTTATTTTTTGGTTTTTTTTGTGTTTCTCGGATTTAAAACCGAAGAAATATCAATGTAAGGGGGACTTTTTTTTCTACAATCAGAATAAGAAATAAAAAGATCAGATTCTAGGTGACTTTCAGTCTTTTGGCTTTTACTTTTACTGTTGTTCTTTTATTTATTCTATTTTTTACGAATAAGCACAATAACAAGGAAAAAGGAAGGGCCTTACCAAAACGTCCGGGGTCGTGAAGTCGGAGTCCCCTCTCTGTCATCGGAACCAAACCCGAAACGGAGGAGGAACCTTTCTCCTCTTTTCTTAAACGCCGAAGACCGGGGTTTCAAAGGAGGGCTTTTTCTCTTTCAAAAAAAAATTTCAGGAATCATCAGCAATAAAAAATTTCAAGGTTGATTTAGTTTATGTATTTTTTACTTGTTTTTGTGTTTATTCTCTTTTACAATTTTATTTCTTAAAAAACTTTTTTACAAACAAAATCAAAAAAGGAAAAGTAACGAGACCTTACCCGAATCTGGCCATTTCGTGACCCCGACCACCACCCACAGTGGAGCCACGATGGCTCGTCGCCATGCGATGATGGGTTGTTCAAAAAAACCCAGCAGAAGAAGAGAAGAAAAGGATGTGGGGTTTCTCTGTTTTTTTTTTTGTTTTAAAAAAAAAAAGGAACTTATAAGCTTAATATATATATATATATATATATATATAATAAAGGTTATTAATTTTAAAGTGGTGTAATTAAAGAAGGTGGAGGCCAGCGCATTGACGATTTGAAAGTTGGATAAGTGCCTTTTCACCTTAAATGGGATATCTGTGCAATCGGTCCCTCCCTATTTCGCCGTGGCTTGATTGAGTCTTTTCTGCTGTGTCTTTTGTTTATTGCTATTTTTATCTTGAATTTTAAGTGCATTTCAATTCAATCCTCATTAAGATGTTGCGTTTTGGTCATCGGAATAATTGCTAGTTCAATCCCTGATCGATTGCGCGCATTTCATTTGAGTCCTTTGATTCTATTTTATTTTCGATTTTTGCCCCAGATTCCTGCTTTCATTTTAGTTTAGTCTTTATTATATATTTTGTTATTTTGCTATTTTGCCATTATTTAAATATTATTATTATTGTTAATATTATTATTATTATTATTATTATTATTTTATATTTAAACTATTGTGTATAGCCTCTTATTCATTTATTAACTTACAAGTTTCTATTGTTGTTATTAAATTATTTTTATCATATATTACTAATTTCATATTATTTTATATATGTATTTTCTTTTAAATCTATTTATATCTATAGGTATATTTTAAATTTATTCATTAATACAACTTATTTCCTCTTAAGTCCATATTTCATTATATAAATTTTTATTTCGAAAATTATTAAATATTATTATATTCATATATAAATTGTTAATATTAAGTTTTATTTCATATATCATAGATTAACATGTTATTTTGTACATTATTTGTTTTGATTTCTTTGTATATAATATTTATTTGCAAATTCATTTATATCATTATGTCATATACTAATTATTTTCATCTTTGATATTATATTGTGGTTAAAACTTCAAACTTATTCATACAAAGTTTTCATCTAAACAAATTTAAATATATTTTGAGTTATCACTGAAAGTTTTTCAAAATAAGGTAGTATTCGTGCGTTTGGAAATTCGAAGAAATCGTGCCCAATCGTGCTGGGTGTGAGTTTTTGTTTGACCAAATAAACAAATATCCTTTCAAATTTTGTCCACATTTGCAAAATAAGATAATATTCGTGCGTTTGGAAATTCGAAGAAATCATGCCCAATCGTGCTGGGTGTGGTTTTTTTGTTTGTCCAAATAACCAAATACCCTTTCAAAATTTCAATACATGTGCTTGGAGAATTTTGGGGATGATATTGAATTCGAGGACTCAGATTATCGTGTCCAATCGTGCTGGATGTGATACTCTATTCCTTCGGAACAAGGGAATTTCAATATTCAATCAAGTTATTTAAAATTATAGAAAAAAGAATAGAATTTCAAAATCATTCCAAACTTTTTAACGTTAGGACATCAATTAATCAATTTGGTACCAATTTTGGGCGTTGCGAGGGTGCCAACCCTTCCTCGCACGTAACCGACTCCCGAACCCGTTTTCTTCTGGAAATTCGTAGACCAAAATTTATTTTATAGGTGACCCGATCACACCTAAACAAAAAAGATTGGTGGCGACTCCATATTTTTAAAAGTCGATTCCTGTTTTTCAAACCCGATAAAAAATGGTTTCGACAGCTTGGCGACTCCACTGGGGATTTTGAGAGTCAGGCCATAAAATTGATTATTCTTTGTCCTTTTGTCGAAAATTTGGAATTTGAAAAATCATGTTTTGAAAAATCATGTTTCTTTTGATGCATTTGTTTGTGCTATAAGGTTGGGTCTCATGAAATACTTTGGCATTGTATTGCATGACCGTTGGGGTCACACCTTTAAGTGGGAGCGAGATGTTATGCTTTCGTGAGGTTTTCACCTCCGCATGGGCTAGTGGACTGCTTCCGGGACACATCTATACCTATGTGCTTCGTGAGGTTTTCACCTCCGCATGGCCATAGGGAAATGTGTTCCCCTGAACTGAACTCGATCCATATGAACCTATAATGGGTGAGGATTGAGGAATCTGCTGGTTCAGGTACCCCCTCTTTAGAGCCAAACCACATATAGTAAACCCTAAGAGTCCACCCTAGATAGAATGTCAACCTTTAATGGGTCACTTGGATAAGTGTTGGATATTTTACTTGTTCTGATTATGCGATACTAACTTGTTTTGATTTGTTTGTTATTTGCATGTCATTTCGCATTAAAAAGGTGTCGATTCTTGTTCGGTTACTATGTTAGAGGGTTTAACATGGAGAGCAAATTCCTTGATAGAGTCAAAGATAATGCGGCCGTCCGTACATGATCAGAAAAGTTACAATTAGAGAAAGGGGACAGTTTGGCTAAGGGATACATATCGGAGCTGTGGGACTTTACTCGCGTCAGTGTGGTACAGAATAAGCTACAAGAGTTGAGAGATATATAGGCCCGTTGGGATGACGGAACTAAGCAGATGTTCCACCAAAATTACGGTGATATCCCCTATTTGCTAGATATTAAGGTAGATAAACAGTTGTTTCGGGCTATGATCCAGTTTTGGAATCCTGCGTATAACTGTTTCACTTTCGGAAAAGTAGATTTGGTGCCCACCATGGAGGAGTATACGACCTTGCTCCATTGTCCAAAGATCTTAATTGACAAAACTTACGTTAAAGTCGCTAATGCCCCGACCTTCGCGAAGAAATTAATGAGCATCATCGGGATGAATGAACCTTGGGTTACGACTCGAATTCAGCAAAAGGGTGATAGTAAATGTATTCCTTGGGTGGTTATGAGAGACTTGATCTCAGTACATCCGGATGCGAAAAAGAGGGTGGACATCTTTGCCTTAAGCATTTATGGCATGGTGATTTTTCCTAAAGCTCTAAGGCACATAGATGAAGCAATCACTGACCTATTCGATCGTCTGGATAAATGAGTCACACCGGTACCTGCAATACTAGCCGAGACATTCAGATCTTTGAGCTCATGTCGAAGGGCAGGTGAAGGTAGATTTATTGAATGTGCACAATTATTATTAACCTGGTTTCACGGACACTTTTGGAAGGGGGACAAGGTCTCTTACCGGGTTTTCTCCAAAGATTATTCTCCGCTAAAGGAAGAAGCTCCTACACAAAGGAGAAACGACATTTCAGAAGAAAAGTGGATGACAATCCTTTAAAATCTCAAAGAGGAGGATGTAGAGTGGAAAGCCTTTTGGATGGTCCCTGACGAGATCCTCTATCGTTGTGGAAATATTGACTATGTGCCATTGATTGGGATTTGGGGGGCTACTGGATATGCTCCGTTGCTTGCACTAAGACAATACAAGTCAAGGCAATTTATACCGGTGACTTATGGGCTGGCTCAATCTGAGTTCTCATATCAGGGAGAAAATTACAAGAAAAGAGTGCGAAAGATGCATGACGCTTGGAAGCAGATTCACCGAATGAAGAGATTGGCTGAGGGTTCTATGACGACACCTGAGTATAGTGATTGTTTTTGTCGAAGGATTAATGATAATGTACCCGGACTGAATTTAGAAGGTGCTCGATCAATAGAGGAATGTTTGCAAGTTATCCCGTCCGAACTAGAGATTATAAGGCAAGATTTTAAAAAGAAGAGTCTCGAGTTTGGGAAAAAGATCGAGCAGCTAGAAGAGGAGAAAATGCATTTAAGGTTAGACGTGGAAATACAGAAGGCTGAGGCTAAGAAAGGCAAAAAAGAGAAAAATCAGGTTGAAGAGGATCTCAGCAGCTTAAAAACTGATTATAAGAAGATACGTCTAGCGATGAGGACCGCCGGTTTAGGAAAAACTCCGGAATAATGGCGCCAGGAAGTTCAAAATGAAAAAACTAAGGCTAACCAATGGGAGGAGAAGTTCCGAGAAGTGCAAACACGAAGTGAATCTGTGGAAAAGAGCCTCTCAGAAAGCCATAGTGAACAAAACAAGTTAAAGGCTAGAGTCGCGGAACTCGAGAGATCTCTTCACCATCATCGAAGCCGTAACTCTATGAAAGAATTAAAGGCAAGTTTAAGCCAAATTGAAGCAATGAAGAGGAAGATTGAAAAATTAGAAATGGCCTTGCAAAATTGCCAAACTTATATCGAGTCTTTAAAGGTGGATGAAGGACGGAGAAAACAGAAGCTTTGCTATTTTCAGAATCAAGTCAGAGATAGGGATCACCTTATGGGAGAAGCTATAACTCAGATGCGAGAGATAGCTGATTATTTACAGACTTTTGCCGTACAAGCTGATGTATTGAGTATGCAGTTTGAAACGCGATCGTGGACAGGAATTAGCTGCGCTACTCGAGAAAATTAAGATTTTAGGTGCTATGGCCAAGCCTTATTTGTAATTCGATTCTATGTAAAGGACTTTGTTCTCCACTAAAGCTTTCTAAATAAAATTGAATCAGAATCGACACCTTCTCTGCACATGCATTTACCTTCATTCCAAGCATATGCATTAGAGGCCATTAAAAGATGCTAATAATAAAGAAAATTTATTTCAGCAACCTGGAAACTAACAAAACCCCATCAGAGACACATCCCTACGGTACAAGAAAGAAAACAAAAGATATGGATCAGAGAATAGAGAAGCTTGAACAACTTCAAAAGGAGATGCAGGAAAAACTTCAACTGCAAATGCAGGAGCAGTTAGCTAAGATCCAACAGGATATGATGGATCAGATAATGGAATCACAAAAGACCACGATGACCCAGTTAAGACAATTGCTGGCCAACAAAGTGAAAAGCCCTATGGATAATATTGCTGAAAGTAATCAACTTCCTCCTGGCTCTACTCCAACTCATACACATGCACCAGGGATAAGCCCACAAAAGTCATCTGTCACTATCAGACCGCAACAAATTTCAGTCGCAGCATCAACACCAATGAATTTCCAGGACGGCTCAAGTTCTAACCTGGCCATAATCCAATCAATCCCAATGTCCCTGATTTGGATTAGATAGCTGAAAGGGCGAAAATGGAATTACCAAAGCAGCTAGAGGATAAATATAAATGGTTGGAGGAGAAATTTAAAGCTATGGAAAATACTGGTAAACGTCATGGAATCGATGCCAATGATTTAAGCTTGGTCCCTGACTTGGTGCTCCCGTACAATTTTAAGATGCTTGAGTTCGAGAAATACAATGGGACAAGTTGCCCAGAGACCCATATTACTATGTTTTGTAGAAGGATGACGGGATACACTAATAATGACCCACTGCTGATTCATTGCTTCCAAGATAGCCTGGTAGGAGCCGCAGCCAGATGGTATAACCAGTTGAGTCGCGCCAGAATTGGTTCATGGAAGGATTTGGCTCAAGCATTCCTGGAACAGTACAGTCACGTAACAGACATGACCCCGATAGGATCACTCTTCAAAACATGGAGAAAAAAGGAAACATAAGCTTTAGGCAATATGCACAGAGGTGGAGGGAGGTTGCCATCCAAGTCCAGCCACCACTTCTGGAGAAAGAGACCACAATGCTCTTCATCCACACATTGAAACCCCCATTTCTCATGCATATGTTAAGAAGTGCAACCAGGAGTTTTTCGGACATCGTAACGACCGGAGAAATGATCGAGAACATTATAAAAAGTGGAAGGATTGAGATGGGGGAAAGTGCCAAAAGAATGCCCCCAAGGAAGAAGGAATGTGAGGTGAATAACGCGAGCATAGGGTACCCGAAGTCAATCACTATTAATCAGCCGAAAGCAATGGCCACGGGGCAGCAGGAGTCACCCAAGAAAGAACCGGGCACCACAAGACAAAATAATGAGAAACTCCAATTCACACCATGTAACACCCCTTACCCGAGACCGTTGCCGGAGTCGAGCACGAGGCATTACTAGACTAAACTACTAATTCGGCATAAAATTTAAAACTGTCCGTCTGCGTCATAGTCACTAAATTATTTATATCTGGAGTACGAAACTCCAAATTAAGATCCGTTAATTTTCCCTAAAACTAGACTCATATATTACTATAATTTTTCCAGAATTTTTCATGTGGCCAATTAGTACAGTTTATTCATTAAAGTTTCCCCTATTTTACTGTTTGACTGTTCTGACCTTTCTTCACTACGAATCAAATTAAACTTCGTACTGAATTCATATGACCTTCTTATTTAGTTCATTTGAAAATAGACTCATTCAGGATTCCATACATATAAACTATATCCCACAATTATTTTTGTACAATTTCTAATGATTTTTCAAAGACAGAACAGGGGATCACGTAATCATTCTGAACTAGTCTCACAAAAATTCAAATATCTCAAAACATAAGAATAATTTGTTTCTTATGTTTCTTTTATGTGAAAATAGACTCAATAAGATTCAATTATATATCTTATTCACTTTCTAATTCCATTTCTTCTATTTTTGGTGATTTTTCAAAATCACATCACTGCTGTAATTCAAAAACTATTTCATTGTAAAATATTGTTAACTAGTTTATAACATCTTTACTCCATCTCATTTAAACTCTATACATGCTATATAAATCTTTAAACATAAAACAAAAGCTACTAGAATTGATCTGGATAGTGAGCTTTGCTGTGATGATCCGATCTACCAACTTCTCTTTAATTCAATTTACATAAAAATATCAAACACACACAAGTAAGCTTAATGGAGCTTAGTAAGTTCATAGGTTTAAAAGAAATGCTTACCACACATAATATTTCCAAACAATAACAAAACATTTACTAAAGTTCCCTGTCATTCACAACCATTGTTAAAATACTTCACATAGTTGAGCTCAACATTAACAACTACTCAATCTCTTCTATTTGATTCACTTTTTTTATATTACTTATTATAAAATTAGGAAACGTCTTACGAATTTGAGTACGTCGTTGCTCAGTGCCACGTTTCACAACTCAGTATGGATGATACCATACCTTCATTTCTTAACTCAGTATGGTTAATACCATACCTATATTTCACAACTCAGTATGGATAATACCATACCTGCATGTCTTAACTCAGTATGGTTAATACCATACCTACATTTCACAACTCAGTATGGATAATACCATACCTACATTTCTTAACTCAGTATGGATAATACCATAATACCATACCTACATTTCTTAACTCAGTATGGTTAATACCATACCTACATTTCACACTTTTCCGTGGATTAACCATGGTCTTACCCGTCAATTCATCACATGTCACGGTACGAACGTACTCAATTCTACGTTTTTCCTAATTTGAATTACCGCCTTTATTCTTCATTTTATCATAATTTTCATAATTCCACAGAAAATTCATATTTAACAACATGCTATACCATTCAATCATTCAAAAATAAACATATAAATTCAACCATATGAACTTACCCGGCTGATTTGTAGTAGATATTGAAATTTAGGGACTATTCTGTAACTTTTTCTTTTCCTCGTTCTTCTTTGGATTCTTGATCTATAATGTAAAATATTTTCACTTATTAGCATTTATTTCATTTCTATTTCACTTCATAATTTATGCTCTTCCATTTTTGAAATTGCACTTTTACCCCAAAATTTGTAATTTTTACAATTTAGTCCCTATTCAATTCAGCCATCAATTGAACTAATTTTTCTCAATCAACACTTTATTCTATCATTAAAAACTATTTCACAACCTTTGATATTCTGAATTTCAACACCAACCTCTAATTCATAACTTTTTCACAATTAGGTCCTAAATACCATTTCCTATCAAAATCACTTAATAAAACCACCTTAATATGAAATTAGAATTTAAATTTCATAATAATTCATCATAAACTTCCATTTCTCAGCAAGGGTAACTTTTAATTTTACCCACCAAATCAAAAACTAATGAATTCTATAAGTGGATCTAGTTGTAAAAGTCATAAAAACATAAAAATTATCAAGAAAAAGCAAGAATCAAACTCACATGATGTAAAAATATGAATAACCAGCTTTCTCTAGAACTCCTATGGCGTTTTGGCTGAGATAATGTGAAGATATATCTAGGTTTTTCAATATTGTCTTTATTATACATGTTAAAATTATTAAATTTCCAATTTTGCCCTTATTTCCCTTATCTTTCTGATGATTTTCTTCCCCTTGCCGTCCAACCTTTTCACCTTTAGGTTTAATTGCCCTATAAATCCTCTTTCTTTTAACACTTGAGCTATTTAATTCTTCTAGCAATTTTGCCTTTGTTACAATTTAGTCCTTTTTTATTTAATTGACTACCCAAACATTTAAATTTCTCAACCAAACTTTAATGCTAACTTAATAACACTCCATAAATATTTCTAAAAATATTTTTATGGCTCGGTTTTCAAATTTGAGGTCTCGATATCTCGTTTTTGACGCATTTGACCTAATAAATTCTTTTAATTCACCAAATTCACCAATCCACAAATTCTTCTAAATTCTCACTTGGCTCATAAATATTAAATTACTATCTTATTCAATCTTACTTGTCGGATTTAGTGATCTCATATCACCATTTCCGACACCACTGAAAATTAGGCCGTTACAACTCTCCCCCTTTAAAAATTCGTCCTCAAAATTTGTTACCTGAAAATAGATTTGGATACTGTGATCTCATTGACTCCTCTGTTTCCCAGGTTGCCTTCTCCATACCATGTCGGTGCCATAATACTTTAACCAATGGTATTTTTTTGTTCCGCAATTCTTTAACTTCACGAGCCAAAATCTTCATTGGTTCTTCTGAATAAGTCATATCTGGTTGAAGCTCAATTTCAGTATGAGGAATTACGTGTGAAGGATCTGACCTATACCGTCTTAACATAGACACATGAAACACATTGTGGATCATCTCAAGTTCCGGAGGTAAAGCCAACCGATAAG
This sequence comes from Gossypium australe, assembly GCA_005393395.2. Lineage (NCBI taxonomy): Eukaryota > Viridiplantae > Streptophyta > Magnoliopsida > Malvales > Malvaceae > Gossypium > Gossypium australe. The sequence goes on along the minus strand of CM016621.1, from coordinate 1,839,770 downwards.
CTACAGGACCAACCCTTTCCACAATTTAATACGGCCCTATAAATCTCGGACTCAATTTTCCTTTTCTGCTGAACCGTAACACCTTCTTCCATGGTGAAACTTTTAAAAATACTCGATCACCCACTGCATATTCTATGTCTCTTCGTTTCAAATCCGCATATGACTTCTGACGGTCTGAAGCAGCTTTTAGACTATCTCGAATAACCCGGACTTTCTCTTCAGTTTCCCGAATCAAATCAACCCCAACTATTTTTGATTCACTCAATTCAGACCAATACAATGGAGTCTTGCATTTCCTACCATAAAGAGCCTCAAACGGTGCCATTTTTATACTAGACTGATAACTATTATTGTAAGCAAACTCAGCCAAAGGTAAATACCTTTCCCAACTGTCACCAAACTCGAGTATACAACATCTTAACATATCTTCTAAAATTTGAATCACTCGCTCTGACTCCCCATCTGTTTGAGGATGAAATGCTGTACTAAAATTTAATCTGGTACCTAAAGCTTCTTGCAGTTTGTTCCAAAATCTTGAAGTAAACCTCGGATCCCGGTCTGAAATGATAGATACTGGAACTCCATGTAGTCTCACAATCTCTAACACATACAAAAATGCTAACTTCTCAAGTGAAAAATCTATTCTGTCTGGAATAAATGTGCTGACTTTGTCAATCTATCAACAATCACCCATATCGAATCTTTCTTTCTTGGAGTCATAGGCAATCCTGACACAAAATCCATTGTAACACGCTCCCACTTTCATTCAGGAATCATAATGGGTTGTAATAAACCCGTTGGCACTTGATGCTCTGCTTTAACTTGCTGACAAATCAAACATTTTGCAACAAATTCTAAAATTTCTCTTTTCATACCAGGCTGCCGATATATCTTTTTCAAATCACCGTACATTTTTGTACTGCCCGGATGAGTAGAATACATACTATTATGTGCTTTAGAAAGAATATTATTCTTCAAATTAGAATTGTTTGGAACACAAATTCTGTTATGATAACGCAATATACCTTCATCATCAATGTTGAACTCTGAATCTAAATTATCTCGAACCATCTGTTGTTTAGAGACCAATTTCGGGTCTTCATCCTGCAGATTTTGAATTTGCTGAAGAAACATGGGTTTCACTTTCATTTCTACTAATACAGCATCTTCTTCATTAAGAGCCAATTGAGCATTCATTGTCCGAAGTGCAAACAAGGATGACTTTCGACTAAGTGCATCAGCAACTACATTAGCTTTCCCTGGATGATAGTTAATAATCAAATCATAATCTTTTAGCAACTCTAACCACCGTCTGTCTTAAGTTCAGTTCCTTCTGAGTCATTAAGTATTTCAGACTTTTGTGATCCGTATAAATATAACACTTCTCACCATATAAATAGTGTCTCCAAATTTTTCAAGCAAAAATAATTGCAGCTAATTCAAGATCATGTAGGGTAATTCTTTTCATGTGGTTTTAATTGCAGTGAAGCATAAGCCACCACCTTTCCTAACTGCATTAACACACAACCCAACCCATTCAAAGATGCATCACTGTACACAACATATGGTATACCTGATTCTGGTTGAGTCAAAACTGGAGCTTCTGTTAACATTTTCTTTAATTGGTCAAAGCTCTGTTGACATTCATCAGACCACACAAACTCAACATTCTTTTGTAATAAACGAGTCATTGGTGAAGCAATCATGGAAAAATTCTTTATAAAACGGCGATAATACCCTGCTAGTCCCAGAAAACTTCGCACTTCAGTTACATTCTTCGGTGTTTTCCAATTCACCACTGCTGAAACTTTACTTGGATCCACACGAATTCCTCCAGCTGATACAATGTGACCCAGAAATCCAACTTCATGAAGCCAAAACTCACATTTACTAAATTTTGCATATAACTGATTTTCTCTCAAAGTCTGTAATACAATTCTCAAGTGTTGTGCATGCTCAGATTCTGTCTTTGAATAAACCAATATGTCATCAATAAATACCACCACAACTCTATCCAAATAAGGCTAAAAGATCCGATTCATTAAATCCATAAATGCATCAGGGGCTTGTTAAACCAAAAGGCATTACCAGAAATTCGTAGTGGCCATACCGAGTTCGAAAAGCAGTCTTTGGCACATCACTCTCTTTAACCTTCAGTTGATAATACCCAGATCTAAGGTCTATCTTTGAAAACACTGCAACACCTTTCAATTGATCAAATAAATCATCGATACGAGGTAATGGATATTTATTTTTAATTGTTACCTTGTTCAGCTGTTTGTAATCAATACACAATCGCAAAGAGCCATCTTTCTTTTTCACAAATAAAATAGGTGCGCCCCAAGGTGATGTACTCAGTCTGATGAACCCCTTATCCAATAACTCTTGCAATTACGTCTTCAACTCTTTTAACTCAGCTGGGGCCATTCTATACGGTGCTATTGATATCGGAGCTGTACCCGAAATTACATCAATTACGAATTCAACCTCACGATCTGGGGGTAAACCAGGTAATTCCTCAGGAAACACATCAGTAAACTCATTAACAACTGGCAATTGTTCCATCTTCAATTCGGAACCCCGAGTATCAAGAATATAAGCTAAAAATGCTTCATTACCCTTCCGATTCAATTTCTGAGCCGTAATGGCTGAAATAGTTCTGACATCATTTTTTTATCTCCAAACTCAGCTGAAACTATTTCCCCTGTCTGACATTTTAAATCAACCCGTTTTTCTCTACAATTCACTATGGCATCATGTTTAATCAACCAATCCATTCCAAGAATAACTTCAAATTCTCGAAAAGGTAACAACATTAAATCAGCAGAGAATTCACAGCCTTGTATTTTCAATGGACACTTTCGACATATTAAATTAACTAACACACTTTGCCCTAACAGATTAGTGACTTGCATATCAAAGTCAATGGACTCAACAGTCATTTTCTTTTTTGACACTAATGCAGTGCAAATATATGAATGCGTAGATCCAGGATCAATTAAAGTATACACAGAATCATTAAAAAGATGGAAAATACCCGCTATTACATCTGGAGCAGAAGCTTCCTCTCTTGCCCGAGTAGCATATGTACGTGCAGGTGCTCTTGTTTCTGATCGGGCTACAGTATCTCTCATTCCCGAACGAGCAGTCTCAGCAACACTACTTTGACCCGAACGTCTACTTTTCTGAGAAGTATTTGTTTGCTTCTCGCCTTGTTCTTTATTTTCTTTTAATGACTAAGGACAGTCTCGAATAAAATGATCAGTTCCACCACATCTATAACAAGCTCCGGTTCTTCCCCAACATTCACCAATATGAAATCTACCACAATTTTTGCATCTAGGTCTCGGAATATTTTGCACACTACCAGTACTAGCTGCTGGTTTATTAGTCACTCTGACATCTCTTTGAGTTGTTTTACTTTTATTCGATCGTTCCGAAATTGTAACAGATCGACTAAAATCATCTCTGAACTTTTTAGCTGGAAAAGTCGAAGTTGGTCTAGAGAAACTTCTTTTATATACTTCTTTACCTTTTCTTTCTCTTTGCATCTTTCTGTTATACACTTCTTCCATCTTTTGAGCTCGATTAGACAGAACCACAAATTCTCGAATCTCTGTGCCTCCAATCATCATTCTGATTTCATCATTAAGCCCTTCTTCAAATCTAATGCACATTTCTTCCTCTGTCGGTACAACATCCCGAGCATACTACTGAGATACACAAATTCTCTTTCATATTCAGCCACTATTTTATTTCCTTGTCGAAGATCAAGGAATTCCCTCTGCTTTTTATCTAAATATCTCCTTCCCACATACTTTTTTCTAAACTCATTTTGGAAAAATTCCCATGTAAGTTTATCTGCAGGTACCATTGCCTCAATGGTTTCCCACCAATTATACGCTTCTTCTTTCAGTAATGAAATCGCACACCTCAAATAGTCCTCCGGAGAACACATCATCTGTTTAAAAACTCTTTCCAAGCTTTTTAACCAATACTCTGCTTTAATTGGATCATCGTCCAATCTTCCTCTAAATTCTTCAGCTCTGAACTTTCTGAGTTTCTCAATCGGTGTTCTTTTGCTAGATTCATCTATTAAAGGAGGAGCAACTGGGGTTGTAACTGGTGGTATAGTAGGGGGAGGAGGAGGTTGTTGTGCCTGACGTCTTCCTTGTATTGTTTCACTAAAACACTGATTCATTACCCCGTAAATCAAATTTTTAAGTTCTTCCTCTCTCATCAAAGAAATCGGAACATTATTACTTGTTCCCTGCTCAGAAGTCTGTACTCTACTATTAACTTCCTCTTCATGATCAGCACCCTCAGGTCTATCAGACATCTTTACAATCTATAACAAAAATTAATAGTTAGATCGGATCATTCACATCCCACTATCACAGATTTATATGGCATGTATTTCTAGACATTTTATACATCACATTCGTTGCGAGAATCATCTAAACCAAAGCTCTGATACCAATAACTGTAACACCCCTTACCCGAGACCATTGCCGGAGTCGAGCACGAGGCATTACTAGACTTAACTACTAATTCGGCATAAAATTTAAAACTGTCCATCTGCGTCATAGTCACTAAATTATTTATATCTGGAGCTACGGAACTCCAAATTAAGATCCGTTAATTTTCCCTAAAACTATACTCATATATCTTTTTACTATAAGTTTTCTAGAATTTTTCATGTGGCCAATTAGTACAGTTTATTCATTAAAATTTCCCCTGTTTTACTGTTTGACTGTTCTAACCTCTCTTCACTACGAATCAAATTACTCTTCGTACAGAATTCATATAACCTTCTTATAGTTCATTTGAAAATAGACTCAATTCAGGATTCCATACATATAAACTATATCCTACAATTATTTTTGTACAATTTCTAATGAGTTTTCAAAAACAGAACAGGGGATCATGTAATCATTCTGAACTAGTCTCACAAAAATTCAAATATCTCAAAACATAAGAATAATTTGTTTCTTATGTTTCTTTTATGTGAAAATAGACTCAATAATATTCAATTATATATCTTATTCACTTTTTAATTCCATTTCTTCTATTTTTAGTGATTTTTCAAAATCACGTCACTACTGTAATTCAAAAACTGTTTCATTGCAAAATATTGTTAACTGGTTTATAACATCTTAACTCCATCTCATTTAAACTCTATACATGCCATATAAATCTTTAAACATAAAACAAAAGCTATCGGAATTGATCTAAATAGTGATCTTTGTTGTGATGATCCGATCTACCAACTTCTCTTTAATTCAATCTACATAAAAATATCAAACACACAAGTAAGCTTAATGAAGCTTAGTAAGTTCATAGGTTTAAAAGTAATGCTTACCACACATAATATTTCCAAACAATAACAAAACATTTACTAAAGTTCCCTGCCATTCACAACCATTGTTAAAATACTTCACATAGTTGAGCTCAACATTAACAACTACTCAATCTCTTCCATTTGATTCACTTCTTTTATATTACTTATTATCAAATTAGGAAACGTCTTACGAATTTGAGTACGTTGTTGCTTAGTGCCACATTTCACAACTCAGAATGGATGATACCATACCTTCATTTCTTAACTCAGTATGGTTAATACCATACCTACATTTCACAATTCAGTATGGATAATACCATACCTACATTTCTTAACTCAGTATGGTTAATACCATACCTATATTTCACAACTCAGTATGGATAATACCATACCTACATTTCTTAACTCAGTATGGTTAATACCATACCTACATTTCACACTTTTCCATGGATTAACCATGGCCTTACCCGCCAATTCATCATATGTCACGGTACGAACGTACTCAATTCTGCGTTTTTCCTAATTTGAATTATCGCCTTTATTCTTCATTTTATCATAATTTTCATAATTCCACAGCAAATTCATATTTAACAACACACTATATCATTCAATCATTCATAAATAAACATATAAATTCAACCATATGAACTTACCCGGCTGATTTGTAGTAGATATTGAAATTTAGGGACTATTCTGTAACTTTTTCTTTTCCTCGTTCTTCTTTGGATTCTTGATCTATAATGTAAAATATTTTCACTCATTAGCATTTATTTCATTTCTATTTCACTTCATAATTTATGCTCTTCCATTTTCGAAATTGCACTTTTACCCCAAAATTTATAGTTTTTACAATTTAGTCCCTGTTTAATTCAGCCATCAATTGAACTAATTTTTCTCAATCAACACTTTATTCTATCATTACAAACTATTTCACAACCTTTGATATTCTGAACTTCAACACCAACCTCTAATTCACAACTTTTTCACAATTAGGTCCTAAATATTATTTCCTATCAAAATCACTTAATAAAACCACCTTAATATGAAATTAGAATTTAAATTTCAAAATAATTCATCATAAACTTCCATTTCTCAGCAAGGGTAACTTTTAATTTTACCCACCAAATCAAAAACTAATGAATTCTATAAGTGGATCTAGTTGTAAAAGTCATAAAAACATAAAAATTATCAAGAAAAGCAAGAATCAAACTCACATGATGTAAAAAGATGAATAACCAGCTTTCTCCAGAACTCCTATGGCATTTTGGCTGAGATAATGTGAAGATATCTCTAGGTTTTTCAATTTTGTCTTTATTATACATGTTAAAATTATTAAATTTCCAATTTTGCCCTTATTTCCCTTATCTTTCTGATGATTTTCTTCCCCTTGCCATCCAACCTTTTCACCTTTAGGTTTAATTGCCTTATAAATCCTCTTTCTTTTAACAATTGAGCTATTTAATTCTTCTAGCAATTTTGCATTTGTTACAATTTAGTCTTTTTTATTTAATTGACTACCCAAACATTTAAATTTCTCAGCCAAACTTTAATGCTAACTTAATAACACTCCATAAATATTTCTAAAAATATTTTTATGGCTCGGTTTTCAAATTCGAGGTCTCGATACCTCGTTTTTTATGCATTTGACCTAATAAATTCTTTTAATACACCAAATTCACCAATCCACCAATTCTTCTAAATTCTCACTTGGCTCAAAAATATTAAATTACTATCTTATTCAATCTTACCTGTCGGATTTAGTGATCTCATATCACCATTTCCGACACCACTGAAAATTAGGCCGTTACAACTCTCCCCCTTTAAAATTTCGTCCTCGAAATTTGTTACCTGAAAATAGATTTGGATACTGTGATCTCATTAACTCCTTTGTTTCCCAGGTTGCCTCCTCCATACCATGTCGGTGCCATAATACTTTAACCAATGGTATTTTTTTGTTCCGCAATTCTTTAACTTCACGAGCCAAAATCTTCATTGGTTCTTCTGAATAAGTCATATCTGGTTGAAGCTCAATTTCAGTATGAGGAATTACGTGTGAAGGATCTGACCTATACCGTCTTAACATAGACACATGAAACACATTGTGGATCTTCTCAAGTTCCGGAGGTAAAGCCAACCGATAAGCTACAGGACCAACCCTTTCCACAATTTAATACGGCCCTATAAATCTCGGACTCAATTTTCCTTTTCTGCCGAACCGTAACACCTTCTTCCATGGTGAAACTTTTGAAAATACTCGATCACCCACTGCATATTCTATGTCTCTTCGTTTCAAATCCGCATATGACTTCTAACGGTCTGAAGCAGCTTTTAGACTATCTCGAATAACCCGGACTTTCTCTTCAGTTTCCCGAATCAAATCAACCCCAACTATTTTTGATTCACTCAATTCAGACCAACACAATGGATTCTTGCATTTCCTACCATAAAGAGCCTCAAACGGTGCCATTTTTATACTAGACTGATAACTATTATTGTAAGCAAACTCAGCCAAAGGTAAATACCTTTCCCAACTGTCACCAAACTCGAGTATACAACATCTTAACATATCTTCTAAAATTTGAATCACTCGCTCTGACTGTCCATCTGTTTGAGGATGAAATGCTGTACTAAAATTTAATCTGGTACCTAAAGCTTCTTGCAGTTTGTTCCAAAATCTTGAAGTAAACCTCGGATCCCGATCTGAAATGATGGATACTGGAACTCCATGTAGTCTCACAATCTCTAACACATACAAAAATGCTAACTTCTCAAGTGAAAAATCTATTCTGACTGGAATAAATGTGCTGACTTTGTCAATCTATCAACAATCACCCATATCGAATCTTTCTTTCTTGGAGTCATAGGCAATCCTGACACAAAATCCATTGTAACACGCTCCCACTTTCATTCAGGAATCATAATGGGTTGTAATAAACCCGTTGGCACTTGATGCTCTGCTTTAACTTGCTGAAAAATCAAACATTTTGCAACAAATTCTGAAATTTCTCTTTTCATACCAGGGCGCCGATATATCTTTTTCAAATCACCGTACATTTTTGTACTGCCCGGATGAATAGAATACATACTATTATGTGCTTCAGAAAGAATATTATTCTTCAAATTAGAACTGTTTGGAACACAAATTCTGTTATGATAACGCAACATACTTTCATCATCAATGTTGAACTCTGAATCTAAATTATCTCGAACCATCTGTCGTTTAGATACCAATTTCGGGTCTTCATCCTGCAGATTTTGAATTTGCTGAAGAAACATGGGTTTCACTTTCAATTCTACTAATACAGCACCTTCTTCATTAAGAGCCAATTGAGCATTCATTGTCCGAAGTGCAAACAAGGATGACTTTCGACTAAGTGCATCAGCAACTACATTAGCTTTCCCTAGATGATAGTCAATAACCAAATCATAATCTTTCAGCAACTCTAACCACCGTCTGTCTTAAGTTCAGTTCCTTCTGAGTCATTAAGTATTTCAGACTTTTGTGATCCGTATAAATATAACACTTCTCACCATATAAATAGTGTCTCCAAATTTTTAAAGCAAAAACAATTGCAGCTAATTCAAGATCATGTGTAGGGTAATTCTTTTCATGTGGTTTTAATTGCCGTGAAGCATAAGCTACCACATTTCCTAACTGCATTAACACACAACCCAACCCATTCAAAGATGCATCACTGTACACAACATACGGTATACCTGATTCTGGTTGAGTCAAAACTGGAGCTTCTGTTAACATTTTCTTTAATTGGTCAAAGCTTTGTTGATATTCATCAGACCACACAAACTCAACATTCTTTTGTAATAAACGAGTCATTGGTGAAGCAATCATGGAAAAATTCTTTATAAAACGGCGATAATACCCTGCTAGTCCCAGAAAACTTCGCACTTCAGTTACATTCTTCGGTGTTTCCAATTCACCACTGCTGAAACTTTACTTGGATCCACACGAATTCCTCCAGCTGATACAATGTGACCCAGAAATCCAACTTCATGAAGCTAAAACTCACATTTACTAAATTTTGCATATAACTTATTTTCTCTCAAAGTCTGTAATACAATTCTCAAGTGTTGGGCATGCTCAGATTCTGTCTTTGAATAGACCAATATGTCATCAATAAATACCACCACAAATCTATCCAAATAAGGCTGAAAGATCTGATTCATTAAATCCATAAATGCAGCAGGGGCTGTAATCACCAATTTTGGCCCGGGTCATTAACCCCGGGCCCATTACAAACAAATTACGCCAGGCCCAAAACACAAAAAAGAAAAATTGAAAGACTAGGGTTTTGGAACCCTAGCCACCAGCGCCGCAACTCCACAGCCACCAGACCACGCCTGTTTGTCGGCCACCATCTCCACTATCTGTAAACCTGCAAAAGAAAGCCACCACAACAGCACCAACGGCAGAAAAGAATAAAAAAGGAAAGCGTTGTATTTTGATGTTAACATTCGGCTATATAAGCCAAGCAAAATTTTTGTACAAGGGGGGACTTCCGAATCGAAAAAAAGAAAAGAAAATCAAAGTCATCAAGTGTAAAAGGGATTTTTTTTTGGGCTCTTTCAAAAAAGGACGAACGCTTAGAAAAAAAAGAAAAAACAGAAAAGTTCAAGGTGGATTCCTTTTTTTTCATTTTTGAGTTATTTACTGCTATTTTTTTATTTTTTTTTATCTTTCGTTATTTCAAAAAAAAAACTTTGTGAATGGAATCAAAAAAAGAAGGGTGAAGAGGGGGTTCCCCGTTTTGGGATGAATATCAAAAGGATAAAAGGGAAATAGATTTCGTAAAGGCGTTTTCTTATTTTCGGTTTCTTTTGTTCATCGTTTCTTCTTGTAGTTTTTTAGTTTTTGTTTTAATAATAATAATAAGAAGGAGCCTTACCTGAACCCCGGGCCTTTGAACATCGCTGACCACTAACACGGCGGCGGCACGGTGGCGACATGGGCAACGAGTAAGGAGTTCTCTGCCTTTTCGTCATGTTTTGAGAGAATAAAGAAATTGAAGCTTAAAAGTTTTTTTCTCTGAACCTAATTTGAAATGGAGCAAAACAGAAGATGGGTTTTAAAGCTTTAAACAAAACGACGTCATTTGGTGGGGTGGGATTTGTGTTTTGGCTTTAAGTGGGCTATTTACTGCATTGGTCCTTCCCCGTTTATTTTATTCGCAATCTTGTTTTTATTTGATTTTAATTTTAGCTCTTAAACTTAGTTCCGTCTCCAATTTAGTCCTCTATGAAACGCAGTGTTTTGGGAAGAGGGGGTATTTTCCGTTCAGCCCTTTATTTTCACGCGCATTTATATTAGGCCCCTTCCCCTTTTTATTTTATTTCAAATCGACCCCAAAATCAGTTTTTTTATCCAATTCGGTCCTCCTTTAGTTTTTTTTAATTATTATCATTAATTATTTTATTGTTATTATTATTACTATATTGTTATTACTATTATTAGTTACTATTATTATTATTATTAGCTATATATATATATTTACTATTTCGTATTATTATTAATTATTATTATTACTATTATTTATATACATCGTGTATTATTATGACTATTATTCTATTTTGGTATCATTATTATTGTTTTATTATTATTGTTATATTATTATTATTATAGTTATATTATCATCTTGTACATATTTTTTGTATTATTATTATTATTATTATTATTATTATTATTATTATTATTATTGTCATATTTTCTATATTATTATTATTTTCACTATTATTATTATTGTATTATCACTTGTATATACCGACTTTATTATTAGTATTACTATATTATATTAGTATATTGTACATATTTTGTGTCAGTATTATTTTTATTTTGTTATTACTATCATATTTATTATCACATCTATCATTATACTATCGTTATTATTATTATTACTATTATCATTACGTCCATTGTTATTAACATCGTTTTTTTTGTTTTGCATTTCTTTGTTATCATTATCGTACCTTATCTCCTTAATTTTGTCTTTGCTTCTGCACATTTTATTGCGTTTTATTTATTCTTGTTTGCATCATTTCACGTAGATTGGTGACTTTGAAACGTATTCCGACATTTTCTCATTTTTTTTATTCATAAAAAAGAGGTTTCACAAAGATAATATTCATGAATTTGGGAATTCAAAACTTCATGCCCAATCGTGCTGGGTGTGACTTTTTGTTTGACCGAACAAGTGGATAACCTTTCAACTTTTCAAATAAGGTGATATTTGTGCATTTGGAAGTTCGAAAAGATCGTGCCCAATCGTGCTGGGTGCGTTTGTCTTTCGTATGACCCAATGAGCAAATACCCTTTCCAAAATTTCAAGAATGGTTACTTGGAGAATTTCAGAGACGACCTTGGATTCAAGGACTTAGATTATCGCGTCCAATCGTGCTGGATGTGAAATTCTATTCCTTCGGAACAAGGGAATATCATTATTCGATCAAGTATTTTTTTTTTAAAAAAATAAAAAAATAAAAAGAGCAAGATTTCAAAAATCATTTCTAACTTTTCGATATTAGGACATCGATTAATCAATTTGGTACCGATTTTGGGCGTTGCGAGGGTGCTAATCCTTCCTCGCACGTAACCGACTCCCGAACCTGTTTTCTCGAATATTCGTAGACCAAAAAAACCCGTTTTAGTAAACTGAAATGTTTTATTAAAACAAAGGTGATCCGATCACACCTAATAAAGGTCGGTGGCGACTTCTCTTTTTTTATTCATTTTCAAAACCCAAGTTCGATTCTCGTTTTGTCAAAAAATGGTTACGACAGCTTGGCGACTCCGCTGGGGACCCTTCGAGAGTCAGGCCGTAAAATTGATTATTCTTTGTCCTTTTGTCAAGATTTGGAAAATCATTTTGAAAAATCATGTTTCTTTTGACGCATCTGTTGGTACTATGATTGCAATATTGCCGAGTCTCATAGGATGTCTCTGCATTCATATTTGCATGACCGTTGTGTCACACCCTTAAGTGGGAGCGAGAAGCTATGCCTTCGTG